>CAUDMG010000936.1:517600-680100 GCA_958450375.1 Homarus gammarus
TAGGTCTATCACCACCACAGCTTGTGTTGGTAGACTGTTCCATAGGTCTACCATCACCACCACAGCTTGTGTTGGTAGACTGTTCCATAGGTCTATCAGGCTCTGTGTGTATAAGTACAGGACCGATCACTGGTTATATTGTAGTTGTGTGTGTGTGTGTGTGTGTGTGTGTGTTTCTGTGTGTGTGTGTTTCTGTGTGTGTGTGTGTGTGTGTGTGTGTGTGTGTATGCGGCGGTGAGTCTGTATACACACCTCACTACCCTTTTTCCACCCATCCATCCATCTATCCCTCCATCCATCCATCCATCTATCCCTCCATCGTTCCTCTCTCTCTCTCTCTCTCTCTCTCTCTCTCTCTTGATAGCAAACTACTGGGGCATGTAGGATACGCTTAATGACCCTCCCTCCCTCCCTCCATCCCTTCTTCCCTCCCTCCCTCCATCCAGCCCTTCCTCCCTCGCTCCCTCCCTCCCTCCTTCCCTCCCTCCCTCCATCCATCCCTCCCTCCATCCATCCCTTCCTCCCTCCCTCCCTCCATCCATCCCTCCCTCCATCCATCCCTTCCTCCCTCCCTCCCTCCATCCATCCCTCCCTCCATCCATCCCTTCTTCCCTCCCTCCCTCCATCCATCCCTTCCTCCCTCTCTCCCTCCCTCCCTCCCTCCCTCCATCCCTCCATCCCTCCATCCAGCCCTTCCTCCCTCCCTCCCTCCCTCCCTCCCTCCCTCTTTTCACTCTCTTCCTCCTCCTTTTTTCCATTACACTCACTCACCCACACTCCTACCCACCCACTAACCCACCCACCCATTAACCCACCCACCCATTAACCCACCTACTAACCCACCCACACTCCTACCCACCCACTAACCCACCCACTCCTACCCACCCACTAACCCACCCACTAACCCACCCTCACTCCGACCCACCCACTAACCCACCCACTAATCCACCTACTAACCCACCCACCCTCCTACCCACCCACCAACCCACCCACCCATTAACCCACCTACTAACCCACCCACACTCCTACCCACCCACTAGCCCACCCACTAACCCACCCACACATTCTCCCACCCAGAATCATTCTCTCTTTCACCCTTAGTCCCACCCACTGTCCCACTCCCCTCCCTCTCTCAACGGGCGCGCAGAGAGAGTGTAGCGCCAGGAGAGCGAGCGCAGCGGGCAGGTCAGGCGCACATGTGAAGATCAATACTTGGTTCCCTCAAGGGCATAGCCTGACACTACCACCACAAGCCTGTACTGGTGTTGGTGATAGTGAGGGAGAGAGCCTGACACTACCACCACCAGCCTGTACTGGTGGTGGTGATAGTGAGAGAGAGAGCCTGACACTACCACCACCAGCCTGTACTGGTGGTGGTGAGAGAGAGAGAGAGAGCCTGACACTACCACCACCAGCCTGTACTGGTGGTGGTGATAGAGAGAGAGAGAGAGAGCCTGACACTACCACCACCAGCCTGTACTGGTGGTGGTGATAGAGAGAGAGAGAGAGAGCCTGACACTACCACCACCAGCCTGTACTGGTGGTGGTGATAGTGAGAGAGAGAGCCTGACACTACCACCACCAGCCTGTACTGGTGGTGGTGATAGTGAGAGAGAGAGCCTGACACTACCACCACCAGCCTGTACTGGTGGTGGTGAGAGAGAGAGAGAGAGCCTGACACTACCACCACCAGCCTGTACTGGTGGTGGTGAGAGAGAGAGAGAGAGCCTGACACTACCACCACCAGCCTGTACTGGTGGTGGTGAGAGAGAGAGAGAGAGCCTGACACTACCACCACAAGCCTGTACTGGTGGTGGTGAGAGAGAGAGAGAGAGCCTGACACTACCACCACCAGCCTGTACTGGTGGTGGTGAGAGAGAGAGAGAGAGCCTGACACTACCACCACCAGCCTGTACTGGTGGTGGTGATAGTGAGAGAGAGAGCCTGACACTACCACCACCAGCCTGTACTGGTGGTGGTGATAGTGAGAGAGAGAGCCTGACACTACCACCACCAGCCTGTACTGGTGGTGGTGATAGTGAGAGAGAGAGCCTGACACTACCACCACCAGCCTGTACTGGTGGTGGTGAGAGAGAGAGAGAGAGAGAGAGAGAGAGAGAGAGAGAGAGAGCCTGACACTACCACCACCAGCCTGTACTAGTGGTGGTGATAGTGAGAGAGAGAGAGCCTGACACTACCACCACCAGCCTGTACTGGTGGTGGTGATAATGAGAGAGAGAGAGAGAGAGAGAGAGAGAGAGAGAGAGCCTGACACTACCACCACCAGCCTGTACTGGTGGTGGTGATAGTGAGAGAGAGAGAGAGAGAGAGAGAGAGAGAGAGAGAGAGAGAGAGCCTGACACTACCACCACCAGCCTAGACTGGTGGTGGTGATAGTGAGAGAGAGAGCCTGACACTACCACCACCAGCCTGTACTTTGTGGTGGTGATAGTGAGAGAGAGAGCCTGACACTACCACCACCAGCCTGTACTGGTGGTGGTGATAGTGAGAGAGAGAGAGAGAGAGAGAGAGAGAGAGAGAGAGAGAGCCTGACACTACCACCACCAGCCTGTACTGGTGGTGGTGATAGTGAGAGAGAGAGAGAGAGAGAGAGAGAGAGAGAGAGAGAGAGAGAGCCTGACACTACCACCACCAGCCTGTACTGGTGGTGGTGATAGTGAGAGAGAGAGAGAGAGAGAGAGAGAGAGAGAGAGAGAGAGCCTGACACTACCACCACCAGCCTGTACTGGTGGTGGTGATAGTGAGAGAGAGAGAGAGAGAGAGAGAGAGAGAGAGAGAGAGCCTGACACTACCACCACCAGCCTAGACTGGTGGTGGTGATAGTGAGAGAGAGAGAGAGAGAGAGAGAGAGAGAGAGCCTGACACTACCACCACCAGCCTGTACTGGTGGTGGTGAGAGAGAGAGAGAGAGAGAGAGAGAGAGAGAGAGAGAGCCTGACACTACCACCACCAGCCTGTACTGGTGGTGGTGATAGTGAGAGAGAGAGCCTGACACTACCACCACCAGCCTGTACTGGTGGTGGTGATAGTGAGAGAGAGAGCCTGACACTACCACCACCAGCCTGTACTGGTGGTGGTGAGAGAGAGAGAGAGAGAGAGAGAGAGAGAGAGAGCCTGACACTACCACCACCAGCCTGTACTGGTGGTGGTGATAGTGAGAGAGAGAGAGAGAGAGCCTGACACTACCACCACCAGCCTGTACTGGTGGTGGTGATAGTGAGAGAGAGAGAGAGAGAGAGAGAGAGAGAGAGAGAGAGAGCCTGACACTACCACCACCAGCCTGTACTGGTGGTGGTGATAGTGAGAGAGAGAGCCTGACACTACCACCACCAGCCTGTACTGGTGGTGGTGATAGTGAGAGAGAGAGCCTGACACTAGCACCACCAGCCTGTACTGGTGGTGGTGATAGTGAGAGAGAGAGAGAGAGCCTGACACTACCACCACCAGCCTGTACTGGTGGTGGTGATAGTGAGAGAGAGAGCCTGACACTACCACCACCAGCCTGTACTGGTGGTGGTGATAGTGAGAGAGAGAGCCTGACACTACCACCACCAGCCTGTACTGGTGGTGGTGATAGTGAGAGAGAGAGAGAGAGAGAGAGAGAGAGAGAGAGAGAGAGAGCCTGACACTACCACCACCAGCCTGTACTGGTGGTGGTGATAGTGAGAGAGAGAGAGAGAGAGAGAGAGAGAGAGAGAGCCTGACACTACCACCACCAGCCTGTACTGGTGGTGGTGATAGTGAGAGAGAGAGCCTGACACTACCACCACCAGCCTGTACTGGTGGTGGTGATAGTGAGAGAGAGAGAGAGAGAGAGAGAGAGAGAGAGAGCCTGACACTACCACCACCAGCCTGTACTGGTGGCGGTGATAGTGAGAGAGAGAGCCTGACACTACCACCACCAGCCTGTACTGGTGGTGGTGATAGTGAGAGAGAGAGAGAGAGAGAGCCTGACACTACCACCACCAGCCTGTACTGGTGGTGGTGATAGTGAGAGAGAGAGAGAGAGAGAGAGAGAGAGAGAGAGAGAGAGAGAGAGAGCCTGACACTACCACCACCAGCCTGTACTGGTGGTGGTGATAGTGAGAGAGAGAGAGAGAGAGAGAGAGCCTGACACTACCATCACCAGCCTGTACTGATGGTGGTGATAGTGAGAGAGAGAGAGAGAGAGAGAGCCTGACAATACCATCACCAGCCTGTACTGGTGGTGGTGAGAGAGAGAGAGAGAGAGAGAGAGAGAGAGCCTGACACTACCACCACCAGCCTGTACTGGTGGTGGTGATAGTGAGAGAGAGAGCCTGACACTACCACCACCAGCCTGTACTGGTGGTGGTGAGAGAGAGAGAGAGAGAGAGAGAGAGAGAGAGCCTGACACTACCACCACCAGCCTGTACTGGTGGTGGTGATAGTGAGAGAGAGAGAGAGAGAGCCTGACACTACCACCACCAGCCTGTACTGGTGGTGGTGATAGTGAGAGAGAGAGAGAGAGAGAGAGAGAGAGAGAGAGAGAGAGAGCCTGACACTACCACCACCAGCCTGTACTGGTGGTGGTGATAGTGAGAGAGAGAGCCTGACACTACCACCACCAGCCTGTACTGGTGGTGGTGATAGTGAGAGAGAGAGCCTGACACTAGCACCACCAGCCTGTACTGGTGGTGGTGATAGTGAGAGAGAGAGAGAGAGCCTGACACTACCACCACCAGCCTGTACTGGTGGTGGTGATAGTGAGAGAGAGAGCCTGACACTACCACCACCAGCCTGTACTGGTGGTGGTGATAGTGAGAGAGAGAGCCTGACACTACCACCACCAGCCTGTACTGGTGGTGGTGATAATGAGAGAGAGAGAGAGAGAGAGAGAGAGAGCCTGACACTACCACCACCAGCCTGTACTGGTGGTGGTGATAGTGAGAGAGAGAGAGAGAGAGAGAGAGAGAGAGAGAGAGCCTGACACTACCACCACCAGCCTGTACTGGTGGTGGTGATAGTGAGAGAGAGAGAGAGAGAGAGAGAGAGCCTGACACTACCACCACCAGCCTGTACTGGTGGTGGTGATAGTGAGAGAGAGAGCCTGACACTACCACCACCAGCCTGTACTGGTGGTGGTGATAGTGAGAGAGAGAGAGAGAGAGAGAGAGAGAGAGAGAGAGCCTGACACTACCACCACCAGCCTGTACTGGTGGCGGTGATAGTGAGAGAGAGAGCCTGACACTACCACCACCAGCCTGTACTGGTGGTGGTGATAGTGAGAGAGAAAGAGAGAGAGCCTGACACTACCACCACCAGCCTGTACTGGTGGTGGTGATAGTGAGAGAGAGAGAGAGAGAGAGAGAGAGAGAGAGAGAGAGAGAGAGAGCCTGACACTACCACCACCAGCCTGTACTGGTGGTGGTGATAGTGAGAGAGAGAGAGAGAGAGAGAGAGCCTGACACTACCATCACCAGCCTGTACTGATGGTGGTGATAGTGAGAGAGAGAGAGAGAGAGAGAGAGCCTGACAATACCATCACCAGCCTGTACTGGTGGTGGTGAGAGAGAGAGAGAGAGAGAGAGAGAGAGAGCCTGACACTACCACCACCAGCCTGTACTGGTGGTGGTGATAGTGAGAGAGAGAGCCTGACACTACCACCACCAGCCTGTACTGGTGGTGGTGATAGTGAGAGAGAGAGCCTGACACTACCACCACCATCCTGTACTGGTGGTGGTGATAGTGAGAGAGAGAGCCTGACACTACCACCACAAGCCTGCACTGGTGGTGGTGATAGTGAGAGAGAGAGAGAGAGCCTGACACTACCACCACCAGCCTGTACTGGTGGTGGTGATAGTGAGAGAGAGAGCCTGACACTACCACCACCAGCCTGTACTGGTGGTGGTGATAGTGAGAGAGAGAGAGAGAGAGAGAGAGAGAGAGAACCTGACACTACCACCACCAGCCTGTACTGATGGTGGTGATAGTGAGAGAGAGAGAGAGAGCCTGACACTACCACCACCAGCCTATACTGGTGGTGGTGAGAGAGAGAGAGAGAGAGAGAGAGAGAGAGAGAGAGAGAGAGAGAGCCTGACCCTACCACCACCAGCCTGTACTGGTGGTGGTGATAGTGAGAGAGAGAGAGCCTGACACTACCACCACAAGCCTGTACTGGTGGTGGTGATAGTGAGAGAGAGAGAGAGAGAGAGAGAGAGAGAGAGCCTGACACTACCACCACCAGCCTGTACTGGTGGTGGTGATAGTGAGAGAGAGAGAGAGAGACTGACCACCACCAGCTGTACTGTGGTGGTGATAGAGAGAGAGAGAGCCTGACACTACCACCACCAGCCTGTACTGGTGGTGGTGATAGTGAGAGAGAGAGAGAGAGAGAGAGAGAGAGAGCCTGACACTACCACCACCAGCCTGTACTGATGGTGGTGATAGTGAGAGAGAGAGAGCCTGACACTACCACCACCAGCCTGTACTGGTGGTGGTGAGTGAGAGAGAGAGAGAGAGAGAGAGAGAGAGAGAGAGAGAGAGAGCCTGACACTACCACCACCAGCCTGTACTGGTGGTGATGATAGTGAGAGAGAGAGAGAGAGAGAGAGCCTGACACTACCACCACCAGCCTGCACTGGTGGTGGTGGTAGTGGGAGAGAGAGAGAGAGAGAGAGAGAGCCTGACACTACCACCACCAGCCTGTACTGGTGGTGGTGATAGTGAGAGAGAGAGAGAGAGAGAGAGAGAGAGAGAGAGAGAGAGAGAGAGCCTGACACTACCACCACCAGCCTGTACTAGTGGTGGTGATAGTGAGAGAGAGAGAGAGCGCCTGACACTACCACCACCAGCCTGTACTGGTGGTGGTGATAGTGAGAGTGAGAGAGAGAGAGTCTGACACTACCACCACCAGCCTGTACTGGTGGTGGTGATAGTGAGAGAGAGAGAGCCTGACACTACCACCACCAGCCTGTACTGGTGGTGGTGATAGTGAGAGAGAGAGAGCCTGACACTACCACCACCAGCCTGTACTGGTGGTGGTGATAGTGAGAGAGAGAGAGAGCCTGACACTACCACCACCAGCCTGTACTGGTGGTGGTGATAGTGAGAGAGAGAGAGCCTGACACTACCACCACCAGCCTGTACTGGTGGTGGTGATAGTGAGAGAGAGAGCCTGACACTACCACCACCAGCCTGTACTGGTGGTGGTGATAGTGAGAGAGAGAGAGAGCCTGACACTACCACCACCAGCCTGTACTGGTGGTGGTGATAGTGAGAGAGAGAGAGAGCCTGACACTACCACCACCAGCCTGTACTGGTGGTGGTGATAGTGAGAGAGAGAGAGAGAGAGAGAGAGAGAGAGAGAGCCTGACACTACCACCACCAGCCTGTACTGGTGGTGGTGATAGTGAGAGAGAGAGCCTGACACTACCACCACCAGCTGTACTGGTGGATGGAGAGAGAGAGAGAGAGAGAGAGAGAGCCTGACACTACCACCACCAGCCTGTACTGGTGGTGGTGATAGTGAGAGAGAGAGAGAGAGAGAGAGTGAGAGAGAGAGAGAGAGAGAGAGAGCCTGACACTACCACCACCAGCCTGTACTGGTGGTGGTGATAGTGAGAGAGAGAGCCTGACACTACCACCACCAGCCTGTACTGGTGGTGGTGATAGTGAGAGAGAGAGCCTGACACTACCACCACCAGCCTGTACTGGTGGTGGAGATAGTGAGAGAGAGAGAGCCTGACACTACCACCACCAGCCTGTACTGGTGGTGGTGATAGTGAGAGAGAGAGAGCCTGACACTGCCACCACCAGCCTGTACTGGTGGTGGTGATAGTGAGAGAGAGAGAGCCTGACACTACCACCACCAGCCTGTACTGGTGGTGGTGATAGTGAGAGAGAGAGCCTTACACTACCACCACAAGCCTGTACTGGTGGTGGTGATAGTGAGAGAGAGAGCCTGACACTACCACCACCAGCCTGTACTGGTGGTGGTGATAGTGAGAGAGAGAGAGCCTGACACTACCACCACCAGCCTGTACTGGTGGTGGTGATAGTGAGAGAGAGAGAGCCTGACACTACCACCACCAGCCTGTACTGATGGTGGTGATAGTGAGAGAGAGAGCCTGACACTACCACCACCAGCCTGTACTGGTGGTGGTGATAGTGAGAGAGAGAGCCTGACACTACCAACACCAGCCTGTACTGGTGGTGGTGATAGTGAGAGAGAGAGAGAGCCTGACACTACCACCACCAGCCTGTACTGGTGGTGGTGAGAGAAAGAGAGAGAGAGTCTGACACTACCACCACCAGCCTGTACTGGTGGTGGTGAGAGAGAGAGAGTCTGACACTACCACCACCAGCCTGTACTGGTGGTGGTGAGAGAGAGAGAGAGAGAGAGAGAGAGAGAGAGAGAGAGAGCCTGACACTACCACCACCAGCCTGTACTGATGGTGGTGATAGTGAGAGAGAGAGAGAGAGAGAGTGAGGGAGAGAGAGAGAGAGAGAGAGAGAGAGAGAGAGAGAGAGAGAGCCTGACACTACCACCACCAACCTTGTACTGGTGGTAGTGAGAGAGAGAGAGAGCCTGACACTACCACCCCCAGCCTGTACTGGTGGTGGTGAGAGAGAGAGAGAGAGCCTGACACTACCACCACCAGCCTGTACTGGTGGTGGTGATAATGAGAGAGAGAGCCTGACACTACCACCACCAGCCTGTACTGGTGGTGGTGATAGTGAGAGAGAGAGCCTGACACTACCACCACCAGCCTGTACTGGTGGTGGTGATAGTGAGAGAGAGAGCCTGACACTACCACCACCAGTTTGTACTGGTGGTGGTGATAGTGAGAGAGAGAGAGAGAGAGAGCCTGACACTACCACCACCAGCCTGTACTGGTGGTGGTGATAGTGAGAGAGAGAGAGAGAGAGAGAGAGAGAGAGAGAGAGAGCCTGACACTACCACCACCAGCCTGTACTGATGGTGGTGATAGTGAGAAAGAGAGCCTGACACTACCACCACCATCCTTTACTGGTGGTGGTGATAGTGAGAGAGAGAGCCTGACACTACCACCACCAGCCTGTACTGATGGTGGTGATAGTGAGAGAGAGAGAGAGAGCCTGACACTACCACCACCAGCCTGTACTGGTGGTGGTGATAGTGAGAGAGAGAGAGAGAGAGAGCCTGACACTACCACCACCAGCCTGTACTGGTGGTGGTGATAGTGAGAGAGAGAGAGAGAGAAAGAGAGAGAGCCTGACACTACCACCACCAGCCTGTACTGGTGGTGGTGATAGTGAGAGAGAGAGAGAGAGAGAGAGAGAGAGAGAGCCTGACACTACCACCACCAGCCTGTACTGGTGGTGGTGATAGTGAGAGAGAGAGAGAGAGAGAGAGAGCCTGACACTACCACCACCAGCCTGTACTGATGGTGGTGATAGTGAGAGAGAGAGAGAGAGAGCCTGACACTACCACCACCAGCCTGTACTGGTGGTGGTGATAGTGAGAGAGAGAGAGAGAGAGAGAGAGAGAGAGAGAGAGAGAGAGCCTGACACTACCACCACCAGCCTGTACTGGTGGTGGTGAGAGAGAGAGAGAGAGAGAGCCTGACACTACCACCACCAGCCTGTAGTGATGGTGGTGGTAGTGAGAGACAGACGCCAAACGGCACTCCTGACAGACACACTGTTAAGTCTCCATGAAGATTATGACCTGACGGGCAGCACTTGGTAGAGCCACAGGACCAGCCACCGATGTCGGCAGCTGCTGCTAAAAATATGCCGCCTGGAAGCAGAGACTAAACCAAGCCAGACACCGGGAGGCTTAACAATACAGTGACCTCGGCATAAAGCAGATGGCCAGCTGATCTACGACACAAGCTCAGAAGAGGAAGCAGTGGTGGAGCTGACCATATACCTACAAGGTGTTTGACGTCGTTCTCCTCCACAACAATAAGTCGGATTTACTGCTTCTAACAACATCAGAAACATTTGCCACAAAGTTTATTAATAAATGACAACTAGAGCCACAGAGACCAGCACCGGTGCTGCCTCCTCGAACGTCTAAAACCATCTTACATCTGACCAGTGACAACATTACTGTCGAGAAGGTCCTCGACACACTCTGGGATCACACGGTGTAAGTCCTCGTCTCCCTCGACTGTGTGCACGGGAACTAGACCTTCCCTAAGATACACTCTACCAAGTCACAAGGGATCTGGTCACAGCTACACCCTACCAACACTACAAGTCACAAGGGGTCTGGTCACAGCGACACCCTACCAACACTACAAGTCACAAGGGGTCTGGTCACAGCAACACCCTACCAACACTACAAGTCACAAGGGGTCTGGTCACAGCAACACCCTACCAACACTACAAGTCACAAGGGGTCTGGTCACAGCAACACCCTACCAACACTACAAGTCACAAGGGGTCTAGTCACAGCAACACCCTACCAACACTACAAGTCACAAGGGGTCTGGTCACAGCAACACTCTACCAACACTACAAGTCACTAGGGGTCTGGTCACAGCAACACTCTACCAACACTACAAGTCACAGGGGTCTGGTCACAGCGACACCCTACCAACACTACAAGTCACAAGGGGTCTGGTCACAGCGACACTCAAGCAACACTACAAGTCACAGGGGTCTGGTCACAGCAACACTCTACCAAACTACAAGTCACAAGGGGTCTGGTCACAGCAACACTCTACCAAACTACAAGTCACAAGGGGTCTGGTCACAGCAACACTATACCAACACTACAAGTCACAGGGGTCTGGTCACAGCGACACTCTACCAACACTACAAGTCACAAGGGGTCTGGTCACAGCAACACCCTACCAACACTACAAGTCACAAGGGGTCTGGTCACAGCGACACTCTACCAACACTACAAGTCACAAGGGGTCTGGTCACAGCAACACCCTACCAACACTACAAGTCACAAGGGGTCTGGTCACAGCAACACTCTACCAAACTACAAGTCACAAGGGGTCTGGTCACAGCGACACTCTACCAACACTACAAGTCACAAGGGATCTGGTCACAGCTACACCCTACCAACACTACAAGTCACAAGGGGTCTGGTCACAGCAACACCCTACCAACACTACAAGTCACAAGGGGTCTGGTCACAGCAACACTCTACCAAACTACAAGTCACAAGGGGTCTGGTCACAGCGACACTCTACCAACACTACAAGTCACAAGGGGTCTGGTCACAGCGACACTCTACCAAACTACAAGTCACAAGGGGTCTGGTCACAGCTACACTCTACCAACACTACAAGTCACAAGGGGTCTGGCCACAGCGACATTCTACCAACACTACAAGTCACAAGGGATCTGGTCACAGCTACACCCTACCAACACTACAAGTCACAAGGGGTCTAGTCACAGCAACACCCTACCAACACTACAAGTCACAAGGGGTCTGGCCACAGCGACACTCTACCAACACTACAAGTCACAAGGGGTCTGGTCACAGCTACACTCTACCAACACTACAAGTCACAAGGGGTCTGGCCACAGCGACACTCTACCAACACTACAAGTCACAAGGGATCTGGTCACAGCGACACTCTACCAACACTACAAGTCACAAGGGGTCTGGTCACAGCTACAGTTCGGGTTCAGTTATAAAAAATCCTCAAATGACTTGCTTTCTCAGATGGTCCACGCTCCTGGACGCAAGTGAGGAGACGAGTAATTGCCTTGGACAAACATTACTGTAGGTGCAGTATTTGACACGGTGGCATGAAGGTCTGTTCGCCAAGACGCAGTTTGGGCATCACAGAGAACCTGTAGAGGAGCCTCTCTGTATTGGTGAGCAGTACCCAGTGAGAACGATACCCAGTCTGGGCCGGTGTTCCTCAGGGCAGCTTACTCGAGCCACTTTGGTGATCTTCACTTGTTCCCAGAGGTACTGTAGTGGTGTACACAGGAACAAGACACTGCTATATGTCTTCAACATATAGTTCACTCATCTTCTTGGTGGGCACAAACGCGGCAAATATAATTGACGACTAAGAAGGCAGCAGCACTACGCCGTATCCTGCACCAACTCACACCACACGGAACCCTACAGATGTACAAGTCCCAGATCAGATCCGATCTGCGCTGGACTACGTCTGTCTGGTCTGGTCTGGTCGGGCGCTGCCAAGTCATACCTCACTGTGCTCGACCGAGTGCCGGTGTAGGCGATGACTCGTGTCCCAGGCCACAGCAGCTCACCGCCTCACACCTCTCACCACCAAAGCAACAGCTCGAGTAAGCTGCCCTGAGGAACACCGGCCTAGTAGTGCTTCATCTGGGTACAGTACTAACCTGTCGGGGTCACTTGTACACTACTTGGCTGTCGGGGTCACTTGTACACTATTAGACTGTCGGGGTCACTTGTACACTATCCTTCGCCACTGTTCCTTATTGATGCTTGTTATCTGGGATAAGACTTTCTTCTCACATACACAACTTTCCTGTCTTCACTTATTAATCCTGACTGGGGGAAATTCCTCTGGACTAAAAGACCAAATGAACCATCTGGAAAAGTCAGGAATACGTGACAATAATTATATAAAGAGAGAGAGAGAGAGAGAGAGAGAGAGAGAGAGAGAGAGAGAGAGAGAGAGACCCCACAACCAGCCAGGATACTGTTGGTCTTTGTAAAGTTTGACAGACACACAGTCAATTACTAGTCTGGATGCTCTTACTAAAGTTACCCGTAGAGTATACTCGGAAACCATAATCTCTAGCCCACCTGGGTCGGTGCTGGAGGTTAGAACAGTGTCCTTTCTCGACGGGGACCGACTCTAACTAACACGAGGCAACACACGCACGAACACACACAGTCATAGTACGGCTGTATAGATGACATTATGTATAAATATTGTATATGGCATTTTATACTCTGCATTAGCTTCATTATATATGAACACGAAGAAAAATACCATAGGTTGTAGTTACGAAAGTATGAATGGAAATAAACACTTCCAAACCACCCAGTGAGTCCACAACAACCTTTACAGCGCTTGTGTGCCAGACCACGATGCTTCCCATTATTCGCATAACTATATGAAAAATCGTGTTTAATTTAACTACATATTTCAAAAACCTTAAATTACATGTGGATGAGTCACTCCTCATTTAACACACTTACAGTGTCATACTTTGACCATCCCACCTGGGCACATGGAGGCCCTCGGTAACTCTCACGGGGCAACATCCTCATTTGTTGAGAAGAGTTAAATATACATAAACATATATATATATATATATGCAAGTAAATCACTGTAGGTGCGCGTGATCTAGGTATTTAAGGTTTGAGCCATAAGAATATCTTAATATTACCATTTCACAAAAATTTCTCACACATTCCGGCACAGCTAAAATCTTGGAACGTCAATGTGGCATTTAAAAACTCATGCACTGTTAAACAAATGTTAATCAAGAACTCCCCCAACAACACAATTGGTTGCATTTATAAAGTTCCTTGCAAGGAATGTAATATGTTTTACTTAGGCCAGACAGGTAAAGATCTTGTAACTAGAATTAAACAACACAAATACAGTGTCAGGACAGGCCAGGAATCCAATGCACTGTTTGTTCATTTGAGGGATAACAAGCATTGCATTGACTGGGATAATGCCTCCTCAATATTACCATGTAATTCAATTGATAGTCGGAACATCATAGAATCTAGTCTTATTAAACATACCGAAGCATTCAACATGAATTTGAGTAACGGCTTGTACAAGCTGGACAACTTTGTAATTAAGAAGATTTGTGATCAGGTGAGAGGGCGGGTCACTGTCCCATCTGACCCAACCACCAACCGTTGTGTGCCATTTAAAGATTAGTAGGGTCATTACCTGACCATTGTGGACCTGGTCTCACCCTCCTCTGTATATATTCATCTTGTTCTGCATTACTCTATCTAGTCTGTACTCACCCCTGAAGATGTGAATTACACGAAAGCGCTTGGGAACTTCGTGTTTTCTTCTTTCCTGGTGGTTATCAGCATATATATATATATATATATATATATATATACTTTCCCTCACCTTAGCAAACTAGTTAGCATAGCATAACCAAACAGCCTCGCAAGGACCAATAGGTCTGTATATAATGTCTGTGAGTTTTCTACTTTCTCTACCTGCCAGTTCAACAGGATTGCTAACCATCCTCCCAGCAACTCATATGCCATCCCAGACCCACAGCCTATATGTATGGTGCAAGACCGCAGTCCAATATATACAAGTCAGGCAGTCAAGCGTTGGTTTGAGGCGCACCCGCAGATTATTCTATTGGCCTGGCCCCCTAAAGGAGCAGATTGTAATTCAATAGAAAATCTATGGGCGCATGTGGCTGTTGAATGGGATGTTGAGGAGAAAACGAGTGAGGCAGTGAGGAGACACGCACATAATGTGTGGGAGGGAATAAGGAGGAGGCCGAACATCTGCAGCAATCTGGTAGGTTCCATGCCCACCAGATTGCATGAAGTTATAGCAGCAGATGGAGGTTGGACACGGTATTAACCTGTGGTCAAGAATTAAATCTCCGCCCACGACGGTGCCTTGTAGGGTGTGGCGGGGGAGTTAGCTCTCTGGTGTAACCTCGCTAGGGCCACATAGACTTCGTTTCCTAACTCTCGGGAATTTGTCCAGGTGTTTTACTATGTGGTTTTTACGTCACTTCACATAAATATGCTTACAAAATCTATGCATTAATATGCATAACTCTTGGGAATCCGTCCAGACATTAAATATATGTTATATACTACAATAATCACATAGATATGTTTACAATGTTTCTGCATAATAAATGGGAAAAATATTTTGGGGGGTTTCAATTAACCAATAGTCATGCCTACAAAACAATCTTGATGCTCTAAGTGCATGTATGTGTTAAATAACGAGTAACTGATCCACATTATTTTGATAAATAAAGAAATGAAAAGTAAGCACTTAGCCATATGGATATAGTTACACGGAAGGGAAATAAGGATGAACTATGGTTTTGATGGAAACAATGTGCTCTGGGACGATGCTCACAATGACGAATGGGAGAAACCTCTTTATGAAACATCTTACCTACTGAGGATGAAGCTTAATGTTACAGAACACACACACACACACAGTGCAACTTTGTGTGACGCGTTATCTGACTTGGGGTGGCTTCGAGCGAACCATACACTGATATTACAATTTATGTAGCCTTCCTGTCCATGATTTACAACAATAACTGTAGGGTAAAAGTTACAATATTATACTAATAACACTGTCATGTATTGATACTATGACTAGTTACCAAGATACAGAGCACGATGAACATAACATGATAATGACAGTGAAGCCTGGAAGGGTTCATATCATAACTTGTGTGTTCGTGCGTATATTGCCCCGTGAGAGTTACCGTGGGCCTCCATGTGCCCAGGTGGGATGGTCAAAGCATTACACTATAAGTGTGTCAAATGAGGAGTGACTGATCCACATGTAATTTAAGGTTTTTCAAATATGTAGTTAAATTAAACACGATTTTTCATATAGTTATGCGAATGATGGGAAGCATCGTGGTCTGGCACACACACACACACACACACACAAGCGCTGTAAACGTTGTTGTGGAGTTACTGGGTGGTTTGGAAGTGTTTATTTCCATTCACACTTTCGTAACTACAACCTATGGTATTTTTCTTCGTGTTCATATATAATGAAGATAATGCAGAGTATAAAATGCCATATACAATATTTATACATAATGTCATCTATACAGCCGTACTATGACTGTGTGTGTTCGTGCGTGTGTTGCCTCGTGTTAGTTAGAGTGGGCCCCCGTCGAGAAAGGACACTGTTCTAACCTCCAGCACCAACCCAGGTGGGCTAGAGATTATGGTTTCCGAGTGTACATACTGTATACACACATGTGTGCTTGTCTGCCTCTGTATGCAGTCGGGCTAACTCGAAAGTATTGACACCTTCTTGTGTGGTGCTCCTCCAAGCGTTACTGTGTGGAGTAATCGACTCCCAGGTGAGAGGGTGGCGATTTGGCACTTTTTCAGGTTTGTCTTAAGACTATCCTTATACCTTTTCAGTTGCCCACCAGCGTTCCGTTTACTATACGTTAGGTGACTGTAAAGTAGCTGCATTGGCAGTCTACTGTCGTCCATGCGGGTAACATGGCCAGTCCAGTGCATTTCTTTTACTTTTTGTTGAAAATATGTAATTTAATTTGCTACCCCTAGAAATGTTTAGTGTATTTTTGGGTAAGAACAACAGTGCAATATTGTGTTCTTTCACCTCCATAGCTGGAGTGTTTATTCTGATAAGGCCAGTAATTTACTTTTTGATCACCTGAGGAGAGGAGATGGTCTTCCTAATATCTGTAAAACTTATTTTGTCGTGAGTAATTAAATGACAAAATGGTTTAACGTAATGTGACTGATTATTAAAGATGGCTCTCCGTAAAGTGAGTAGAGTATTGGAACAACTCTCTCTCTCTCTCTCTCTCTCTCTCTCTCTCTCTCTCTCTCGGAAGACGCGATTGTTTGTCTCGTATATTAAATGTTTTGTTGTGAGGGTTACCAGAGGCTCCATGTGCCATACTACCGAGAGAGAGAGAGAGAGAGAGAGAGAGAGAGAGAGAGAGTATCTGTGTTATTAACCTTGTTTTAATGTAACTTTAATTAAATATTCCTAATAGAGTTTTAGTGACCTGGCTAGTTGGTGACTGAGGTGAGTGACTAGTGACAGTAATATGTGGATAAGCAACATATCCTCTCAGCCATCAACAGGAGGCAGCGGCAGATGGTCGACGTGAACTCTGTGTTGTTGACTTGAGGCGAGTTTTTCAGAGTGTCTGATTAATGAGTCGAGGAGTTGGGCGGTGCCGTGAGAACAAACGCTTGTGGTGTGACTCTGAGGATTGACTGTTGTCTCCTGTGTGTGACCCATGTCTCGCTGTGTCTCCTGTATGTGACCCATGTCTCGCTGTGTCTCCTGTATGTGACCCATGTCTCGCTGTGTCTCCTGTATGTGACCCATGTCTCGCTGTGTCTCCTGTATGTGACCCATGTCTCGCTGTGTCTCCTGTGTGTGACCCATGTCTCGCTGTGTCTCCTGTGTGTGACCCATGTCTCGCTGTGTCTCTTGTGTGTGACCCATGTCTCGCTGTGTCTCCTGTATGTGACCCATGTCTCGCTGTGTCTCCTGTGTGTGACCCATGTCTCGCTGTGTCTCTTGTTTGTGACCCATGTCTCGCTGTGTCTCCTGTATGTGACCCATGTCTCGCTGTGTCTCCTGTATGTGACCCATGTCTCACTGTGTCTCCTGTATGTGACCCATGTCTCGCTGTGTCTCCCGTATGTGACCCATGTCTCGCTGCAGCTGAAGACACGGGTATACATGTGTTAGTCTTTTTCTTATATGTATCACTCACAAATATATATAACAGTTGAGGAACTCTTCAGGTGGCAGGGCTGATGTGAACACTTCTTCCGGAGTTTCTTTGTTACAGAAGCGGCTTTATACACAGGTTCTTAGTTTGGGAGACAATGTATTGTGAATTCTCTCCAGGGGAAGTGTTTTGAGTACACTTTTATAGGAACATTTAAGTGAAGTGTTCACCCCTTAGTGAATGGCAAGAATCTGCTCCTCCTCTTGCTCCGAGTGTGAGAGTTAAGGAGGAACGGGCAAGGTATTTGCTAACTAAGCCTGACCTGGCTCAACCTCTGATGAATTTGTAGACTCAGAATTTATGACATGAATAACTACTGAGTCATGGTTGAATAACTTAGTGAATAATTTAGGTGTTATGCATTTGGGTGAATATTTATATAATACAAATGGTCCTGTTACATACAGTCTGCCAAAGGTCTGAGACACTCTCATCTCTTCATCGATGTTCACGGTAGTGTGCCGGTGGGAGCCAAGGTGCTGGAGGTGGGTCACGGTGGTGGGCAGGTGGGAGCCAAGGTACTGGAAGTGGGTCGTGGTGGTGGGCAGGTGGGAGCCAAGGTACTGGAGGTGGGTCGTGGTGGTGGGCAGGTGGGGCCCAAGGTGCTGGAGGTGGGTCGCGGTGGTGGGCAGGTGGAAGCCATTGTACTGGAGGTGGGTCACGGTGGTGGGCAGGTGGGAGCCAAGGTACTGGAGGTGGGTCGCGGTGGTGGGCAGGTGGAAGCCATTGTACTGCAGGTGGGTCACGGTGGTGGGCAGGTGGGAGCCAAGGTACTGGAGGTGGGTCACGTTGGTGGGCAGGTGGGAGCCGAGGTTCTGGAGGTGGGTCGTGGTGGTGGGCAGGTGGGGCCCAAGGTGCTGGAGGTGGGTCGCGGTGGTGGGCAGGTGGAAGCCATTGTACTGGAGGTGGGTCACGGTGGTGGGCAGGTGGGAGCCAAGGTGCTGGAGGTGGGTCACGTTGGTGGGCAGGTGGGAGCCAAGGTACTGGAGGTGGGTCGTGGTGGTGGGCAGGTGGGAGCCAAGGTACTGGAGGTGGGTCGTGGTGGTGGGCAGGTGGGACCCAAGGTGCTAGAGGTGGGTCGTGGTGGTGGGCAGGTGGGAGCCAAGGTGCTGGAGGTGGGTCGTGGTGGTGGGCAGGCGGGAGCCAAGGTATTGGAGGTGGGTCGTGGTGGTGGGCAGGTGGGAGCCAAGGTACTGGAGGTGGGTCGTGGTGGTGGGCAGGTGGGAGCCAAGGTACTGGAGGTGGGTCGTGGTGGTGGGCAGGTGGGAGCCAAGGTATTGGAGGTGGGTCGTGGTGGTGGGCAGGTAGGAGCCAAGGTACTGGAGGTGGGTCGTGGTGGTGGGCAGGTGGGAGCCAATGTGCTAGAGGTGGGTCGTGGTGGTGGGCAGGTGGGACCCAAGGTGCTAGAGGTGGGTCACGGTGGTGGGCAGGTGGGAGCCAAGGTACTGGAGGTGGGTCGTGGTGGTGGGCAGGTGGGAGCCAAGGTACTGGAGGTGGGTCGTGGTGGTGGGCAGGTGGGAGCCAAGGTACTGGAGGTGGGTCGTGGTGGTGGGCAGGTGGGAGCCAAGGTATTGGAGGTGGGTCGTGGTGGTGGGCAGGTGGGAGCCAAGGTACTGGAGGTGGGTCGTGGTGATGGGCAGGTGGGACCCAAGGTGCTGGAGGTGGGTCGTGGTGGTGGGCAGGTGGGAGCCAAGGTACTGGAGGTGGGTCGTGGTGATGGGCAGGTGGGACCCAAGGTGCTGGAGGTGGGTCGTGGTGGTGGGCAGGTGGGAGCCAAGGTACTGGAGGTGGGTCGTGGTGGTGGGCAGGTGGGAGCCAAGGTATTGGAGGTGGGTCGTGGTGGTGGGCAGGTGGGAGCCAAGGTACTGGAGGTGGGTCGTGGTGATGGGCAGGTGGGACCCAAGGTGCTGGAGGTGGGTCGTGGTGGTGGGCAGGTGGGACCCAAGGTGCTGGAGGTGGGTCGTGGTGGTGGGCAGGTGGGAGCCAAGGTACTGGAGGTGGGTCGTGGTGATGGGCAGGTGGGAGCCAAGGTACTGGAGGTGGGTAACAGTAGAGGGGGTGGTCCCATCAACTCGGGCGTCTGTTGTAGGTGAGGCTGAAGGCCGTGCGGGCTGGAACAGAATCTGTGTGTTGTGTCGTTCACATCAAGGCTGAAGTGTGAAGAGTCTGTGTAGGTGTTCAGGATCTCCTGTAGGTCGCGTTCAGTGTGAGCGACGAGGGTGAGGTCGTCTGCATACTGAAGTTCAGTAATGGAAGCTGTCGACACCTTTGTTCCTGTTTGGAGGCGTCTTATGTTGAAAAATCCCTTCATCTGGTACTAGATATCCACCCCGTTGGCTAAATTGGCGCTGGCACGAGTAAGGAAGGCAGACTAGAAAATGGAAAAAAAAGAGTTGGTGGCAGTACACATTCTGATTTTAGCCTCGTTTGGATGGCAAAGAAATCATACGGGGAACCACACACACACACACATACACACACCGATAAAGACAGACACAGACGCACAGGCACACGGACAGTCATGAAGGCAGACTAACAGACAGACACGAAGCCATGGGCCAGAAAATTAGGGAAACGTTCAGCTTGAAACATTGGCTGGGGAGGTGTGCTGGGGAGGTGTGCTGGGGAGATGTGTTGGGGAGGTGTGTTGGGGAGGTGTGCTGGGGCGGTGTGCTGGGGAGGTGTGCTGGGGAGGTGTGTTGGGGCGGTGTGCTGGGGAGGTGTGCTGGGGAGGTGTGCTGGGGCGGTGTGCTGGGGAGGTGTGTTGGGGAGGTGTGTTGGGGAGGTGTGCTGGGGAGGTGTGTTGGGGAGGTGTGCTGGGGAGGTGTGCTGGGGAGGTGTGTTGGGGAGGTGTGCTGGGGAGGATTTAGCTCACTGGAGAGATTAAGGAACCATTTATAGCTCTCTCTCTCTCTCTCTCTCTCTCTCTCTCTCTCTCTCTCTCTCTCTCCCCCCATTATCTATTGTTATCTGTGCTATCATCGTTATCGCCTTCATTGTTAGTCTCTCCTTCCTCTCATGTTTCTCCTCCTGAGGTACGAGCGTGAGAGGAAGGGAGGAAGGAAATGAAAAGGAGAGGAGGAGAAAGACCGATTGAAGAAGGCTAAAACTGTGTCTGTGTGAAAGAGATAAAGAGATAAACACACTAAGAATTATAAACTAAAGGGGAGAAAGAAAATAATGATAATAATAACAAAGAACTACGTACGATATATAATGGCAGGGAGAGCGTGAGTTAACGAGGGCTTTAAGTAGTTACTGAAGAAAATATTGTCAAGGAGTGAACACACAAGTTATCTACGAGTTGTTGATGATTGTAACAACGGGGCTGTTGTTATAGTGATCAGTACGTGGTCATATGGGTTGTGGTGTGAGACAGTTGTTGATGATTGTAACAACGGGGCTGTTGTTATAGTGATCAGTACGTGGTCATATGGGTTGTGGTGTGGGACAGTTGTTGATGATTGTAACAACGGGGCTGTTGTTATAGTGATCAGTACGTGGTCATATGGGTTGTGGTGTGGGACAGTTGTTGATGATTGTAACAACGGGGCTGTTGTTATAGTGATCAGTACGTGGTCATATGGGTTGTGGTGTGGGACAGTTGTTGATGATTGTAAAAACGGGCTGTTGTTATAGTGATCAGTACGTGGTCATATGGGTTGTGGTGTGGGACAGTTGTTGATGATTGTAACAACGGGGCTGTTGTTATAGTGATCAGTACGTGGTCATATGGGTTGTGGTGTGAGACAGTTGTTGATGATTGTAACAACGGGGCTGTTGTTATAGTGATCAGTACGTGGTCATATGGGTTGTGGTGTGGGACAGTTGTTGATGATTGTAACAAGGGGGCTGTTGTTATAGTGATCAGTACGTGGTCATATGAGTTGTGGTGTGAGACAGCAACTAGCGGACCAGGGATCTCAGGTGGTAGTAAGTGGTGTATAAGAACATTGTTGCACGCCCACTCCTTCTACGAGTCCTCGTTGTGTAGCAGACCAGACAGGGGAAGCATACGTGATCTGAGCAAGTATGAATGTTGTGTAAACACTCAAGAGCTATGGCGGGGGAACCCTGAGGGACTTGACACGACTAAGGATGTGGAGGCGATAACTGGAATGTGTGTGTGTGTGTGTGTGTGTGTGTGTGTGTGTGTGTGTGTGTGTGCTTAAAATCCCAACCTGACTGGGCAAAAGCACCCAGTAAGGTCATCAGTATGCGGTCGAGAACACAATCATAATCACAGATCCAAACAAAAGCAAACTATACAACCTCCTATGGTCGCTGCATGGAATGTCAGGACCCTTCTGGATACTGGCACAAATGCTCGTCCTGATAGAAGAACAGCCCTTGGGGCAAAAGAGCTAGCTAGATATAACATCAACTTAGCAGCCATTAGTGAGTCCCGGCTCCCAGATGAGGGCCAACTGACAGAACGAGGGTCTGGCTACACCTTCTTCTGGAAGGGTAAGCCTGCTGCGGAGAGACACCGCATTTATGGAGTTGGCTTTTGCCATCCACCAGCGCATCTTACACAGGCTAACTGAAATGCCTATTGAGATCAACGAGCGCCTCATGACCCTTCGAGTCCCACTGAGTCACTCACGTCATGTCTTCTTCATCAGTGCATACACCCCAACACTGGATGCAGAGGATGACATCAAGGAGGAAATTTACGCCGACCTCGACAGTCTTAATCTCTATACCAGAGTTGGCAGAGATGCTGACATTTGGCAGGGAACCATTGGGAGAAATGGACTAGGCAAGTGTAATCCCAACGGCCTACTCCTCCTCAGCAAGTATGCTGCACACAACCTCACTTTCACCAATACCTTGTTTAGGCAGGCCGACAAGTTCAAGGGTTCGTGGCAACACCCACGATCCAAACACTGGCATCTCATTGACTACATCATTGTCAGAGAAGAGATCGCCGAGATGTCCTCATCACCCGTGCCATGCGTGGCTCAGACCACTGTGACACTGATCATCGACTTTTCAGATCCAAGTTCTCACTTCACGACGCCCCAAAATGGTAAAGGCAGCAAGCCTTCAGAAGAAGTTTTAATACTAAGCGTCTGGAGGATCCAGCCGTAGCACACGCTTTCAGAGAGCAACTCGAATGTGGGCTTAAAAACAACTCAACAGTAAACAACGTGAATCCCAGTGCCGAATGGGATAACCTTAATACTGTTATGACAAAGACCGGCAGAGACCCTCGGCCAGATCAAAAGAATACACCAGGACTGGTTTGATGAAAATGACGAGGCAATCAAAGTACTCATCGATGATAAACGTGCTGCTTTTACTGACTGGTAGAACAACCCTCAGTCTCGGACCAAAGCTGATACCTTTCGCAAGAAGAAAGCGGCAGCCCAGCGGGAACTTCACAATCTAAAGAATGACTGGCTTAAAAATAAAACATATGAAGCACAAAAACTTGCAGATCAACACAAGATGCACGATTTTTTCAATCCCACTAAAACATTTTATGGGCCAGTCACTCGTGGCGCAGCCCCTCCGCTCATCTGACGGTAACTTCACAATTAAAGACGATGAAGGCCTCCTTCATCACTGGAAAAATCACTACCATTCATTGCTCAACCGAAACACCGATGTGTATGTCCTGACTACCCAGTAGGTCCCTCAGCATCCAGAGCTGACCCACCTCACCTATCCTCCATCCCTGGTTGAGGTAGCTACTGCCATCAAACAGATGAAAAATAAGCCTCAGGGCCTGTTGGAATCCCAGCCAAGGTGTATAATGCAGGAAGACCTCTGCTTACCAGCTGTCTCCACTCTCTCCTGGAGAATATATGGGAAAATTAGGAAATACCCCAAGCTCTTAAAGACGCCTCCATCGTCAATATTTATAATAACAAGGGAGACCAGTCAGACTATGGCAACTACCGTGGGATCTCGTTGTTCTCCGTAGCTAGCAAGATTATCGCGTGAGTCCTCCTAAACAGACTTCTTCCTGAGGCGGAAAACTTCCTCCCATAATCTCAATGTGGCGTTAGACCATCACGTGGCACCACTGACATGATCTTTGCTGCCCGCCAGATACAGGAAAAGTGCAGAAAACAGCGTCCTGATCTATACATGGTTTTCATCTATCTAATCAAGGCCTTCGACTCAGTCAACAGGGAAGCCCTCTGGTGGACCCTCAGTCGTTTTGGCTGCCCACCAAAATTCATCGCCATTGTGAGGCAACTCCACGATGGCATGAACGGCAGTGTCCTGCACAACGGCACCCAGTCAGAGTTCTTCCCCATCCAAACAGTTGTTAAACAAGGGTGTGTACTGGCACCAAATTTCTTTTCCAGCTTCTTGGCTGCCTTCCTTACTCGTGCCAGTGCCAATTTAGCCAGCCGGGTGAACATCGAGTACCTGATGAAGGGTCTTTTCAACATAACACGACTCCAGGCAAGAACAAAGGCGTCGGCAGCTTCCATTACTGAACTTCAGTATGCAGACGCCCTCAACCTTGTTGCTCACACTGAACACGACCTACAGGAGATCCTGAACACCTACGCAGATGCGTATGCACACTTTAGCCTTGAGGTGCATGTAAGACTCAGATTTTCTTTCAACCTGCCCCTGGTTCTGACACACTTCTATCATCCATCCAGATTAACGGCACTACCTTCACTAATGTTACCCACTTTCGGTATCTCGGCACCAACCTGTCCACCACCGCGGATATCGATGAAGAGATTCCGCATCGGATCAGATGTGCATCTCGAGCCTTTAGCAGACTCCTAAATCGTGTCTTCAGCTGTAGGGAGCTGAAATTATCTACAAAGCTGCACGTATATCGAACAGTGGTCCTCCCCACCCTGCTATATGGCAGTGAGATATGGGTCACATACAGGAGGCACCTCAAGGAACTTAAAAACTTTCACCAACGTAGCCTGCGTACCATCCTCCGAGTTCGCTGGGAAGACAAGAGAACAAATGCCAGTATTCTTGCTGACACCAACTATAGGAGCATCTGGGCTACCATTATCCAGTAACAACTACTTTGGTCTCGCCATATTACCCGCTTGAACGACAGTAGACTGCCAAAGCAGTTACTGCGCAGTTACCTATCGAATAGTAAACGCAACGCCGGCGAGCAGTGGAAAAGACATAAGGATAGTCTTAAGACAAACCTGAAAAGGTGCCAAATCTACCCCCTTACCTGGGAGTCGTTTACTCCATACCGTAACGCTTGGAGGAGCACCACACAAGAAGGTGTCAGTACTTTCGAGTTAGCCCGACCGGAAACTGAGGCAGACAAGCGTCAACGCCGGAAAGACGCTGCTGCCGCCCCTCCCGCACTCGATGTAGCCCTCCACGTGTGCAACATCTGTGGCGGTCCCATGTAGGCCTCTTTAGTCACCTCAAAACTCACCAACGAAGGTGACATCCTTAATAACTCATATCATTGTATCATAGCTGGATGATCGTCATACTCGATTCCGAGTGACAGCAAAGTAGTAGTAGTAGTGTGTGTGTGTGTGTGTGTGTGTCCACCCTTTTCTTCCTCCTCCTCATTCGCCACTTCTCTCTCCACCTTCTTCCTCCTCTGCTCCTCCTCCTCTTCTTCTCTCTTCTCTTTCTTTTTCTCCCCTCCTCCTCCTCCTCCTCCTCCTCTTACTCTCCTCCTCCTCCTCCTCCTCCTCCTCCTACCCTCCTCCTCCTCCTCCTCCTCTTACTCTCCTCCCCCTCTTCCTCCTCCTCCTACCCTCCTCCTCCTTCTCCTCCTCCACAGTCAGCAGTAATCTTACTTCAAGTCTTCACAAACAAGTTTCATCATCTGAAGAGAACTTACTGCAGCCAGACCCGACCCGACCAGACCCGACCCGACCACGACCCAACACGACCCGACCCGACCAGACCCGACCCGACCACGACCCAACACGACCCGACCCGACAACGAACCGGCCCGACCACGACCCGACACGATCCGCCCCTACAACGAACCGACCAGACCACGACCCAACACGACCCGACCCGACAACGAACCGACCCGACCACGACCCGACAATGAACCGACCCGACACACAAGTATTTCTCTCTCTACCTGTATTGTTCTCTTGTAATTTGTTCAACAACACAAAACTTGATTTTCATTGTTGTCCACTTTTGTGTTTTTTAATATTGTTCGATTTTGATCTGCAAGAGACATCACCGCCATCACCATCATCATCACCATCACCATCATCATCACCATCATCATCACCATCACCATCATCATCACCATCACCGCCATCACCATCATCACCATCACCGCCATCACCATCATCATCATCATCACCATCACCGCCATCACCATCATCATCATCACCATCACCGCCATCACCATCATCATCATCATCATCATCACCGCCATCACCGCCATCACCATCATCATCATCACCATCACCGCCATCACCATCATCATCATCATCATCATCACCATCACCGCCATCACCATCATCATCATCACCATCACCGCCATCACCATCATCATCATCATCATCATCATCACCGCCATCACCGCCATTATCATCATTATCATCATCATCATCATCATAGTAATAATTGTTATGCCATGTATTGCAATGTTGCACAGGAGGGCCAAATGGCATAGAGAGTTACTAAAATGTTTATAGGTTCAGTTGATAAAGCTGCCATTAATTAAGTGCAGTTTTGGTTTAGGATCCTGTGATATTTTAATACTTTATTGAATATAACAACAAGGAATATAGACACGGGATTGGTGAACTTAATATATCAGTACTTGTAAGTTTCTAGTTATCGAGGAAGCAACAACGGGTTCGGTGACTGCTTCAGGAAGGTTGGGGTGACATGTAACAACAGGTTCGGTGACTGCTTCAGGAAGGTTGGGGGTGACATGTAACAACAGGTTCGGTGACTGCTTCAGGAAGCTTGGGGTGACATGTAACAACGGGTTCGGTGACTGCTTCAGGAAGGTTGGGGTGACATGTAACAACAGGTTCGGTGACTGCTTCAGGAAGGTTGGGGTGACATGTAACAACAGGTTCGGTGACTGCTTCAGGAAGGTTGGGGTGACATGTAACAACGGGTTCGGTGACTGCTTCAGGAAGGTTGGGGTGACATGTAACAACGGGTTCGGTGACTGCTTCAGGAAGCTTGGGGTGACATGTAACAACGGGTTCGGTGACTGCTTCAGGAAGGTTGGGGTGACATGTAACAACGGGTTCGGTGACTGCTTCAGGGAGGTTGGGGTGACATGTAACAACGGGTTCGGTGACTGCTTCAGGAAGCTTGGGGTGACATGTAACAACGGGTTCGGTGACTGCTTCAGGGAGGTTGGGGTGACATGTAGCAACGGGTTCGGTGACTGCTTCAGGAAGGTTGGGGTGACATTTCAAAATTTTACATTACACATAATGAATTAAGGTAATTTACTGTGAACTAGAATGTTAGTGTGGCACTGTCATGACAGATGATCAATTAATATTAACTAAACTCGTGTACAGTCCAGTCCAGTACATCATAATCTGGACATGTAACATTTAAAGTTCCTGATTTATTTCTTCAAACAAAACTACAGTCACAACTATCTAATCCTTTAACTCTCAACACACATATATAATACAATTGTTCAACCAATGGTCACCCAATGTAAACCACTGGAGCAGCTCTGATACACCAAAACCTGAGTAAGTGGTCCCCAAGTCCAGTAAATGTACCTATATGTCTGCCATCCGACGAAAGGCCGCGTCTGACTCACTCACGACTGGGGGTCCCAAACCCACCACAATTTAGTGTGGAACTTAATTTGGCTCGTTCTCTACACAAGTCTCAACTATTCTTAGCACATTTGTCTTAATGCATCACATTACCTTGAGCATCATATAACAACAATATCAAACAGTAACATAATATAGCAACAACATCAATTATAATATCATCTTCTATCATCACACCTTACATTATAAAATATTTAGAAATGCTAACATTAAACCCAACCACCAAATCGAGTACGTTTCCCAACACACAGTAGGTAAATACTCAACTACTTGTAATATAATATTCTTCACTGTATAATTGTTCCACACGCGTGTACAATCCTACTATAGCTTGAACCTCTAACATAAGACCATAAGAATGGAGGAAACTGCAGCGGGTCTATTGGCCCATACTAGGCAGTCCCGTTTACACCCAACCCCTATCGCTCATATATCCATCCAACCTGTGTTTGAAGCTATCCAGCGTATTCGAGTTAATGATGATATTTGGTAACTTGTTCCATTCGTCCACTACTCTATTTCCAAACCAGTGTTTACCTATCTCGCGCCTAAATCAAAATTTGTCTAATTTAAAACCATTGCTACGAGTTCGCTCCTGGTTGGACAGTTTGAGTACCGTTGTTATATCACCTTTGTTTAGCCCTGACTTCCATTTATACACCTCTATCAGGTCGCCCCTCACTCTACGTCTCTTGAGGGAGTACAAATTAAGATGCTTTAACCTGTCTCTATACTCAAGGTTCCTAATGCCCGGGATTAGTCTTGTCATTCTCCTCTAAATTCTTTCCAAGGATTCTATATCCATTCTGTAGTACGGTGACCAGAACTGAACTGCGTAACCCAAGTGAGGTCTCACAAGTGCAAGATATATTTTAGGATAACCTCGCTAGTCAAACACTCCTTTGTATGAACCCAATTACTTTGTTAGTCTTGTTTCGAGCAAATACACATCGTTGTCTCGGTTTAAGATTCCTACTTATCATTGCTCTTAAATCTTTATCACAGTCGGATTTCTCTATAACAATGTTGTTCATCTTATATCTGGTTTCCATGTTTACATCTGCTAGACTAAGTACTCTACATTTGTCCACATTAAATTTCATCTGCCATTTTTCAGACCATGCGAAAAATTTGTTTGGTTCTTCTTGTAGTTTCGCGGAGTCCTCGTCAGATTTAATTACATGCCCGATTTTATTATCGTCAACAAATTTACTCATGTTGCTGTCTACGCCGATATCTATGTCGTTTATGTATACAATAAATAATAATGGTCCAAGTACTGACCCTTGGGGTACTCCACTAGTGACGTTACCCCAATCAGATTTAGTGCCGTTAATGCTCACTCGCTGTTTCCTGTCCTGTAACCACGCCCTAATCCATTTTAGAATGTGTCCTCCAATGTCATGAGCCTCCACTTTTCGTTTTAGTTTTTCGTGGGGGACTCTGTCGAAGGCTTTACTAAAGTCAAGATAAATCACACCATAGTCGTTCCCCTCGTCCACTAATTCGAAAACAGTTGAAAAGAATGATAACACAGGACAACAAATTTTTTATAATTCCCAGTTGCATGAGATTTCTTTACTGTTTCTTACCATTTTTGATCTGCTGATTTCATATTTGAAACCAGTTTTGTTCTGCATGCTCCAGTTTTCATGTAATTTGAGGTTTTACATTCTAGCCGTTTGCGGTCAAATTAATTAATTACACGATTATGGTATCAATAGGGAGATATAATTTTGTCTGTTTTTTCTTTCAGATTTGGTCATGGCTACAAAGAGAAATCAATGTGTGAACAAACCTGATGCCTTCTGTTATATTTGTGGATACTTCACGCTTATTCGTCAGAGGCGCAATATAACATCGTTTGTGAGGCGCGGCTATAAAGCGTACTTCGGACTTACTCTTGGCGACCAAGACAAAAAATGGGCTCCACATGCTGTGTGTCATAACTGCGAAGAAATGCTGCGTGACTGGACAAAAGGAAAACGTAAGGGCTTACCGTTCGGAATTCCCATGACCTGGCGAGAACCGAAGGACCACACAACTGACTGCTATTTTTGTCTGATCAATACGAAGGGTGTTGGCAAGAAAAACAGACATAAAATATCGTATCCTAGTATCCCTTCCGCAATTCGACCTACTTTGCACTCTGATGAGCTACCAGTTCCAGTTTTTAATGGGTTGTCTCCAGCTGAAGAGGAGGGAAGCGACAAAGACCAAGAGAGTGAACATGAAACTCAAGAAATACTTGCAGATTCCGACGATTCTTCTGATGGTACACCAGAGTCATCAACCCCTCAGAAGTTTAGTCAGCCAGAGCTGAATGACCTTGTGCGTGATTTGGGTCTCTCCAAAAATGCAGCAGAAGTTCTAGCTTCTAGGTTGCAAGAAAAGGCTCTACTGAACCAGACCACAAAAGTTTCAGACTTCAGAAAGCGGGAACAGGATTTTGTGCCATTCTTTACAGAGGAGAATAAGTTTGTTTACTGTCATAATATCCCGGGTCTTCTCCAGGAATTAGGGATTCCATTGTATAGTCCAAATGACTGGCGATTATTTCTAGATAGTTGTAAGCGTAGCCTGAAGTGTGTGCTACTACATAATGGTAATGTCTATGCAGCTGTTCCAGTGGGTCATTCTGTGTGCTTACGAGAGGAGTATAATGACATTAAAACTGTGATTCACCTGCTAAAATACCATGAGCACAACTGGACAATTTGTGTTGACCTCAAAATGGTGAACTTCCTTCTTGGCCAACAAAGAGGATTTACAAAGTATCCCTGCTTTCTTTGCATGTGGGACAGCCGAGCTAGAGACAGGCATTGGAACCTGAAGGAGTGGCCCTTACGTGAGACTCTGGAAGCTGGTATGCCAAACATTGTCAATGATCCAATCGTCAGTCGAGAAAAGATCATATTTCCTCCTCTCCATATCAAGCTGGGCCTGATGAAACAGTTTGTCAGAGCATTAAATACTGATGGTGAATGCTTCCAACACATAGTCTCTGCTCACCCTGCTTTGTCATTTGAGAAGATAAGGGCAGGTGTGTTTGATGGACCACAAATTCGTGCACTTGTACGTGATCAAGACTTTGTCAGAAAGGTGGACGACAAGGAAAGGGGTGCATGGCTTTCATTTGTGGCGGTAATGGAAAACTTTCTTGGTAATAAAAAGGCTGACAACTATGAAACCCTTGTAGCAACCATGTTGTCAGCCTTTCATGACCTTGGATGCAATATGAGTGTCAAACTCCATTTCCTATATAGTCATCTTGATAGATTCCCTGAGAACCTAGGGGCAGTAAGTGACGGGCAAGGCGAGCGGTTTCATCAGGATCTCAAGACCATGGAAGACCGCTACCAAGGGAGATGGGACAAACATATGATGGCAGACTACTGCTGGAGCATTAAACGAGAGTGCCCTGAGACATTTCACAAACGCAAGAGCTTCAAGCGCAAATTCCTACCTGGCTAAAATGTGATTGGGCTTTGTCTCCTCATAGTAACAAATTTCTTACCTAACAATGAGTTTTATACAAATTTCAACCTTTGTTTTAGATGGAACATGTTTCAAATTGTGTTGTTGAATAAATTTAGAATATGTAATATTTTATTGTTTATTACCCAGCTAATTTAATGACAGTTTAATGACATATTTTTCAAGATAGACGACGAGGTCAATAAGACGAAGACGAAATTTTGAAATTTCAAAATACCTTGATTGCAAAAAAACTAGAGCTTACAGAAAGAAACTAACTTCAGATATGAGATCAGCACACCCAAATTAGGTAGAATCAAGTGTTTATAGCAATGCAACAAAAACTTTGTTGACCAGTGTAATAGATTTATCAGACATGAACGCCCACTTGTGAAGCCATATTAGGAATCATTGATCAACTTGTGCTTCTCGAAGTGATTTCAAATAGAGTTTGAAATGATTGCTTCCAGTAATTTGCCTACAAATGATGTTCAACTAATTGGACGGTAGTTAGAGGATAGTGATCTATCTCCCTTCTTGAAAATCGGTATCACATTCGCTATCCTCCAGGCTTATGGTACTACACCTGTTATTAAGGACAGGTTAAACAACTTTGCTAAGGGCATACTAAGCTCTTCCCTACATTCTTTCAACACTCTGGCGAATATCTCGGGTGTGAACCTCTGCTGTAAACCTCTGCTGTGAACCTCTGCTGTAAACCTCTGCTGTAAACCTCTGCTGTAAACACCTGTTGTAATCCTCTGCTGTGAACCTTTGCTGAGAACCTCTGCTGTAAACCTCTGCTGAAAACCTCTGCTATTGTAAACCTCTGCTTTGAACCTCTGCTGTGAACCTCTGCTGTAAGCCACTGCTGTGAGCCTCTGCTGTAAGCTACTGCTGTGAACCTCTGCTATAAACACCTGTTGTAATCCTTTGCTGTGAACCTCTGCTGTAAACCTCTGCTGTGAACCTCTGCTGTAAACCTCTGCTGTGAACCTCTGCTGTAAACCTCTGCTGTGAACCTCTGCTATAAACCTCTGCTGTGAACCTCTGCTGTAAACCTCTGCTGTGAACCTCTGCTTTAAACCTCTGGTGTAAGCCTCTGCTGTGAACCTCTGCTGTAAACCTCTGCTGTGAACCTCTGCTGTAAACGCCTGTTGTAATCCTCTGGTGTGAACCTCTGCTGTAAACCTCTGCTGTAAACCTCTGCTGTGAACCTCTGCTGTAAAGCTCTGCTATGAACCTCGGCTGCAAACCTCTGCTGAAAACCTCTGCTGTAAACACCTGTTGTAATCCTCTGCTGTAAACCTCTGCTGTGAACCTCTGCTATAAACCTCTGCTGTGAACCTCTGCTGTAAACCTCTGCTGTGAACCTCTGCTTTAAACCTCTGGTGTAAGCCTCTGCTGTGAACCTCTGCTGTAAACCGCTGCTGTGAACCTCTGCTGTAAACGCCTGTTGTAATCCTCTGGTGTGAACCTCTGCTGTAAACCTCTGCTGTAAACCTCTGCTGTGAACCTCTGCTGTAAAGCTCTGCTATGAACCTCGGCTGCAAACCTCTGCTGAAAACCTCTGCTGTAAACACCTGTTGTAATCCTCTGCTGTGAACATTTGCTGTGAACCTCTGCTGTAAACCTCTGCTGAAAACCTCTGCTATTGTAAACCTCTGCTTTGAACCTCTGCTGTGAACCTCTGCTGTAAGCCACTGCTGTGAGCCTCTGCTGTAAGCTACTGCTGTGAACCTCTGCTATAAACACCTGTTGTAATCCTTTGCTGTGAACCTCTGCTGTGAACCTTTGCTGTGAACCTCAGCAGTAAACCTCTACTGTGAACCTCTGCTGTAAACCTCTGCTGTGAACCTCTGCTATAAACACCTGTTCTAATCCTTTGCTGTGAACCTCTGCAGTGAAACTCTCTGCTGTGAACCTCTGCTGCAAACCTTTACTGTGAACCTCTGCTGTAAACCTCTGCTGTGAACCTCTGCTGTGAAACTCTCTGCTGTGAACCTCTGCTGCAAACCTCTACTATGAACCTCTGCTGTAAAGCTCTGCTGTGAACCTCTGCTGTAATTCTCTGCTGTAAGCCTCTGCTGTGAACCTCTGCTGTTATCCTCTGCTATAAACCTTTGCTGTAATCCTCTGCTGTAAACCTCTGTTGTGAACCTCTCCTGCAAACCTCTACTGTGAACCTCTGCTGTAAACCTCTGCTGTGAACCTCTGCTGTAATCATCTGCTGTAATCATCTGCTGTGAACCTCTGCTGTGAACCTGTGCTGTGAACCTCTGCTGTGAACCTCTGCTTCACAACATATTTACAACAACACGAGAACTTTTCCAGTTTAAAATCCTTGTTTACCGCCGGCTGACGTCTGCTGACAGGAGGCGACGTCAGGAGAATACACAATTGTCAGCAGCTGTGTCTGTATGTATTGGTTGTAATTGTTGGTGACGTCATCCAGTGTGTCAGTCAATGTCAGCCTGTGTCTCTCACCGTCAGCAAGTGTGTCAGAGTTAGTCAGTGTTAGCCAGCGTCAGTCATGTGTGATCGGTTATTTGAACAAAACACAGATGGTTGTGTGATGTGGTAATATTAATTATAAGTAGGCAGGAAAATATGTGTTACACGTTTGAGTTATTTACACAAGTTGATGATTTAGAGACCACCACACTGCACTACACCCCGCCTGGCCTACACACGGTACACCTACTGGTACTACTAATAATATATGCCTCTCGAAATCAAGGATGGCCGGCCCAAGGGTCTCCTTGGCGTGAATTTGTTAAGGTGTAAAAGCTGTGGCCAACACAACAACCACACCCTGAGTTAATGAGCTGCATAACCCAGTGTCACGGAATAGTCCGAGAAGACCGGACAATTCGCCAACTGCACTGGCAAACCATTACCCCAGAATACGATCCGTAAATCAATTAACATCCAGGTGCCCAATTACTGCTGGGTAGACAGAGGCAAATGGCGTAAAGAAACTTGCCCATAGTTTCACCCTGCCCGGGGATCGAACCAGGTCCACTCACTTGCGAGGCGAGCATGCTGACCATTACACCACAGGTCGCTACTACTAATAACACACACACACACACACACACACACACACACACGCGCGCGCGCGCATGCACGCACGCACGTAGCAGCTGACAATTGTGTATTCTCCTGACGTCGCCTCCTGTCAGCAGGCGTCAGCCGGCGGTAAACAAGGATTTTAAACTGGAGAAGTTCTCGTGTTGTTGTAAATATGTTGTGAAGCAGAGGTTCACAGCAGAGGTTCACAGCAGAGGTTCACAGCAGAGGTTTACAGCAGAGGTTCACAGCAGATGTTTATAGCAGATGTTTACAACAGAAGTTTACAGCAGAGGATTACAGCAGAGGTTCACAGCAGAGGTTTACAGCAGAGGTTCACAGTAGAGGTTTACAGCAGAGGTTTACAGCAGAGGTTTACAGCAGATATTCAGAGCAAAGTCTTACAGCAGAGGTTCACAGCAGAGGTTTACAGCATAGGTTTAAAGCAGGGTTTCACAGCAGAGGTTCACAGCAGAGGTTCACAGCAAGGGTTCACAGCAGAGGTTTACAGCAGGGGCTTACAGCAGGGGTTCACAGAAGAGGTTCACAGCAGAGGTTTAAGAGCAGGGTTTCACAGCAGGGGTTCTCAGCATAGGTTCACAGCAGAGGATTACAGCTGAGGCTCACAGCAAAGGTTCACAGCAGGGGTTTAAGAGCAGGGTTTCACAGCAGGGGTTCTCAGCATAGGTTCACAGCAGAGGTTCACAGCAGGGGTTCACAGCAGAGGATTGCAGTAGTGATTCACAGCAGACGTTCACAGCAGAGGTTCACAGCATAGATTTACAGTATAGGTTCACAGCAGAGGTTTACAGAAGAGGTTCACAACAGAGGTTTACAGCAGATGTTCACATCAGAGGTTTAAACAGAGTTTCACTGCAGAGGTTTACAGCAAAGGTTCACAGCAGAGGTTTACAACAGAAGTTCACAGCGAGACACAGCAGTATTGTCTATATGAAGATGGACCATAGTGATGAAAAATGTGTGTGTGTGTGTGTGTGTGTGTGTGTGTGTGAGAGAGAGAGGAGTGGGTAGGTGGTGGAAAATAGGCGAAGACAGAAAGAAAGAGAGAATATAGGTAGAGAGAGAGAGAGAGAGAGAGAGAGAGATATGAGTTATAACATTGTCTTATACCTGTTGCTTAGCTCTCTCTCTCTCTCTCTCTCAACACTTGGTATACTGTATATTGTGCCCAGTTGGATGTCATATTTATTGGTTTTATTGTCTATTTCTTTGTTTGGTACAGCAGACACAGAGAGAGAGGCAGCAGACAAAGAGAGAGAGGCAGCAGACAAGAGTGAGAGGCAGGAGACAAAGAGAGAGAGGCAGGAGACAAAGAGAGAGAGGCAGCAGACAAAGAGAGAGAGGCAGGAGACAAAGAGTGAGAGGCAGCAGACAAAGAGTGAGAGGCAGCAGACAAAGAGAGAGAGGCAGCAGACAAAGAGAGAGAGGCAGCAGACAAAGAGAGAGAGGCAGGAGACAAGAGTGAGAGGCAGCAGACAAAGAGTGAGAGGCAGCAGACAAGAGTGAGAGGCAGCAGACAAAGAGAGAGAGGTAGCAGACAAAGAGAGAGAGGCAGCAGACAAAGAGAGAGTGGCAGGAGACAAAGAGTGAGAGGCAGCAGACAAAGAGAGAGAGGCAGGAGACAAGAGTGAGAGGCAGCAGACAACAGTGAGAGGCAGCAGACAAAGAGAGAGAGGCAGCAGACAAAGAGAGAGAGGCAGCAGACAAAGAGTGAGAGGCAGCAGACAAAGAGAGAGAGGCAGCAGACAAAGAGAGAGAGGCAGCAGACAAAGAGTGAGAGGCAGCAGACAAAGAGCGAGAGGCAGCAGACAAGAGTGAGAGGCAGCAGACAAAGAGTGAGAGGCAGCAGACAAGAGTGAGAGGCAGCAGACAAAGAGAGAGAGGCAGGAGACAAAGAGTGAGAGGCAGCAGACAAGAGTGAGAGGCAGCAGACAAAGAGTGAGAGGCAGCAGACAAAGAGAGAGAGGCAGCAGACAAAGAGAGGGAGGCAGCAGACAAAGAGAGAGAGGCAGCAGACAAAGAGTGAGAGGCAGCAGACAAAGAGAGAGTAGCAGGAGACAAAGAGTGAGAGGCAGCAGACAAAGCGTGAGAGGCAGCAGACAAAGAGAGAGAGGCAGCAGACAAAGAGAGAGAGGCAGCAGACAAAGAGAGAGAGGCAGCAGACAAAGAGAGAGTGGCAGGAGACAAAGAGTGAGAGGCAGCAGACAAAGAGAGAGAGGCAGAAGACAAAGAGTGAGAGGCAGCAGACAAGATTGAGAGGCAGCAGACAAAGAGAGAGAGGCAGCAGACAAAGAGTGAGAGGCAGCAGACAAGAGTGAGAGGCAGCAGAGAAGAGTGAGAGGCAGCAGACAAAGAGAGAGAGGCAGCAGACAAAGAGAGAGAGGCAGCAGACAAAGAGAGAGTGGCAGGAGACAAAGAGTGAGAGGCAGCAGACAAAGAGAGAGAGGCAGGAGACAAGAGTGAGAGGCAGCAGACAAGAGTGAGAGGCAGCAGACAAAGAGAGAGAGGCAGCAGACAAAGAGAGAGAGGCAGGAGACAAAGAGAGAGAGGCAGCAGACAAAAGAGAGAGGCAGCAGACAAAGAGAGAGAGGCAGCAGACAAAGAGAGAGGGGCAGGAGACAAAGAGTGAGAGGCAGCAGACAAAGAGAGAGAGGCAGCAGACAAAGAGTGAGAGGCAGCAGACAAAGAGAGAGAGGCAGCACACAAAGAGAGAGAGGCAGCAGACAAAGAGAGAGTGGCAGGAGACAAAGAGTGAGAGGCAGCAGACAAAGAGAGAGAGGCAGGAGACAAGAGTGAGAGGCAGCAGACAAGAGTGAGAGGCAGCAGACAAAGAGAGAGAGGCAGCAGACAAAGAGAGAGAGGCAGGAGACAAAGAGAGAGAGGCAGCAGACAAAGAGAGAGAGGCAGCAGACAAAGAGAGAGTGGCAGCAGACAAAGAGAGAGGGGCAGGAGACAAAGAGTGAGAGGCAGCAGACAAAGAGTGAGAGGCAAGAGACAAAGAGTGAGAGGCAGCAGACAAGATTGAGAGGCAGCAGACAAAGAGAGAGAGGCAGGAGACAAAGAGTGAGAGGCAGCAGACAAGAGTGAGAGGCAGCAGACAAAGAGTGAGAGGCAGCAGACAAAGAGAGAGAGGCAGCAGACAAAGAGTGAGAGGCAGCAGACAAAGAGTGAGAGGCAGCAGACAAAGCGTGAGAGGCAGCAGACAAGAGTGAGAGGCAGCAGACAAAGAGAGAGAGGCAGCAGACAAAGAGAGTGTGGCAGGAGACAAAGAGAGTGTGGCAGGAGACAAAGAGTGAGAGGCAGCTGACAAAGAGAGAGAGGCAGCAGACAAAGAGAGAGAGGCAGCAGACAAAGAGAGAGAGGCAGCAGACAAAGAGAGAGAGGCAGCAGACAAAGAGAGTGTGGCAGGAGACAAAGAGTGAGAGGCAGCAGACAAAGAGTGAGAGGCAGGAGACAAAGAGTGAGAGCCAGCAGACAAAGAGAGAGAGGCAGCAGACAAAGAGTGAGAGGCAGCAGACAAAGAGAGAGAGGCAGCAGACAAAGAGAGAGAGGCAGGAGACAAAGAGTGAGAGGCAGCAGACAAAGAGAGAGAGGCAGCAGACAAAGAGTGAGAGGCAGCAGACAAAGAGTGAGAGGCAGGAGACAAAGAGTAAGAGCCAGCAGACAAAGAGAGAGGCAGCAGACAAAGAGTGAGAGGCAGCAGACAAAGAGAGAGAGGCAGCAGACAAAGAGAGAGAGGCAGCAGACAAAGAGTGAGAGGCAGCAGACAAAGAGTGAGAGGTAGCAGACAAAGAGAGAGAGGCAGCAGACAAAGAGTGAGAGGCAGCAGACAAAGAGAGAGAGGCAGCAGACAAAGAGAGAGAGGCAGCAGACAAGAGTGAGAGGCAGCAGACAAAGAGAGAGAGGCAGGAGACAAAGGGTGAGAGCCAGCAGACAAAGAGTGAGAGGCAGCAGACAAAGAGAGAGAGGCAGCAGACAAAGAGTGAGAGGCAGCAGACAAAGAGTGAGAGGCAGGAGACAAAGAGTGAGAGGCAGCAGACAAAGAGTGAGAGGCAGCAGACAAAGAGTGAGAGGCAGCAGACAAAGAGTGAGAGGAAGCAGACAAAGAGTGAGAGGCAGGAGACAAAGAGTGAGAGGCAGCAGACAAAGAGTGAGAGGCAGGAGACAAAGAGTGAGAGGCAGGAGACAAAGAGTGAGAGGCAGCAGACAAAGAGAGAGAGGCAGCAGACAAAGAGAGAGAGGCAGGAGACAAAAAGTGAGAGGCAGCAGACAAAGAGAGAGAGGCAGCAGACAAGATTGAGAGGCAGCAGACAAGTGTGAGAGGCAGCAGACAAGAGTGAGAGGCAGCAGACAAAGAGTGAGAGGCAGCAGACAAGAGAGAGAGGCAGCAGACAGGAGTTAGAGGTAGCATTCAAAGAGTGAGAAGCAGCAGACAAAGAGTGAGAGGCAGCAGACAAGAGTGAGAGGTAGCAGACACAGGTGAGAGGCAGCAGACAAGAGAGGCAGCAGACAAAGAGTGAAAGGCGCTGTCTCTGTGTTGCATAAGTCAGAGGTGTGATCCCGGGCAAGTCAGCTGGGTGAGATCTGACGGACATCTCGGGGAAGAACTGGTCGTGTGTGACTCACCTGGATCTTTCGACAGTACACTACATTACTAACCACTGTACCATACATAATGTAACGAGGATGGCCGGCTCAAGGGCCACCTAAGAGTGAATTTGTTTTAGGTGTAGCTGTGGCCAACACAACAACCACACCCTGAGTTAAAGAGCTGTATGACCCAGAGTCAAGGAATAGTCCGAGAAGACCGGACAACTCGCCAACTGCACTGGCTAGTCATTGCCCAGGAATACGTTCCGCAAATCAATTAACATCCAGGTTCCCAATTACTGCTGGGTAGACAGAGGCAAATGGCGTAAAGAAACTTGCCCATAGTTTCACTCTGCCCGGGAATTGAACCCGGGTCCACTCGCTTGCGAGGCGAGAGTGCTGACCATTACACCTCAACATGCATCCATACATACATATATATATGTGCAGTAAGGTGGTGGAGACACAGCATACCTCTACAGCAGCCGCTCCCTTATTAAGTACAGTACAGCTTGTCCGGCACACCCATCAATGTGCTGCGGTGTAGCCATACTGTAACACACAACTGTTGTATCACACACCCATCAATGTGCTGCGGTGTAGCCATACTGTAACACACAACTGTTGTATCACACACCCATCAATGTGCTGCGGTGTAGCCATACTGTAACACACAACTGTTGTATCACACACCCATCAATGTGCTGCGGTGTAGCCATACTGTAACACACAACTGTTGTATCACACACCCATCAATGTGCTGCGGTGTAGCCATACTGTAACACACAACTGTTGTATCACACACCCATCAATGTGCTGCGGTGTAGCCATACTGTAACACACAACTGTTGTATCACACACCCATCAATGTGCTGCGGTGTAGCCATACTGTAACACACAACTGTTGTATCATTCACCATAGTTGTATAGCACTAACTTCTCTCTCTTCATTATTTATAGACAAAGTTGATAGATAATGGAATTATACAAATGAATCTAATCCATTTAATACCTTGTATGGTGCACAATACAAGGTTTAATACAGCGTCGTATGGTGCACAATACAAGGTTTAATACAGCCTAGTATGGGGCACAATACAAGGTTTAATACAGCCTTGTATGGGGCACAATACAAGGTTTAATACAGCCTTGTATGGTGCACAATACAAGGTTTAATACAGCCTTGTATGGTGCACAATACAAGGTTTAATACAGCCTTGTATGGTGCACAATACAAGGTTTAATACAGCCTAGTATGGGGCACAATCCAAGGTTTAATACAGCCTTGTATGGTGCACAATACAAGGTTTAATACAGCCTTGTATGGTGCACAATACAAGGTTTAATACAGCCTTGTATAGTGCACAATACAAGGTTTAATACAGCCTTGTATGGTGCACAATACAAGGTTTAATGCAGCCTTGTATGGTGCACAATACAAGGTTTAATACAGCCTTGTATGGTGCACAATACAAGGTTTAATACAGCCTTGTATGGTGCACAATACAAGGTTTAATACAGCCTTGTATGGTGCACAATACAAGGTTTAATACAGCCTTGTATGGGGCACAATACAAGGTTTAATACAGCCTTGTATGGTGCACAATACAAGGTTTAATACAGCCTTGTATGGTGCACAATACAAGGTTTAATACAGCCTTGTATGGTGCACAATACAAGGTTTAATACAGCCTTGTATGGTGCACAATACAAGGTTTAATACAGCGTCGTATGGTGCACAATACAAGGTTTAATACAGCCTTGTATGGTGCACAATACAAGGTTTAATACAGCCTTGTATGGTGCACAATACAAGGTTTAATACAGCCTTGTATGGTGCACAATACAAGGTTTAATACAGCCTTGTATGGTGCACAATACAAGGTTTAATAAAGACATTATTAATGAACTGTTTATTCTTCGCCAGTAATTAATAAAACAGTCGTCCAGTGAAGCTTCAATAACTAAAATAATTATTTGTCAACCAGTAATTACCTGTATAGTCATAAATATTAAAGCTTGACGGCCGCCAGCTTGTTCCTGTACTACTTGACAGCCGCCAGCTTGTTCCTGTACTACTTGACGGCCGCCAGCTTGTTCCTGTACTACTTGACGGCCGCCAGCGTGTTCCTGTACTACTTGACGGCCGCCAGCTTGTTCCTGTACTACTTGACGGCCGCCAGCTTGTTCCTGTACTACTTGACGGCCGCCAGCTTCTTCCTGTACTACTTGACGGCCTCCAGCTTGTTCCTGTACTACTTGACGGCCGCCAGCTTGTTCCTGTACTACTTGACGGCCGCCAGCTTGTTCCTGTACTACTTGACGGCCGCAAGCTTGTTCCTGTACTACTTGACAGCCGCCAGCTTGTTCCTGTACTACTTGACGGCCTCCAGCTTGTTCCTGTACTACTTGACGGCCGCCAGCTTGTTCCTGTACTACTTGACGGCCGCCAGCTTGTTCCTGTACTACTTGACGGCCGCCAGCTTGTTCCTGTACTACTTGACAGCCGCCAGCTTGTTCCTGTACTACTTGACGGCCTCCAGCTTGTTCCTGTACTACTTGACGGCCGCCAGCTTGTTCCTGTACTACTTGACGGCCGCCAGCTTGTTCCTGTACTACTTGACGGCCGCCAGCTTGTTCCTGTACTACTTGACGGCCGCCAGCTTGTTCCTGTACTACTTGACGGCCTCCAGCTTGTTCCTGTACTACTTGACGGCCTCCAGCTTGTTCCTGTACTACTTGACGGCCTCCAGCTTGTTCCTGCACTACTTGACGGCCGCCAGCTTGTTCCTGTACTACTTGACGGCCGCCAGATTGTTCCTGTACTACTTGACGGCCTCCAGCTTGTTCCTGTACTACTTGACGGCCTCCAGCTTGTTCCTGTACTACTTGACGGCCGCCAGCTTGTTCCTGTACTACTTGACGGCCGCCAGCTTGTTCCTGTACTACTTGACGGCCTCCAGCTTGTTCCTGTACTACTTGACGGCCTCCAGCTTGTTCCTGTACTACTTGACGGCCTCCAGCTTGTTCCTGCACTACTTGACGGCCGCCAGCTTGTTCCTGTACTACTTGACGGCCGCCAGATTGTTCCTGTACTACTTGACGGCCGCCAGCTTGTTCCTGCACTACTTGACGGCCGCCAACTTGTTCCTGTACTACTTGACGGCCGCCAGCGTGTTCCTGTACTACTTGACGGCCGCCAGCTTGTTCCTCTTCTACTTGACGGCCGCCAGCTTGTTCCTGTACTACTTGACGGCCGCCAACTTGTTCCTGTACTAATTGACATCCGCCAGTTTGTTCCTGTACTAGTACTACTTGACGGCCGCCAGCTTGTTCCTGTACTACTTGACATCCGCCAGCTTGTTCCTTTACTACTTGACGGCCGCCAGCTTGTTCCTGCACTACTTGACGGCCGCCAACTTGTTCCTGTACTACTTGACATCCGCCAGCTTGTTCCTGTACTACTTGACGGCCGCCAGCTTGTTCCTGTACTACTTGACAGCCTCCAGCTTGTTCCTGTACTACTTGACGGCCGCCAGCTTGTTCCTGTACTACTTGACGCCCGCCAGCTTGTTCCTGCACTACTTGACGGCCGCCAGCTTGTTCCTGTACTACTTGACGGCCGCCAGCTTGTTCCTGTACTACTTGACGGCCGCCAGCTTGTTCCTGTACTACTTGACGGCCTCCAGCTTGTTCCTGTACTACTTGACGGCCTCCAGCTTGTTCCTGTACTACTTGACGGCCTCCAGCTTGTTCCTGCACTACTTGACGGCCGCCAGCTTGTTCCTGTACTACTTGACGGCCGCCAGATTGTTCCTGTATTACTTGACGGCCGCCAGATTGTTCCTGTACTACTTGACGGCCTCCAGCTTGTTCCTGTATTACTTGACGGCCGCCAGATTGTTCCTGTATTACTTGACGGCCGCCAGCTTGTTCCTGTACTACTTGACGGCCTCCAGCTTGTTCCTGTATTACTTGACGGCCGCCAGATTGTTCCTGTACTACTTGACGGCCTCCAGCTTGTTCCTGTACTACTTGACGGCCTCCAGCTTGTTCCTGTACTACTTGACGGCCGCCAGCTTGTTCCTGCACTACTTGACGGCCGCCAACTTGTTCCTGTACTACTTGACGGCCGCCAGCGTGTTCCTGTACTACTTGACGGCCGCGAGCTTGTTCCTCTTCTACTTGACGGCCGCCAACTTGTTCCTGTACTACTTGACGGCCGCCAACTTGTTCCTGTACTACTTGACATCCGCCAGCTTGTTCCTGTACTACTTGACAGCCGCCAGCTTGTTCCTGTACTACTTGACGGCCGCCAGCTTGTTCCTGTACTACTTGACATCCGCCAGTTTGTTCCTGTACTACTTGACGGCCTCCAGCTTGTTCCTGTACTACTTGACGGCCGCCAGCTTGTTCCTTTACTACTTGACGGCCGCCAGCTTGTTCCTGCACTACTTGACGGCCGCCAACTTGTTCCTGTACTACTTGACATCCGCCAGCTTGTTCCTGTACTACTTGACGGCCGCCAGCTTGTTCCTGTACTACTTGACAGCCTCCAGCTTGTTCCTGTACTACTTGACGGCCGCCAGCTTGTTCCTGTACTACTTGACGCCCGCCAGCTTGTTCCTGCACTACTTGACGGCCGCCAACTTGTTCCTGTACTACTTGACATCCGCCAGCTTGTTCCTGTACTACTTGACGGCCGCCAGCTTGTTCCTGTACTACTTGACAGCCTCCAGCTTGTTCCTGTGCTACTTGACGGCCACCAGCTTGTTCCTGCACTACTTGACGGCCGCCAGCTTGTTCTTGTACTACTTGACGGCTGCCAGCTTATTCCTGTACTACTTGACGGCCGCCAGCTTGTTCCTGTACTACTTGACGGCCGCCAGCTTGTTCCTCTACTTGACGGCCGCCAGCTTGTTCCTCTTCTACTTGACGGCCGCCAGCTTGTTCCTGTACTACTTGACGGCCGCCAGCTTGTTCCTGTACTACTTGACGGCCGCCAGCTTGTTCCTGTACTACTTGACGGCCGCCAGCTTGTTCCTGTACTACTTGACGGCCGCCAGCTTGTTCCTGTACTACTTGACGGCCGCCAGCTTGTTCCTGTACTACTTGACGGCCGCCAGCTTGTTCCTGTACTACTTGACGGCCTCCAGCTTGTTCCTGTACTACTTGACGGCCGCCAGCTTGTTCCTGTACTACTTGACGGCCGCCAGCTTGTTCCTGTACTACTTGACGGCCGCCAGCTTGTTCCTGTACTACTTGACAGCCGCCAGCTTGTTCCTGTACTACTTGACGGCCTCCAGCTTGTTCCTGTACTACTTGACGGCCGCCAGCTTGTTCCTGTACTACTTGACGGCCGCCAGCTTGTTCCTGTACTACTTGACGGCCGCCAGCTTGTTCCTGTACTACTTGACGGCCGCCAGCTTGTTCCTGTACTACTTGACGGCCTCCAGCTTGTTCCTGTACTACTTGACGGCCGCCAGCTTGTTCCTGTACTACTTGACGGCCGCCAGCTTGTTCCTGTACTACTTGACGGCCGCCAGCTTGTTCCTGTACTACTTGACGGCCGCCAGCTTGTTCCTGTACTACTTGACGGCCTCCAGCTTGTTCCTGTACTACTTGACGGCCTCCAGCTTGTTCCTGTACTACTTGACGGCCGCCAGCTTGTTCCTGTACTACTTGACGGCCGCCAGCTTGTTCCTGTACTACTTGACGGCCGCCAGCTTGTTCCTGTACTACTTGACGGCCTCCAGCTTGTTCCTGTACTACTTGACGGCCTCCAGCTTGTTCCTGTACTACTTGACGGCCGCCAGCTTGTTCCTGTACTACTTGACGGCCGCCAGCTTGTTCCTGTACTACTTGACGGCCGCCAGCTTGTTCCTGTACTACTTGACGGCCTCCAGCTTGTTCCTGTACTACTTGACGGCCTCCAGCTTGTTCCTGTACTACTTGACGGCCGCCAGCTTGTTCCTGTACTACTTGACGGCCGCCAGCTTGTTCCTGTACTACTTGACGGCCGCCAGCTTGTTCCTGTACTACTTGACGGCCGCCAGCTTGTTCCTGTACTACTTGACGGCCGCCAGCTTGTTCCTGTACTACTTGACGGCCGCCAGCTTGTTCCTTTACTACTTGACGGCCGCCAGCTTGTTCCTGTACTACTTGACGGCCGCCAACTTGTTCCTGTACTACTTGACATCCGCCAGCTTGTTCCTGTACTACTTGACGGCCGCCAGCTTGTTCCTGTACTACTTGACAGCCGCCAGCTTGTTCCTGTACTACTTGACGGCCGCCAGCTTGTTCCTGTACTACTTGACGGCCGCCAGCTTGTTCCTGTACTACTTGACGGCCGCCAGCTTGTTCCTGTACTACTTGACGGCCGCCAGCTTGTTCCTGTACTACTTGACGGCCGCCAGCTTGTTCCTGTACTACTTGACGGCCGCCAGCTTGTTCCTGTACTACTTGACGGCCTCCAGCTTGTTCCTGTACTACTTGACGGCCTCCAGCTTGTTCCTGTACTACTTGACGGCCGCCAGCTTGTTCCTGTACTACTTGACGGCCGCCAGCTTGTTCCTGTACTACTTGACGGCCGCCAGCTTGTTCCTGTACTACTTGACGGCCTCCAGCTTGTTCCTGTACTACTTGACGGCCTCCAGCTTGTTCCTGTACTACTTGACGGCCGCCAGCTTGTTCCTGTACTACTTGACGGCCGCCAGCTTGTTCCTGTACTACTTGACGGCCGCCAGCTTGTTCCTGTACTACTTGACGGCCTCCAGCTTGTTCCTGTACTACTTGACGGCCGCCAGCTTGTTCCTGTACTACTTGACGGCCGCCAGCTTGTTCCTGCACTACTTGACGGCCGCCAACTTGTTCCTGTACTACTTGACGGCCGCCAGCGTGTTCCTGTACTACTTGACGGCCGCCAGCTTGTTCCTCTTCTACTTGACGGCCGCCAGCTTGTTCCTGTACTACTTGACGGCCGCCAACTTGTTCCTGTACTAATTGACATCCGCCAGTTTGTTCCTGTACTAGTACTACTTGACGGCCGCCAGCTTGTTCCTGTACTACTTGACATCCGCCAGCTTGTTCCTTTACTACTTGACGGCCGCCAGCTTGTTCCTGCACTACTTGACGGCCGCCAACTTGTTCCTGTACTACTTGACATCCGCCAGCTTGTTCCTGTACTACTTGACGGCCGCCAGCTTGTTCCTGTACTACTTGACAGCCTCCAGCTTGTTCCTGTACTACTTGACGGCCGCCAGCTTGTTCCTGTACTACTTGACGCCCGCCAGCTTGTTCCTGCACTACTTGACGGCCGCCAGCTTGTTCCTGTACTACTTGACGGCCGCCAGCTTGTTCCTGTACTACTTGACGGCCGCCAGCTTGTTCCTGTACTACTTGACGGCCTCCAGCTTGTTCCTGTACTACTTGACGGCCTCCAGCTTGTTCCTGTACTACTTGACGGCCTCCAGCTTGTTCCTGCACTACTTGACGGCCGCCAGCTTGTTCCTGTACTACTTGACGGCCGCCAGATTGTTCCTGTATTACTTGACGGCCGCCAGATTGTTCCTGTACTACTTGACGGCCTCCAGCTTGTTCCTGTATTACTTGACGGCCGCCAGATTGTTCCTGTATTACTTGACGGCCGCCAGCTTGTTCCTGTACTACTTGACGGCCTCCAGCTTGTTCCTGTATTACTTGACGGCCGCCAGATTGTTCCTGTACTACTTGACGGCCTCCAGCTTGTTCCTGTACTACTTGACGGCCTCCAGCTTGTTCCTGTACTACTTGACGGCCGCCAGCTTGTTCCTGCACTACTTGACGGCCGCCAACTTGTTCCTGTACTACTTGACGGCCGCCAGCGTGTTCCTGTACTACTTGACGGCCGCGAGCTTGTTCCTCTTCTACTTGACGGCCGCCAACTTGTTCCTGTACTACTTGACGGCCGCCAACTTGTTCCTGTACTACTTGACATCCGCCAGCTTGTTCCTGTACTACTTGACAGCCGCCAGCTTGTTCCTGTACTACTTGACGGCCGCCAGCTTGTTCCTGTACTACTTGACATCCGCCAGTTTGTTCCTGTACTACTTGACGGCCTCCAGCTTGTTCCTGTACTACTTGACGGCCGCCAGCTTGTTCCTTTACTACTTGACGGCCGCCAGCTTGTTCCTGCACTACTTGACGGCCGCCAACTTGTTCCTGTACTACTTGACATCCGCCAGCTTGTTCCTGTACTACTTGACGGCCGCCAGCTTGTTCCTGTACTACTTGACAGCCTCCAGCTTGTTCCTGTACTACTTGACGGCCGCCAGCTTGTTCCTGTACTACTTGACGCCCGCCAGCTTGTTCCTGCACTACTTGACGGCCGCCAACTTGTTCCTGTACTACTTGACATCCGCCAGCTTGTTCCTGTACTACTTGACGGCCGCCAGCTTGTTCCTGTACTACTTGACAGCCTCCAGCTTGTTCCTGTGCTACTTGACGGCCACCAGCTTGTTCCTGCACTACTTGACGGCCGCCAGCTTGTTCTTGTACTACTTGACGGCTGCCAGCTTATTCCTGTACTACTTGACGGCCGCCAGCTTGTTCCTGTACTACTTGACGGCCGCCAGCTTGTTCCTCTACTACTTGACGGCCGCCAGCTTGTTCCTTTACTACTTGACGGCCGCCAGCTTGTTCCTGTACTACTTGACGGCCGCCAGCTTGTTCCTGCACTACTTGACGGCCGCCAGCTTGTTCCTGTACTACTTGACAGCCGCCAGCTTGTTCCTGTACTACTTGACGGCCGCCAACTTGTTCCTGTACTACTTGACGGCCGCCAGCTTGTTGCTCTTCTACTTGACGGCCGCCAGCTTGTTCCTCTTCTACTTGACGGCCGCCAGCTTGTTCCTGTACTACTTGAAGGCCGCCAGCTTGTTCCTGTACTACTTGACGGCCTCCAGCTTGTTCCTGTACTACTTGACGGCCGCCAGCTTGTTCCTGTACTACTTGACGGCCGCCAGCTTGTTCCTGTACTACTTGACGGCCGCAAGCTTGTTCCTGTACTACTTGACAGCCGCCAGCTTGTTCCTGTACTACTTGACGGCCTCCAGCTTGTTCCTGTACTACTTGACGGCCGCCAGCTTGTTCCTGTACTACTTGACGGCCGCCAGCTTGTTCCTGTACTACTTGACGGCCGCCAGCTTGTTCCTGTACTACTTGACAGCCGCCAGCTTGTTCCTGTACTACTTGACGGCCTCCAGCTTGTTCCTGTACTACTTGACGGCCGCCAGCTTGTTCCTGTACTACTTGACGGCCGCCAGCTTGTTCCTGTACTACTTGACGGCCGCCAGCTTGTTCCTGTACTACTTGACGGCCGCCAGCTTGTTCCTGTACTACTTGACGGCCTCCAGCTTGTTCCTGTACTACTTGACGGCCTCCAGCTTGTTCCTGTACTACTTGACGGCCTCCAGCTTGTTCCTGCACTACTTGACGGCCGCCAGCTTGTTCCTGTACTACTTGACGGCCGCCAGATTGTTCCTGTACTACTTGACGGCCTCCAGCTTGTTCCTGTACTACTTGACGGCCTCCAGCTTGTTCCTGTACTACTTGACGGCCGCCAGCTTGTTCCTGTACTACTTGACGGCCGCCAGCTTGTTCCTGTACTACTTGACGGCCTCCAGCTTGTTCCTGTACTACTTGACGGCCTCCAGCTTGTTCCTGTACTACTTGACGGCCTCCAGCTTGTTCCTGCACTACTTGACGGCCGCCAGCTTGTTCCTGTACTACTTGACGGCCGCCAGATTGTTCCTGTACTACTTGACGGCCGCCAGCTTGTTCCTGCACTACTTGACGGCCGCCAACTTGTTCCTGTACTACTTGACGGCCGCCAGCGTGTTCCTGTACTACTTGACGGCCGCCAGCTTGTTCCTCTTCTACTTGACGGCCGCCAGCTTGTTCCTGTACTACTTGACGGCCGCCAACTTGTTCCTGTACTAATTGACATCCGCCAGTTTGTTCCTGTACTAGTACTACTTGACGGCCGCCAGCTTGTTCCTGTACTACTTGACATCCGCCAGCTTGTTCCTTTACTACTTGACGGCCGCCAGCTTGTTCCTGCACTACTTGACGGCCGCCAACTTGTTCCTGTACTACTTGACATCCGCCAGCTTGTTCCTGTACTACTTGACGGCCGCCAGCTTGTTCCTGTACTACTTGACAGCCTCCAGCTTGTTCCTGTACTACTTGACGGCCGCCAGCTTGTTCCTGTACTACTTGACGCCCGCCAGCTTGTTCCTGCACTACTTGACGGCCGCCAGCTTGTTCCTGTACTACTTGACGGCCGCCAGCTTGTTCCTGTACTACTTGACGGCCGCCAGCTTGTTCCTGTACTACTTGACGGCCTCCAGCTTGTTCCTGTACTACTTGACGGCCTCCAGCTTGTTCCTGTACTACTTGACGGCCTCCAGCTTGTTCCTGCACTACTTGACGGCCGCCAGCTTGTTCCTGTACTACTTGACGGCCGCCAGATTGTTCCTGTATTACTTGACGGCCGCCAGATTGTTCCTGTACTACTTGACGGCCTCCAGCTTGTTCCTGTATTACTTGACGGCCGCCAGATTGTTCCTGTATTACTTGACGGCCGCCAGCTTGTTCCTGTACTACTTGACGGCCTCCAGCTTGTTCCTGTATTACTTGACGGCCGCCAGATTGTTCCTGTACTACTTGACGGCCTCCAGCTTGTTCCTGTACTACTTGACGGCCTCCAGCTTGTTCCTGTACTACTTGACGGCCGCCAGCTTGTTCCTGTACTACTTGACGGCCGCCAACTTGTTCCTGTACTACTTGACGGCCGCCAGCGTGTTCCTGTACTACTTGACGGCCGCGAGCTTGTTCCTCTTCTACTTGACGGCCGCCAACTTGTTCCTGTACTACTTGACGGCCGCCAACTTGTTCCTGTACTACTTGACATCCGCCAGCTTGTTCCTGTACTACTTGACAGCCGCCAGCTTGTTCCTGTACTACTTGACGGCCGCCAGCTTGTTCCTGTACTACTTGACATCCGCCAGTTTGTTCCTGTACTACTTGACGGCCTCCAGCTTGTTCCTGTACTACTTGACGGCCGCCAGCTTGTTCCTTTACTACTTGACGGCCGCCAGCTTGTTCCTGCACTACTTGACGGCCGCCAACTTGTTCCTGTACTACTTGACATCCGCCAGCTTGTTCCTGTACTACTTGACGGCCGCCAGCTTGTTCCTGTACTACTTGACAGCCTCCAGCTTGTTCCTGTACTACTTGACGGCCGCCAGCTTGTTCCTGTACTACTTGACGCCCGCCAGCTTGTTCCTGCACTACTTGACGGCCGCCAACTTGTTCCTGTACTACTTGACATCCGCCAGCTTGTTCCTGTACTACTTGACGGCCGCCAGCTTGTTCCTGTACTACTTGACAGCCTCCAGCTTGTTCCTGTGCTACTTGACGGCCACCAGCTTGTTCCTGCACTACTTGACGGCCGCCAGCTTGTTCTTGTACTACTTGACGGCTGCCAGCTTATTCCTGTACTACTTGACGGCCGCCAGCTTGTTCCTGTACTACTTGACGGCCGCCAGCTTGTTCCTCTACTACTTGACGGCCGCCAGCTTGTTCCTTTACTACTTGACGGCCTCCAGCTTGTTCCTGTACTACTTGACGGCCGCCAGCTTGTTCCTGCACTACTTGACGGCCGCCAGCTTGTTCCTGTACTACTTGACAGCCGCCAGCTTGTTCCTTTACTACTTGACGGCCGCCAACTTGTTCCTGTACTACTTGACGGCCGCCAGCTTGTTGCTCTTCTACTTGACGGCCGCCAGCTTGTTCCTCTTCTACTTGACGGCCGCCAGCTTGTTCCTGTACTACTTGAAGGCCGCCAGCTTGTTCCTGTACTACTTGACGGCCGCCAGCTTGTTCCTGTACTACTTGATGGCCTCCAGCTTGTTCCTGTATTACTTGACGACCGCCAGCTTGTTCCTATACTACTTGACGGCCGCCAGCTTGTTCCTGTACTACTTGACGGCCGCCAGCTTGTTCCTGTACTACTTGACGGCCGCCAGCTTGTTCCTGTACTACTTGACGGCCTCCAGCTTGTTCCTGTACTACTTGACGGCCGCCAGCTTGTTCCTGCACTACTTGACGGCCGCCAGCTCTTTCCTGTACTACTTGACAGCCGCCAGCTTGTTCCTGTACTACTTGACGTCCGCCAACTTGTTCCTGTACTACTTGACGGCCGCCAGCTTGTTGCTCTTCTACTTGACGGCCTCCAGCTTGTTCCTTTACTACTTGACAGCCGCCAGCTTGTTCCTCTTCTACTTGACGGCCACCAGCTTGTTCCTCTTCTACTTGACGGCCGCCAGCTTGTTCCTGTACTACTTGACGGCCGCCAGCTTGTTCCTGTACTACTTGACGGCCGCCAGCTTGTTCCTGTACTACTTGACGGCCGCCAGCTTGTTCCTGTACTACTTGACGGCCGCCAGCTTGTTCCTGTACTACTTGACGGCCTCCAGCTTGTTCCTGTACTACTTGACGACCGCCAGCTTGTTCCTATACTACTTGACGGCCGCCAGCTTGTTCCTGTACTACTTGACGGCCGCCAGCTTGTTCCTGTACTACTTGACGGCCGCCAGCATGTTCCTCTTCGACTTGACGGCCACCAGCTTGTTCCTGCACTACTTGACGGCCGCCAGCTTGTTCCCCACCCACCATGTTCCCCACCCACCATATTCACCACCCACCATGTTCACCACCCACCATGTCCACCACCCACCATGTTCACCACCCACCATGTTCTCCACCCACTATGTTCTCCACCTACTATGTTCTCCACCCACCATGTTCTCCACCCACCATATTCTCCACCCACCATGTTCTCCACCCACCATGTTCACCACCCACCATGTTCTCCACCCACCATGTTCACCACCCACCATGTTCACCACCCACCATGTTCACCACCCACCTTGTTCACCACCCACCATGTTTACCACCCACCATGTTCTCCACCTACCATGTTCTCCACCCACCATGTTCTCCACCCACCATGTTCACCACCCACCATGTTCACCACCCACCATGTTCACCACCCACCTTGTTCACCACCCACCATGTTCACCACCCACCATGTTCACCACCCACCTTGTTCACCACCCACCATGTTTACCACCCACCATGTTCTCCACCTACCATGTTCTCCACCCACCATGTTCTCCACCCACCATGTTCACCACCCACCATGTTCACCACCCACCATGTTCACCACCCACCTTGTTCACCACCCACCATGTTCACCACCCACCATGTTCTCCACCCACCATGTTCACCACCCACCATGTTCACCACCCACCATGTTCACCACCCACTATGTTCACCACCCACCATGTTCTCCACCCACCATGTTCTCCACCCACCTTGTTCACCACCCACCATGTTCACCACCCACCATGTTCACCACCCACCATGTTCACCACCCACCATGTCTCCACCACCATGTTCACCACCCACCTTGTTCACCACCCACCTTGTTCACCACCCACCTTGTTCACCACCCACCTTGTTCACCACCCACCTTGTTCACCACCCACCATGTTCACCACCCACCATGTTCACCACCCACCATGCTCCCCACCCTCCTTGTTCACCACCCACCATGTTCACCACCCACCATGTTCCCCACCCACCATGTTCACTACCCACCATGTTCACCACCCACCATGTTCACCACCCACCATGTTCACCACCCACCTTGTTCACCACCCACCTTGTTCACCACCCACCATGTTCACCACCCACCATGTTCACCACCCACCATGTTCACCACCCACCATGTTCACCACCCACCTTGTTCACCACCCACCATGTTCACCACCCACCATGTTCACTACCCACCTTGTTCACCACCCACCTTGTTCACCACCCACCATGTTCACCACCCACCATGTTCACCACCCACCTTGTTCACCAGCCACCATGTTCACCACCCACCATGTTCACCACCCACCATGTTCTCCACCCACCATGTTCTCCACCCACCATGTTCACCACCAACCATGTTCACCACCCACCATGTTCACCACCCACCATGTTCACCACCCACCATGTTCACCACCCACCTTGTTCACCACCCACCATGTTCACCACCCACCATGTTCACCACCCACCATGTTCACCAACCACCATGTTCACCACCCACCATGTTCACCACCCACCTTGTTCACCACCCACCATGTTCACCACCCACCATGTTCACCACCCACCATGTTCACCACCCACCTTGTTCACCACCCACCATGTTCACCACCCACCATGTTCACCACCCACCATGTTCACCACCCACCATGTTCACCACCCACCATGTTCACCACCCACCTTGTTCACCACCCACCATGTTCTCCACCCACCATGTTCACCACCCACCTTGTTCACCACCCACCATGTTCTCCACCCACCATGTTCACCACCCACCATGTTCACCACCCACCTTGTTCACCAGCCACCATGTTCACCACCCACCATGTTCACCACCCACCATATTCTCCACCCACCATGTTCTCCACCCACCATGTTCACCACCCACCATGTTCACCACCCACCATGTTCACCACCCACCTTGTTCACCACCCCCCATGTTCACCACCCACCATGTTCACCACCCACCTTGTTCACCACCCACCATGTTCACCACCCACCATGTTCACCACCCACCTTGTTCACCACCCACCATGTTCTCCACCCACCATGTTCACCACCCACCTTGTTCACCAGCCACCATGTTCACCACCCACCATGTTCACCACCCACCATGTTCTCCACCCACCATGTTCTCCACCCACCATGTTCACCACCCACCTTGTTCACCACCCACCTTGTTCACCACCCACCTTGTTCACCACCCACATTGTTCACCACCCACCATGTTCACCACCCACCATGTTCACCACCCACCATGTTTACCACCCACCATGTTCACCACCCACCATGTTCACCACCCACCATGTTCCCCACCCACCTTGCTCACCACCCACCATGTTCACCACCCACCATGTTCCCCACCCACCATGTTCACCACCCACCATGTTCACCACCCACCATGTTCACCACCCACCATGTTCACCACCCACCTTGTTCACCACCCACCATGTTCACCACCCACCATGTTCACCACCCACCATGTTCACCACCCACCTTGTTCACCACCCACCATGTTCACCACCCACCATGTTCACCACCCACCTTGTTCACCACCCACCATGTTCTCCACCCACCATGTTCACCACCCACCTTGTTCACCAGCCACCATGTTCACCACCCACCATGTTCACCACCCACCATGTTCTCCACCCACCATGTTCTCCACCCACCATGTTCACCACCCACCATGTTCACCACCCACCATGTTCACCACCCACCATGTTCACCACCTACCTTGTTCACCAGCCACCATGTTCACCACCCACCATGTTCACCACCCACCATGTTCACCACCCACCATGTTCACCACCCACCTTGTTCACCACCCACCATGTTCACCACCCACCATGTTCACCACCCACCATGTTCACCACCCACCTTGTTCACCACCCACCATGTTCACCAGCCACCATGTTCACCACCCACCATGTTCACCACCCACCTTGTTCACCACCCACCATGTTCACCAGCCACCATGTTCCCCACACTGAGAACAATAACACACTGTGTCGTAAATCACTGCCAGTCTGGTATTGTTTTCCATTGCGAGTGTAAGAGATATTGGCTTCCGTGTACACCTGTGCCTGGCAGGAAGACCTCACCTGTCCTGAGCTAATATCGACTTGTCTTGTTCTGCCTGACAAGGGCTCATGTGACTCACCCTGATGTGTGTGTGTGTGTGTGTGTGTTGTGCCAGGCAGTTGCCTTTGAGTGTTCGCCGCACCATGGGTTTCCTCTGGCAGGAGGAGGCAGGTCATCACCTGGCCTCCACCACCTACTGTGGGTCGAGGTGCAGGTGTGTCCCGCAATGCTTCACCAGTATGTTTGATGGTATGAAGTGGCGGCCGGGTGGTTACAACGCTCAACTCCTCGCCTAAAGGTAACTGGTTTAATCTCGGGGCCACATGTAGTGTCCCAAACGGCCCGTAACTTATATGTGACTAACTTTTCTTCCTTGCATGTGTCGCGGGGTACACCCCACATTATGGCGCTGTTATCAGATTAAATTTGTCAGAATAATGTACTTACCTCCCCTGTAGGCTATATGAGAACTCTGATAGATTACCACGCACCAGCCCTGGTCTTTTATGACGGGAAAGACATTGACAAACTTGGCAAAATACAACATAAGGCCCTTATAATTATCTTAGGCTGTCGCATGAGCACTAATGAACTTTATATGAGGAATGAACAGGGAATACTCGGTATCAGAGACACAATAATTGAAGTCAACCTCATAATAGCCCTTTTGTTCCCGTGAAACTGCTAGAATATAATGATTCATAAAACTGGTGAATCTAAATGGAGCTCCCTGCCATATCACATTACCCACGTACCCACATAAACGACTGATCACACATGATCCTTATTTCCAGCACACTGCCAGAGTGAGAGCTCGTGACCACATATATAACCTGCAGACAGAAAATAATATCACACAGACCATCTACTGTACACTGACGGTGTGTGTGAGGGTGTGTGGGGGTGTGTTAGGGTGTGTTGGGGTGAGCCAGGATGTGTTAGGGTATGCTAGGGTGAGTTAGGGTGTGTCGGGGTGAGCCAGGATGTGTTAGAGTGTGAGAAGGTGTGTCAGTGTGTGAGGGAAGCAGTGTTGAGTAATATGAAAGAGAGAGCGAGAGATCATGTTGTGAAGACCAGGATATATGAGGTCCGACACAAAAATAACGAGACTGACCCTAAACTCGGGAGCCAAGAGTGGGAGGAGAGGGATAAACAGACGATTACTGAACACGTTCTAACCTGTCACAGTGTAACAAGGCTCAACTCGATCGCTTCACTCAGTACAATTGGACGCGTGTCGAAGTATAGACGTGTTCTTATGCTTGGTCGGAAAATGTCGGACTGCAAAACTGAGCAACGAGTTAATATCAAGTTTCTAGTTAAACTTAAGAAATCCGCGACGGAAACTTTTTAACTATTGACTGAGGCTTACGGTGAAGATTGTATGTCTGTGCACGAGGTTTTGAATGACACAAACGATTTTCGGAAGGCGGAGAAACCGTGAAAGATGATGACCGCCCAGGCCGTCCACGCACAGCAGTTACCGATGACAACATTGAAAATGTGTGAGATGTAATAAGAAAAAACAGGAGGTTGGGTGTTGGAGCAATAGCTGAGAAAGTTAATTTAGACAGAGAAAGTGTTCGACGCATTCTAACCGAAGAATTTAACATCGCAAAAGTTTGTGCAAAAATGGTTCAAAAAATGCTGTCAGATGAACAACGCGCCGCCCACAACACTTTGTCTGTGAAGCAGTTTTTAGCAAATAAAAACATCAATGTGCTTGAGCACCCACCCTACTCGCCAGACCTGGCTCCCTGCGACTTCTATCTCTCCCCAAAGATCAAGTCCGTGATCAAAGGAACCAAGTTTTTGTCGGTAGAAGGGGTGAAAGCAAAAACGACGGAGCTCCTCAACAGCCTTACAGAACATGATCTGCGGAATTGCTTTGAACTGTGGCAACATCGTATGCAGCTGTGGGTCAACTCAGAAGGGATCTACTTTGAAGCCGATCACAGTTGATTTTCTTAATTTGGTAAATCAAAAGAGTTACAGCATCAATCGGGTTTTTCGAACCTCGTATTACCATGGTAGGCCGCTTGTTGAGAGGCGGAGGTGGGGAGGGGACGCACTGTGCCGTTAAGGTGACGTGTTTGTGCAGGTGACATGTTTGTACAGGTGACATGTTTGTGCAGGTGACATATTTGTACAGGTGACATGCTTGTGCAGGTGACATGTTTGTACAGGTGACATGTTTGTGCAGGTGACATGTTTGTGGAGGCGACATATTTGTACAGGTGACGTGTTTGTGCAGGTGACATGTTTGTACAGGTGACATGTTTGTGCAGGTGACATATTTGTACAGGTGACATGCTTGTGCAGGTGACATGTTTGTACAGGTGACATGTTTGTGCAGGTGACATGTTTGTGGAGGTGACATATTTGTACAGGTGACGTGTTTGTGCAGGTGACATGTTTGTACAGGTGACATGTTTGTGCAGGTGACATGTTTGTACAGGTGACTTGCTTGTACAGGTGACATGTTTGTACAGGTGACGTGTTTATGGAGGTGACGTGTTTGTGGAGGTGACGTGTTTATGGAGGTGACGTGTTTGTGGAGGTGACGTGTTTGTACAAGTGACGTGTTTGTGGAGGCTGACGTGTTTGCACAAGTGATGTGTTTGTACCATTAAGGTGAGGTCGATGGTTGGAAGGAGGAAGCGTCGTCTTTAGTCCTCGTACTGTACTCCTGATACAGTCGAACAGTCAACCAAAGATGCATTGATCCTACCCTGACTCTCGTCCTGGCAACACTTGGTGAAGAGGCTGGATGTAATGGGGATGTTGATAGATGGATATATTTTCGGCTGGTATCACTGTCAGGATAAATATTTCAAAAATCCAAAGTTAACATTTTTATAATATTAAACTATTCATGAAAACCAAAAGTTCGTATAGGTTATAGGTTGGTTAGGTTAGGCTAGGTTAGGCTGGGTTAGGTTAGGTTAGGCTAGGTTAGGCTGGGTTAGGTTAGGTTAGGCTGGGTTAGGTTAGGTTAGGTTGGGTTAGGTTAGGTTAGGCTAGGTTAGGCTGGGTTAGGTTAGGTTAGGCTAGGTTAGGCTGGGTTAGGTTAGGTTAGGCTGGGTTAGGTTAGGTTGGGTTAGGTTAGGTTGGGTTAGGCTAGGTTGGGTTAGGTTAGGTTATAGGTTAGGTTAGGTTAGGTTAGGTTAGGCTGGGTTAGGTTAGGTTAGGCTGGGTTAGGTTAGGTTAGGTTGGGTTAGGTTAGGTTAGGTTAGGCTAGGTTGGGTTAGGTTAGGTTATAGGTTAGGTTGGGTTAGGTTAGGTTAGGTTAGGCTAGGTTGGGTTAGGTTAGGTTATAGGTTAGGTTGGGTTAGGTTAGGTTATAGGTTGACACAGCACTAGTAAAGAGAGTTAACAACATGGCACTGTTCTGGAAGCTCCGTCTTATCTCTCTCTCCCAGCAGTTGTCAGCGAGACCACTGCCTAAATCTGCTGTGTAAATGTGTTCACTTTAACAAAGTTGGTGCATTAGTTGTGACAGTTGATGAGTCAGAGGATGAGTCAACTGATGAGTCAGAGGATGAGTCAGATGATGAGTCAGATGATGAGTCAGATGACGAGTCAAGCGATGAGTCAGGTGACGAGTCAAATGATGAGACAGAATGAGACAGGTGATAAGTAAGATAATAAGTCAGATGATGACTCGGATGATGAGTCAGATGATGAGTCAGATGATGAATAAGATCATGAGTCTCACACACACACACACAGACTACTACTTTGCTGTCACTCAGAATCGAGTATGACGATCATCAGCTGTGATACAATGATATGAGTTATGATGGATGTCACCTTCACTGGTGAGTTCTGAGGTGACTAAAGAGGCCGATACGGGACCGGCAGGGTAGATCACAGATGTTGCACGTGTGGAGGGCTACATCTAGTGCGGGAGGGGAGGTGGCAGCGTCCTTCCGGCGTTGGCGCTTGTCTGCTTCGGTTTGCAGTCGGGCTAACTCGAAGGAATTGACACTTTCTTGTGTGGTGCTCCTCCAAACGTTTCAGTGTGGAGTAATGGTCTCCCAGGTGAGGGGGTCGATTTAGCAATTTTCAGGTTTGTCTTTAGACTATCCTTATACCTTTTCATTTGCCCACCAGCGTTACGTTTACTATGCGTTAGGTGACTGTAAAGTAACTGCTTTTGGCAATCTACTGTCATCCATGAGGGTAACATGGCCAGTCCAACGTAGTTCTTCATGGATGATGGCAGCCTCGATCCTCCTACACTTGGTGTCAGTAAGAATACTGACATTTGTTCTCTTGTCTTCCCAGCGAACTCTGAGGATGAAACACACTACATTGGTGAAAGTTTTCAAGTGCCTTGAGGTGCCTCCTGTATGTGACCCATGTCTCGCTGCCATATAGCGGGGTGGGGAGGACCAATGCTCGAAATACGTGCAATTTTGTAGATAATTTCAGCTCCCTACAGCTGAAGGCACGGGTACGGAGTCTGCCAAAGGCTTGAGATGTTGAATCTCTTCATCGATGTCCGCGGTGGTGGACAGGTGGGAGAGGAGATACTGAAAGTGGGTAGTACTGTTAAGCTGGATTGATGGCGGAGGTTTGTCTGAACCAGGGGCAGGCTGAAAGAGAATCTGAGTCTTACGTACATTCATCTGAAGGCCAATGTGTGCATACGCATCTGCATAGGTGTTCAGGATCTCCTGTGGGTCGCGTTCAGTGTAGCAACAAGGGTGAGGTCGTCTGCATTCTGAAATTCAGTAATGGAAGCTGCCGACACCTTTGTTCCTGCCTGGAGTCGTCTTATGTTAAAAAGACCCTTCATCCGGTACTCGTTGTCCACCCGCCGGCTAAATTGGCACTGGCACGAGTAAGGAAGGCAGCCAAGAAAATAGAAAAGAGTGTTGGTGCCAGTACATATCCTTGTTTTACCCCTGTTTGGATGGGGAAGAACTCAGACTGGGTGCCATTGTGCAGAAAAATGCCGTTCATGCAATTGTGGAGTTGCCTCACAATGGCGATTAATTTTGGTGGGCTGCTAAAACGGCTGAGAGTCCGCCAGATGGCTTCCCTGTTGACCGAGTCGAAGGCCTTGGTGGTGTCACTTGCTCGTACGCGACTGTGGAAGTGATGGAGCAGATAACATCCATCATCCAGAAATGTCTAGGTAACGTTTGGCCACAAGCTTTAATTGCCACACTTTGTTAATTTTTATTGCCTAGAAATATTTAGTTCTTACACCAATACAACATCTTGACATACAACCTGTTCTAATCCAACTTTTACACCGGAATTTTTAAGTCTTAATCTGGTGATCCTGTGCTTGGTAGCCTTAAGGTACATGCTAAGTTTGCTTTCACACTTGAGTAACTACCACTCATAAGACTCTTCCAACTACCACTCATAAGACTCTTCCAACTACCACTCATAAGACTCTTCCAACGGTGGATATTGCACTGGAAATTCACTACATAACTTGTGAATTACTACACAGTGAAAATTCCTCTGTTGATTGAAGAGCAAATGTACCCCAGCCACCCTCACCTGTGCCACCCTCACCTGTGCCACCCTCACCTGTACCCCAGCCACCCTCACCTGTGCCACCCTCACCTGTGCCACCCTCACCTGTACCCCAGCCACCCTCACCTGTGCCACCCTCACCTGTGCCACCCTCACCTGTGCCACCCTCACCTGTACCCCAGCCACCCTCACCTGTGCCACCCTCACCTGTACCCCAGCCACCCTCACCCGTGCCACCCTCACCTGTGCCACCCTCACCTGTACCCCAGCCACCCTCACCTGTACCACCCTCACCTGTGCCACCCTCACCTGTGCCACCCTCACCTGTACCCCAGCCACCCTCACCTGTACCACCCTCACCTGTACCGCCAGCCACCCTCACCTGTGCCACCCTCACCTGTGCCACCCTCACCTGTGCCACCCTCACCTGTACCCCAGCCACCCTCACCTGTGCCACCCTCACCTGTGCCACCCTCACCTGTACCCCAGCCACCCTCACCTGTGCCACCCTCACCTGTGCCACCCTCACCTGTACCCCAGCCACCCTCACCTGTGCCACCCTCACCTGTGCCACCCTCACCTGTACCCCAGCCACCCTCACCTGTGCCACCCTCACCTGTACCCCAGCCACCCTCACCCGTGCCACCCTCACCTGTGCCACCCTCACCTGTACCACCCTCACCTGTACCCCAGCCACCCTCACCTGTGCCACCCTCACCTGTACCACCAGCCACCCTCACCTGTGCCACCCTCACCTGTGCCACCCTCACCTGTGCCACCCTCACCTGTACCCCAGCCACCCTCACCTGTGCCACCCTCACCTGTGCCACCCTCACCTGTACCCCAGCCACCCTCACCTGTGCCACCCTCACCTGTGCCACCCTCACCTGTACCCCAGCCACCCTCACCTGTGCCACCCTCATCTGTACCCCAGCCACCCTCACCTGTGCCACCCTCACCTGTACCCCAGCCACCCTCACCTGTGCCACCCTCACCTGTGCCACCCTCACCTGTGCCACCCTCACCTGTACCCCAGCCACCCTCACCTGTGCCACCCTCACCTGTGCCACTCTCACCTGTACCCCAGCCACCCTCACCTGTGCCACCCTCACCTGTGCCACCCTCACCTGTACCCAGCCACCCTCACCTGTGCCACCCTCACCTGTGCCACCCTCACCTGTACCCCAGCCACCCTCACCTGTGCCACCCTCATCTGTACCCCAGCCACCCTCACCTGTGCCACCCTCACCTGTACCCCAGCCACCCTCACCTGTGCCACCCTCACCTGTGCCACCCTCACCTGTACCCCAGCTACCCTCACCTGTGCCACCCTCACCTGTACCCCAGCCACCCTCACCTGTGCCACCCTCACCTGTACCCCAGCCACCCTCACCTGTGCCACCCTCATCTGTACCCCAGCCACCCTCACCTGTGCCACCCTCACCTGTACCCCAGCCACCCTCACCCGTGCCACCCTCACCTGTGCCACCCTCACCCGTGCCACCCTCACCTGTGCCACCCTCACCTGTACCCCAGCCACCCTCACCCGTGCCACCCTCACCTGTACCCCAGCCACCCTCACCTGTGCCACCCTCACCTGTGCCACCCTCACCTGTGCCACCCTCACCTGTACCCCAGCCACCCTCACCTGTGCCACCCTCACCTGTACCCCAGCCACCCTCACCCTACCCTACCTACCCTACCTTAACCACCCGACCCTATCCAACTCTACCCTACCCTACCCTACCCTACGCTACCCCATCCTATCCCACCCTACCCTACCCTACCCTACGCTACCCCATCCTATCCCACCCTACCCTACCCTACCCTACCCTACCCTACGCTACCCCATCCTATCCCACCCTACCCTACCCTACCCTACGCTACCCCATCCTATCCCACCCTACTCTGCCCTACCCTACCATACCCTACCCTACGCTACCCCATCCTATCCCACCCTACCCTACCCTACCCTACGCTACCCCATCCTATCCCACCCTACCCTACCCTACCCTACCCTACCCTACCCCATCCTATCCCACCCTACCCTACCCTGCCATACCCTACCCTACGCTACCCCATCCTATCCCACCCTACCCTACCCTACCCTACGCTACCCCATCCTATCCCACCCTACCCTACCCTACCCTACCCTACCCTACCCTACGCTACCCCATCCTATCCCACCCTACCCTACCCTACCCTACCCTACCCTACCCCATCCTATCCCACCCTACCCTACCCTGCCATACCCTACCCTACGCTACCCCATCCTATCCCACCCTACCCTACCCTACCCTACCCTATGTATCTCTCACGCCATTATTTCCAACGACTTTATATACAAAAAACTATTAATAATTGACGCCAATATTTAAACTCTTAACTCCTTTAACTTTGCCTCAGTAATAATATCCCTAAATACGTCTTTAATTATCTATAAAAAACAAATAATTAATATCGGTGCTTCATTAAATTTGCTTCATTATGTTAGACAGACTTTATTGTGCTTGTGATTGTGATTAAAATTCATCTCGTTTTGCCTTTAATTTTACGCCATTATAATGTTCTTAAAGGTGTTTGTTTTCGACGGTGTTTCTGTGATATAATGTTGTCGCGGCTTTAAATGTGCTCCACTAAATAACAAGAAACCTAAAGATGTGTTAAGCTCAGGTGTTGGGCTCTCTCTCTCTCTCTCTCTCTCTCTCTCTCTCTCTCTCTCTCTCTCTCTCTCTCTCTCTCTCTTATCGCCCCAGTTAAAATAGTTTGAAAATCTGTCTCACTCGAACCTTCATTTACGAGGATCAGTGGTCACACACACACACACTCATAGACACACACACACACAAACACACACGTACACATAGACACACACACACACACACACACACACACACACTCATAGACACACACACACACAAACACACACGTACACACACACACACACACACACACACACACACACACATAGACACACACACACACACGCACACATAGACACACACACACACACACACACACACACACACACACACATCCTCACACATCCTCACACACACACCCTCACACACATACACTCACACACACTCACCCTCACTCACCCTCTCACACACACTCACCCTCACTCACCCTCACACACACACTCACCCTCACACTCACCCTCACACACACACTCACATCCTCACACACACTCTCACACACACTCACATACACCTTCCCTAATCCGCCTCATCAGCTCTCTCATCTTGAAGAAGGAGAGACATTCATCCTCGTGGCTCGTCCTCCACCTCACGCTGCACCTCACGCTCCACCTCAAAGATTAAGCACCATCCATCATCGCCAGATGACGTTAGACGCAGGTTGTGTGTCAGCCGCCACGTATGTGTATAGATATATGTATATACTTGGTGTCCCCCGCCACGTATATGTATAGCTATATGTATATACTTGGTGTCTGTGGCCAGGTATATTTACAGATATATGTATATTCATTTAATATATCCCTGTGTATATTCATCCCCCACAGAATATAATTATTGTTTTTTGTTTCCCCCTTAAGGTCAACTTGTCGCTCCTCTTATGAGAAGTTGTGTTTATTCTTCTCCTGGGCCTTTAGGTAAGTCTTATATACACATTATATTGTGTGTGTTCCTTATGGTCTGACACAGTCTTCAAGGTAATGGTTGTGCACGACCTCCCCCCCCCTCCCCCGCCGTGACCCAACCCCTACCATGACCCACCTCCCCACATTGACCCACTCCCCGCCGTGACCCACCCCCTACCATGACCCACCTCCCCACATTGACCCACTCCCCACCGTGCCCCCCCCCCCCCACCGCGGGTCCACAGTTTTGAAGACGATCATTCTCTCGCCGCCGGGTAACCTAACTATTCTAGTCATATTAGTAAGATGATTTCTCCTTCAATCCTACAACTCTTCTCATACTATATTTTAGATCACACACACACACACAGGAACACGACCTATCACAAGGAGAGGCAGTGTGGATATAGTGCACTGTATACTGTCCCCAACATACTGTATACTGAGGCCAACACTGTACTCTATCACCTTTATTTCCAACACAACAATGTTTATTTACAGCCAAGTGGAATAGGAGTAATCCGGGAGTGAACCAACGGCCATTAAGACAGGAAGTGAGAGTTCCATCCACTCATCCAGGCAGGTGTTAGCCATGTCCTGTTACCTTAAAGACCTCAGTTGTTGAAGCTCAGTAATACATCAACTAGAACTCACAAACAACAAAAACAGAATATAACAATAAAAACTGAAACAAACACAACCACATCTACAACACCTACTATCACAATACAACATAAAGAAAACTACAACTTCTACTATAACAAAATACAACTTTAAGACTGAGACACACTCGTCGATGGAACAATTATTAAACAAGCACTCGGCTGATGCCCCTCACCTACTGTTGGTGGATCACGTCATTAGAGGATCCACATTACTAAATCGGAGGCAATTCTAGATCTAATGAACTGTATGATCCATCACCACTACCCACCTGTAGATCACCTCACCTCATGATCCACCACCACCTCATGATCCACCACCACCTGAAGATCACCTCACCTCATGATCCACCACTACCTCATGATCCACCACCACCACATGATCCACCACCACCACCTCATGATCCACCACTACCTCATGATCCACCACCACCTCATGATCCACCACTACCTCATGATCCACCACTTCATGATCCTCCACCACTTCATGATCCACCACCACCTCATGATCCACCACCACCTCATGATCCACCACCACCTCATGATCCTCCACCACCTCATGATCCACCACCACCTCATGATCCACCACCACCTCATGATCCACCACCACCACCTCATGATCCACCACTACCTCATGATCCACCACCACCACATGATCCACCACCACCACCTCATGATCCACCACTACCTCATGATCCACCACCACCTCATGATCCACCACCACCACCTCATGATCCACCACCACCACATGATCCACCACCACCTCATGATCCACCACCACCACCTCATGATCCACCACTACCTCATGATCCACCACCACCACCTCATGATCCACCACCACCACCTCATGATCCACCACCACCTCATGATCCACCACCACCTCATGATCCACCACCACTTCATGATCCACCACTACCTCATGATCCACCACCACCTCATGATCCACCACCACCTCATGATCCACCACCACCTCATGATCCACCACTTCATGATCCACCACCACCTCATGATCCACCACCACCTCATGATCCACCACCACCTCATGATCCTCCACCACCTCATGATCCACCACCACCTCATGATCCACCACTTCATGATCCACCACCACCTCATGATCCACCACCACCTCCTCACCTGGAGAACGGGATCATTAACCTTTGCCGCAGACAACACGGGTAAGTGACTTGCTCCATTATGTTAGGTATGTTGTGTAATGACTGGAGATGTGGAAGGGTGGAATGACTGTGTGAGAGAGGGAGAGAAGGAGCGAGGGAGGGGGAAGGCTGAGAAGGAGCGAGAGAGGCGAAGTGAGAAATAAAGAGAGGGACAGAAGGAGGGAGAGAAGTAGAGTAGAGAGGAGGAGAGAGGGAGAAAGTGGGAGAGATGGGGGAGAGAAGGGTAGAGAGGGAGAGGAAGAGGGGAATAAAGAGAAAGAGAGAGATGGAAACGGGAAAAGAGAGAGGGATATATGGGGAGAGGGGGAGAGAGAGAGAGGGATGGGCTTCACTTGCAGGTGTTCCAGTAGTACCTCAGGGCTTCACTAGCAGGTGTTCCAGTAGTACCTCAGGGCTTCACTAGCAGGTGTTCCAGTAGTACCTCAGGGCTTCACTAGCAGGTGTTCCAGTAGTACCTCAGGGTTTCACTAGCAGGTGTTCCAGTAGTATCTCAGGGCTTCACTAGCAGGTGTTCCTATATTCCCTCAGGGCTCCATCGAACAGTAAAAGCCTCGGGGGAGTTGTCCAGACTCACATAAAAGTTACCAATGGGAATATTTATATAAATCAGTTTTAAGAGAGAGTTTAAACGATACTCTTATGGGAAGAAGATAAATATATATAAACTGTGATAAGAGAAAAGAGGAAGGTCAGGGTATGTTAAGGTGAGAGTAATGACACACACACACACACACACACACACACACACACACACATACACACACACACACACACATATCCTCTCTCAGTCTTCGATTTTGTGTCTTCTCAAACACTTGTGGCCAATATATATATCCGTGCCCCTCCCCCCTCCCCTGCTCCCCAGACACAGCCAACACAGCCCACCAGACACAACCAACACACTCCACCAGACACAACCAACACACTCCACCAGACACAACCCACACACTCCACCAGACACAACCCACACACTCCACCAGACACAACCAACACACTCCACCAGACACAACCCACACACTCCACCAGACACAACCCACACACTCCACCAGACACAACCCACACACTCCACCAGACACAACCAACACACTCCACCAGACACAACCCACACACTCCACCAGACACAACCCCACACACTCCACCAGACACAACCCACACACTCCACCAGACACAACCCATACACTCCACCAGACACAGCCAACACAGCCCACCAGACACAACCCACACACTCCACCAGACACAACCCATACACTCCACCAGACACAACCCACACACTCCACCAGACACAACCCACACACTCCACCAGACACAACCCACACACTCCACCAGACACACTCCACCAGACACAACCCACACACTCCACCAGACACACTCCACCAGACACACTCCACCAGACACAACCCACACACTCCACCAGACACAACCCACACACTCCACCAGACACAACCCACACACTCCACCAGACACAACCCACACACTCCACCAGACACACTCCACCAGACACACTCCACCAGACACACTCCACCAGACACAACCCACACACTCCACCAGACACACCCCACACACCCCACCAGACACAACCCACACACTCCACCAGACACACTCCACCAGACACAACCCACACACTCCACCCACCCCACCAGACACAACCCACACACTCCACCAGACACACTCCACCAGACACACCCCACACACCCCACCAGACACAACCCACACACTCCACCAGACACACTCCACCAGACACAACCCACACACTCCACCCACCCCACCAGACACAACCCACACACTCCACCAGACACACTCCACCAGACACAACCCACACACTCCACCAGACACACTCCACCAGACACACTCCACCAGACACACTCCACCAGACACAACCCACACACTCCACCAGACACAACCCACACACGCCACCAGACACAACCCACACACTCCACCAGACACAACCCACACACTCCACCAGACACACTCCACCAGACACACTCCACCAGACACACTCCACCAGACACAACCCACACACTCCACCAGACACACCCCACACACCCCACCAGACACAACCCACACACTCCACCAGACACACTCCACCAGACACAACCCACACACTCCACCAGACACACCCCACACACCCCACCAGACACAACCCACACACTCCACCAGACACACTCCACCAGACACAACCCACACACTCCACCAGACACACTCCACCAGACACACTCCACCAGACACACTCCACCAGACACAACCCACACACTCCACCAGACACAACCCACACACTCCACCAGACACAACCCACACACTCCACCAGACACACTCCACCAGACACACTCCACCAGACACAACCCACACACTCCACCAGACACACCCCACACACCCCACCAGACACAACCCACACACTCCACCAGACACACTCCACCAGACACAACCCACACACTCCACCAGACACAACCCACCAGACACACTCCACCAGACACATCCCACACACTCCACCAGACACAACCCACCAGACACACTCCACCAGACACATCCCACACACTCCACCAGACACATCCCACACACTCCACCAGACACACTCCACCAGACACATCCCACACACTCCACCAGACACATCCCACACACTCCACCAGACACAACCAACACACTCCACCAGACACACTCCACCAGACACAACCAACACACTCCACCAGACACACTCCACCAGACACATCCCACACACTCCACCAGACACATCCCACACACTCCACCAGACACACTCCACCAGACACATCCCACACACTCCACCAGACACATCCCACACACTCCACCAGACACATCCCACACACTCCACCAGACACATCTCACACACTCCACCAGACACACTCCACCAGACACATCCCACACACTCCACCAGACACATCCCACACACTCCACCAGACACAACCAACACACTCCACCAGACACACTCCACCAGACACAACCAACACACTCCACCAGACACACTCCACCAGACACATCCCACACACTCCACCAGACACATCCCACACACTCCACCAGACACATCCCACACACTCCACCAGACACAACCAACACACTCCACCAGACACACTCCACCAGACACAACCAACACACTCCACCAGACACACTCCACCAGACACATCCCACACACTCCACCAGACACATCCCACACACTCCACCAGACACATCCCACACACTCCACCAGACACATCTTGTGCTGATCTCTAAGGCTTGTGCTTCACATGGGCCGCCTCTTTCTTCTTGTGGAAGGTATCAGCTTTGGTCCGAGACTGAGAGTTGTTCTACCAGTCAGTTAAAGCAGCACGTTTATCATCGATGTGTACTTTAATTGCCGGGTCATTTTCATCAAACCAGTCCTGGTGTATTCTTTTGACCTGGCCGAGGGTCTCTGCAGGTCTTTGTCATAACAGTATTAAGGTTGTCCCATTCGGCACTGGGATTTGGGTTGTTTCTTGTTGGGTTGTTTATCATCCCATGTTCGAGCTGCTGCCTGAAAGCATGTGCTACTGCTGGATCCTCCAGACGCTTAGTGTTATAATCTCTTCTGGAGGCTTCATACCTCTACCGTGTTGGGGCGACGTGAAGTGAGAGCTTGGCTCTGTCGAGACGAATATCAGTGTTGCAGTGGTCTGAGCCACGCATGGCACAGGTGATGAGGACATCTCGGCGATCTCTTTCTCTGACAATGATGTAGTCAATGAGATGCCAGTGTTTGGATCGTGGGTGTTGCCACGAACCCTTGAACGTATCAGTGATAGGAAGGTTGTGTGTAGCACACTTGGTGAGGAGGAGCAAGCCTTTGGGATTACACTTGCCTAGCCCAACTCTGGCATTGGAGACACCTAGGAGCACAGCCTTATCTTCTCTAGGGATACAGGTTAGCACTCTGTTACTGTCGGCATAAAAGGCCTCCATGGTGTCATCCTCTCCATCCAGTGTTGGGACGTATACATTGATGAAGAAGGAATGACGTGAGTGATTCAGCGGGACTCGGAGCGTCGTGAGGCGCTCGTTGATCCCAACATGCATTTCAGTTAGTCTGTGCAAGATGCGTTGGTGGATGGTAAAGCCAACTCCATAAAGGTGGTTTCTCTCCGCAGCAGCCTTACCCTTCCAGAAGAAGTTATAGCCAGACCCCCGTTCTGTGAGTTGACCTTCTTCTGGGAGCCGGGACTGGCTAATGGCTGCTATGTCGATATTATACCTAGCCAGCTCTTTTGCCATAAGGGCAGTTCTTCTTTTAGGCCGTTCATTTGTGCCAGTATCCAGAAGGGTCCTAACATTCCATGCAGTGACTATAGGAGGTTGTATGGTTGTTTTTGTTTGGATCTGTGATTATGATTGTGTTTTTCGACCGCATAAGGACGACCTTACTGGGTGCAGTTGTCCAGTCAGGTTGGTTCCTTAGGCAGGCTATGTTTAGGGCACCTTTCCTAGCCCCCTCTCCATGTGGGGTGAGCAGAGTGGCTCCTCGAAAGGGCTACTCAGTTTTGCAGACAGGACCGGATTGCACTGCTGCCTAGATCCCAGTGCATAAACGACCAGAATCTTATCTGTGCCGCCCATGTGCAGAGTTGTAACTAGAGACTTCCGGCAGTCATCTCTGCCTGTCCCCGTCGCCACTCGTCCGTCGCCATGGGACTTCTGAGGGCATAGTGGTTTTGATGATGATGAGAGGTATGATGAGCTGGATGATGGCTGAGCGTGAGTTGATTTATGTGGTGAGGCAGGAGAGCAGGCTGCAACCACACATCTTGGCTCTCCCTTTTCCTGATCCAGTGGTGCAAGTGTTGCAAAGACTGGGGAGAGGGAGAGTTGCAATGGACTGCCAATAGCTCAGTTTGTTGCGTTTCGCTTTGTAGCTTGTCCATCAGGCATTGTCTTCGTCCGCCGGTGTAGTGATTGGGTTCCCATAGTGGTCACCTCTTCCGCCTATACCGCCGTTGGGGGTCTTGTTGGAGCTCTGTAAGCATGTCTGCCAAATGCAGGGCTTCACCATAGCTTTTTCGTTTGGGATTTACTGGCGTAGCCTTATACCTGCCAAGGTTAATTCGCAAAGCAGCGGGGCAATGGTTGGTAGGCATCAGGACGTGTCCACATACCAGTGGACCTAAGTGCCGTCCCTCTGGGGCCCACTGCTACTCCGAGATCCCCTGCTGGTCTAGCCTGGGCTCCAATAGGCACCCAGTTACCGTGTGTTGCCACGAGGAGGCACAGCAGGAGTCTTGATGGTAAAGAGGCTCTGTACTGGCAGGGGAGGACATATGCAATTTTCTTATCTGTTTGCCAGAAGGCGAACCAGCTGCGGTAGTTGATAGCGAAAGGAAAAAAGGCAGTGCTTTCACCTTAACACTAACATAATGCTGCCACACTAGACGAATTACACCACCTGTGTGCGCACACACCCCACACACTCCACCAGACACACCCCACACACTCCACCAGACACAACCCACACACTCCACCAGACACACCCCACACACTCCACCAGACACACCCCACACACTCCACCAGACACACCCCACACACTCCACCAGACACACCCCACACACTCTACTGTCTGTAACATAAATATTCACGTGTGTTATAAATAGTAGTTTCTGAATACTCTCCTTAATAACACAATTATCAACCTATGGTGTTTCCCATAACATGAGGGAGCATCATTAAGCGCTAGGGTGTGGCTAACTCACGTAGGGAAGAAACCAGGATGTGGAGGAGGAACATTACTTATTTTACTGGTATCACTCCTTATTTTACTGGTATCACTGCTTATTTTACTGGTATCACTGCTTATTTTACTGGTATCACTGCTTATTTTATTGGTATCACTCCTTATTTTACTGGTATCACTCCTTATTTTACTGGTATCACTGCTTATTTTACTGGTATCACTCCTTATTTTACCGGTATCACTGCTTATTTTACTGGTATCACTGCTTATTTTACTGGTATCACTGCTTATTTTACTGGTATCACTGCTTATTTTATTGGTATCACTCCTTATTTTACTGGTATCACTGCTTATTTTACTGGTATCACTGCTTATTTTACTGGTATCACTGCTTATTTTACTGGTATCACTGCTTATTTTATTGGTATCACTGCTTATTTTACTAGCATCACTGCTTATTTTGGTGATTGGGAAAATAAGTAGTGTTTCACCATAGATCCAGGCAGCACACCCGATCCAGCAGGATTGTGGTCTTTGAAAGAGTTCACCCGTCGCTGTTTCCGATCGGTCGGGTGGTGTAAGGAGCGAGAATGTGGCCCTGACCCCTGTAATAGTAGCACTTGCCACACAATGAAAGTTACAGAAATTGGTACATAATTTTTGCTTGGTGGTGAAGCCCAGTGGTAGTTCACTAAAGTCCAAAAAATCCCATGTGAGCGTCACTGTTAAAAATTCACTTGAAAGCCATGTGTATTATAGAGTTCGTCCCGACTGTTTTGAGGGGCTGGTGTACAGTGCTTTGAGAAGTAGTTGTGCTTCCTGTAACAATGAGAACATTTTTATTTCGGTTTTGTCAATATTCATCAGGCTGCATCAGAACAACACAAACAATTTGGGCGAACTAGACAACAGTGACCACGAGCGCTGATTCATTGAGTGGCTGCACACACTCACCATTTGAGTCTAGACAACAAAGTGTACTTATTTCATGATCTACAGAGAGTGTCGCTCTTAAATCATTGAACTGTGATGATGCAATGAACGTTGGAGTCATAAGTTGAGAACACCAATAGATGAGAAACTGCAGCCGAAAAAGATAAGGAATTTATTGCAGCAATGAAACACTCCATAAATGTACAGCACATAGCAGGGAGGGTGTGATAAACCCACAATAAATGATCAGGAATATCCTGTCAGTTCTGGATTCCACGTGTGACTTGGCAACTTTCCCGAAGCATGAGCTTACACCTCGGCCCCCAGCTCTCTTTGATGAAACTTCCAGGAGATGGCCCACAAAGGCTGCATTAGCGACCTCGCTGCTCCGGTGAAGCCTTACATCAGCATGTCCCTGGTGTTCTAGACGGAGGTTATCTTCTCCGTGCTGTTGTGTAGCTTCGTCCAGCAACCGATGTGCAAGTATGTGATTGCTATACTTTGGACCAAATTCAACTGTGGTATTTGATGGATATTCTGGACCACCATAGACCGGACGAACATCTGCTGACAACAGTCCTTCGGTAGCATGCGCTACTATATGATCGTCTACAGGGTGTCTAAACAGAGGTGACACAGGCAGTTGGAGGTGTGAACACTTTAATTTATTTCTACTGCTTCAGCCCTGCAGGTGACAACCAATCTGTCGTAGCGGTGGAGTTTGACACAGATCTGCTCATGATGCTCGACTCCGTCAAACTCCAGTGTGTTTCAGCGGGATCCCGACGTAGTTAATCCTTCCACGGCTATTATACCGCCAAGGGAAGAAAATACATTTATTTTAAAGTTATGACGCAGAACAAGCACCTGAGACAAGTGGTCGAGGTCTTCAATGACCCAGACTCAATCCTCGAAGACCGCACACTGCCAGGTGGCCTCAGGTACACTCCATTCAAAAGAGAAAATGACAAGAAAAAACATGAGTAACTTCTATCAGCTGGCAACCTTGCCTTATACAAGTACTGGTGCCATTACCTACTGAGTTGACAGCAGGACCAGAAAAACTGCTGAAAATAATTTCTTCGTGACTGTAAAGATGAAATTAACCGTGAATGATCATTGAACTCTTGTTCACCTCCATTGTATGTGACTGTGTAGGCCTCACAGTACTATGCATACAGGATCGCTTCAACCTAAACAAGACCTTGGCAATGAATCAGAATCTATGTTTCAGTAACACAGTATAAAGTTTGGTTACACTTTCCAGTTGACTGAAGCAAACATCAAAATTTACCTCCAGGACCATTGATGGAATTTAACAGGCATCATGGTCGAAAAACTTGTTAAACAAATATATTTAACACATACAAGGGCCAGCATACAGTCACCTGGGATAGGAGAGCGCTGTGAAGTGATAACTCATTTAAATAATCTAGACGAGTGTTGTCGGTCAGGTTTAAGGTCTGTCTGTCTGTCTGTCTGTCTGTCTCTATGCTGCCTTAAAGATTTCTTCATTGTTTTAAATACAGGAAACTGTGCAGAGTCTCCCACACTAACACCATAATGTACCACCACACTAACACCATAATGTACCGCCACACTAACACCATAATGTACCGCCACACTAACACCATAATGTACCGCCACACTAACACCATAATGTACCGCAACACTAACACTATAATGTACCGCCACACTAACACCATAATGTACCACCACACTAACACCATAATGTACCGCCACACTAACACCATAATGTACCACCACACTAACACCATAATGTACCGCCACACTAACACCATAATGTGCCGCCACACTAACACCATAATGTACCACCACACTAACACCATAATGTACCGCCACACTAACACCATAATGTACCGCCACACTAACACCATAATGTACCGCCACACTAACACCATAATGTGCCACCACACTAACACCATAATGTACCACCACACTAACACCATAATGTACCACCACACTAACACCATAATGTACCACCACACTAACACCATAATGTACCGCCACACTAACACCATAATGTACCACCACACTAACACCATAATGTACCGCCACACTAACACCATAATGTACCACCACACTAACACCATAATGTACCACCACACTAACACCATAATGTACCACCACACTAACACCATAATGTACCACCACACTAACACCATAATGTACCACCACACTAACACCATAATGTACCGCCACACTAACACCATAATGTACCGCCACACTAACACCATAATGTACCGCCACACTAACACCATAATGTACCGCCACACTAACACCATAATGTACCGCCACACTAACACCATAATGTACCACCACACTAACACCATAATGTACCGCCACACTAACACCATAATGTACCACCACACTAACACCATAATGTACCACCACACTAACACCATAATGTACCACCACACTAACACCATAATGTACCGCCACACTAACACCATAATGTACCACCACACTAACACCATAATGTACCACCACACTAACACCATAATGTACCACCACACTAACACCATAATGTACCACCACACTAACACCATAATGTACCACCACACTAACACCATAATGTACCACCACACTAACACCATAATGTACCCACACTAACACCATAATGTACCACCACACTAACACCATAATGTACCACCACACTAACACCATAATGTACCACCACACTAACACCATAATGTACCACCACACTAACACCATAATGTACCACCACACTAACACCATAATGTACCGCCACACTAACACCATAATGTACCGCCACACTAACACCATAATGTACCACCACACTAACACCATAATGTACCACCACACTAACACCATAATGTACCACCTAACACATATGTACCCACACTAACACCATAATGTACCGCCACACTAACACCATAATGTACCGCCACACTAACACCATAATGTACCGCCACACTAACACCATAATGTACCACCACACTAACACCATAATGTACCGCCACACTAACACCATAATGTACCACCACACTAACACCATAATGTACCGCCACACTAACACCATAATGTACCACCACACTAACACCATAATGTACCACCACACTAACACCATAATGTACCACCACACTAACACCATAATGTACCACCACACTAACACCATAATGTACCGCCACACTAACACCATAATGTACCACCACACTAACACCATAATGTACCACCACACTAACACCATAATGTACCACCACACTAACACCATAATGTACCACCACACTAACACCATAATGTACCGCCACACGAACACCATAATGTACCACCACACTAACACCATAATGTACCGCCACACTAACACCATAATGTACCACCACACTAACACCATAATGTACCGCCACACTAACACCATAATGTACCACCACACTAACACCATAATGTATCACCACACTAACACCATAATGTACCACCACACTAACACCATAATGTACCGCCACACTAATACCATAATGTACCACCACACTAACACCATAATGCACCACCACACTAACACCATAATGTACCGCCACACTAACACCATAATGTACCACCACGCTAACACCATAATGTACCACCACACTAACACCATAATGTACCGCCACATTAACACCATAATGTACCACCACACTAACACCATAATGTACCGCCACACTAACACCATAATGTACCACCACACTAACACCATAATGTACCACCACACTACCACCATAATGTACCGCCACACTAACACCATAATGTACCGCCACACTAACACCATAATGTACCGCCACACTAACACCATAATGTACCGCCACACTAACACCATAATGTACCGCCACACTAACACCATAATGTACCGCCACACTAACACCATAATGTACCGCCACACTAACACCATAATGTACCGCCACACTAACACCATAATGTACCACCACACTAACACCATAATGTACCGCCACACTAACACCATAATGTATCACCACACTAACACCATAATGTACCGCCACACTAACACCATAATGTACCGCCACACTAACACCATAATGTACCGCCACACTAACACCATAATGTACCGCCACACTAACACCATAATGTATCACCACACTAACACCATAATGTACCGCCACACTAATACCATAATGTACCGCCACACTAACACCATAATGTACCACCACACTAACACCATGGTGAGCACGCAGTATGGTGAGCACACGGTATGATGAGCACACGGTATGGTGAACATGTGGTATAGTGAGCACACGTTATGGTGAGCACACGCGATGGTGAACACACGGTATGGTGAGCACACGGTAAGGTGAGCACGCGGTATGGTAAGCACACAGCATGGTGAGCACACGTTATGGTGAACACACTGTATAATGAGCACCCGGTGTGGTGAGCACGCGGTATGATGAGCACACGGTATGGTGAGCACGCAGTATGGTGAGCACGCTGTATGATGGGCACACGGTATGGTGAGCATGTGGTAAAGTGAGCACACGTTATGCTGAGCACACGGTGTGGTGAGCACGCAGTATGGTGAGCACACGGTATGGTGAGCTCACGGTAGGGTGAGCACGCAGTATGGGATGGTGAGCACACGGTATGGTGAGCATACGGCATGGTGAGCTCACGGTATGGTGAGTACACGGTATGGTGAGCACGCAGTATGGTGAGCACAAGGTGTGGTGAGAACAAGGTATGGTGAGAACAAGGTATGGTGAGCACTTAGTATGGTGAGCACATGGTATGGTGAGCACATGGTATGGTGAGCACAAAGTATGGTGAGCATGCAGTATGGTGAGCACACGATATAGTGAGCACGTGGTATGGTGAGCACAAGGTATGGTGAACACACATTACATCTGGGTAAATTGTCCGTCATTTATCCTCAGTAAAAATTTATGTTCCATTTCTGACACACCATCATCAAATAAATACCGACTATTGAGTTAGGTTAGGTTAGGTTAGGTTAAATAGGGAGCTATGATGTTCGCATTTTACAACACAGCTTTAATTTTACCATTGTCACACATCATTACAGATCACCACCCATCCTTCACTCTACGCCACCCATCGCCACCCATCCTTCACTCTACGCCACCCATCACCACCCATCCTTCACTCTACACCACCCATCACCACCCATCCTTCACTCTACACCACCCATCCTTCACTCTACGCCACCCATCACCACCCATCCTTCACCCATCACCACTCATCACCACCCATCCTTCTCTACACCACCCATCACCACCCATCCTTCTCTGCACCACCCATCACCACCCATCACCGGCCGCCCTCCCCCATAAAACACTTGACACAATGTTTTCCAGTCATTTCCGTTCACCTTCATTAGTCTCGCCCTCAAACCCTTCCCGTCCACATCAACTTTTATACGCATTCCTCCCTTCATTCTCAATGGTTCACTCGGTCAATTTTCCACCAAATGGAGATGTGTTGATGACATACCGAACCCACTCACTCAAGTTACGACTCGAACACCAAGACTAAAACAACGTCAGTATTGGGGAGCAACTTTCCTGCAACAAGCAACCTGCGTCCATTTGTGTCCAGCTGAATGGAAAAGTTTGACCCAGGAAGTTGTGAGAGTGTGATGGCCTGTAGACGACGACCAATGGTGAGGGAGAGCAGAGAACAAACATTGTGTTGTACTGTCAGCTGTGGTGGTGAGTGTGTGGTGGTGTGTGTGGTGGTGAGTGTGGTGGTGTGTGTGTGGTGGTGAGTGTGTGGTGGTGGGTGTGTGGTGGTGTGTGGGGTGGTGTGTGGTGGTGAGTGTGTGGTGGTGTGTGTGGTGGTGAGTGTGGTGGTGTGTGTGTGGTGGTGAGTGTGTGGTGGTGTGTGTATGGTGGTGAGAGTGTGGTGGTGAGAGTGTGGTGGTGAGTGTGTGGTGGTGTGTGTGTGGTGAGAGTATGTGGTGGTGAGTGTGTGGTGGTGAGTGTGTGGTGGTGTGTGTGTGGTGGTGAGTGTGTGGTGGTGAGTGTGTGGTGGTGAGTGTGTGGTGGTGTGTGTGTGGTGGTGAGTGTGTTGGTGTGTGTGTGGTGGTGTGTGTATGGTGGTGAGAGTGTGGTGGTGAGAGTGTGGTGGTGAGTGTGTAGTGGTGTGTGTGTGGTGAGAGTATGTGGTGGTGAGTGTGTGGTGGTGAGTGTGTGGTGGTGTGTGTGTGGTGGTGAGTGTGTGGTGGTGTGTGTGTGGTGGTGAGTGTTTGGTGGTGAGAGTGTGGTGGTGAGTGTGTGGTGGTGAGAGTGTGGTGGTGTGTGTGTGGTGGTGTGTGTGTGTGGTGGTGTGTGTTTGGTGGTGAGAGTGTGGTGGTGAGAGTGTGGTGGTGAGAGTGTGGTGGTGAGTGTGGTGGTGAGTGTGTGGTGGTGTGTGTTTGGTGGTGTGTGTGTGGTGGTGTGTGTTTGGTGGTGAGAGTGTGGTGGTGAGAGTGTGGTGGTGAGAGTGTGGTGGTGAGTGTGGTGGTGAGAGTGTGGTGGTGAGTGTGTGGTGGTGTGTGTTTGGTGGTGAGAGTGTGGTGGTGTGTGTTTGGTGGTGAGAGTGTGGTGGTGAGAGTGTGGTGGTGTGTGTGTGTGTGTGTGTGTGTGTGTGTGTGTGTGTGTGTGTGTGCCCCGTAATAGTATCCCGCATACAAGGTTGATCACATAGACCGGCTTTGACAACAGTCGTGAAGTCATAGCTCTAAGAATATGTCATCAATTTAAAGAGAGACTCCAGGCCATGTTAACCCTATTGTTTGTTATCTATAGCAACGTTATATCCTCAAGTAACTGATATATTATGAGTTATATTGTGTTATATTATGTGTTATATTATGTGTTACATTGTGTTATATTATGAGTTATATTATGTCATATTATGTGTTATATTATGTGTTATATTGAGTGTTATATTATGTGTTATATTGTGTGTTATATTGTGTGTTATATTATGTGTTATATTGTGTGTTATATTGTGTGTTATATTATGTGTTATATTGTGTGTTTTATTGTGTGTTATATTGTGTGTTATATTGTGTGTTATATTGTGTGTTATATTATGTGTTATATTATGTGTTATATTATGTGTTATATTATGTGTTATATTGTGTGTTATATTATGTGTTATATTGTGTGTTATATTGTGTATTATATTATGTGTTATATTATGTGTGATATTGTGTGATATTGTGTGTTATATTATGTGTTATATTGTGTGTTATATTATGTGTTATATTGTGTGTTATATTATGTGTTATATTATGTGTTATATTGTGTGTTATATTGTGTGTTATATTATGTGTTATATTGTGTGTTATATTATGTGTTATATTGTGTGTTATATTGTGTGTTATATTGTGTGTTATATTATGTGTTATATTGTGTGTTATATTATGTGTTATAGTAGGTGTTATATTATGTGTTATATTGTGTGTTATATTGTGTGTTTTATTGTGTGTTTTATTGTGTGTTATATTATGTGTTATATTATGTGTTATATTATGTGTTGTATTGTGTGTTATATTATGTGTTATATTATGTGTTATATTATGTGTTATATTATGAGTTATATTGTGTGCTATATTGTGTTATATTATGTGTTATATTGTGTGTTATATTATGTGTTATATTGTGTGTTATATTGTGTGCTATATTGTGTTATATTATGTGTTATATTATGCGTTATATTATGTGTAATATTATAAGTTATATTGTGTTATATTGTGTGTTATATTTTATGTTATATTGTGTGTTATATTGTGTGTTATATTATGTGTTATATTATGTGTTATATTATGTGTTATATTGTGTGTTATATTGTGTGTTTTATTGTGTGTTTTATTGTGTGTTATATTATGTGCTATATTATGTGTTATATCATGTGTTATATTGTGTGCTATATTGTGTTATTTTATGTGTTATATTGTGTGTTATATTATGTGTTATATTGTGTGTTATATTGTGTGCTATATTTTGTTATATTATGTGTTATATTATGCGTTATATTATGTGTTATATTATAAGTTATATTGTGTGTTATATTGTGTGTTATATTTTATGTTATATTGTGTGTTATATTGTGTGTTATATTTTGTGTTATATTATGTGTTATATTGTGTGTTATATTGTGTGTTATATTGTGTTTTATATTGTGTGTTATATTGTGTGTTATATTGTGTGTTGTATTGTGTGTTATACTGTGTTTTATATTATGTGTGTTATATTGTGTTTTATATTATGTTTTATATTGTGTGTTATATTGTGTGTTATATTGTGTGTTATATTGTGTTTTATATTGTGTGTTTTATTGTGTGTTATATGGTGTGTTATATTTTATGTTATATTGTGTGTTATATTGTGTGTTATATTATGTGTTATATTATGTGTTATATTGTGTGTTATATTGTGTGTTATATTATGTGTTATATTGTGTTATATTGTGTGTTATATTGTGTGTTATATTGTGTGTTATATTATGTGTTATATTATGTGTTATATTATGTGTTATATTGTGTGTTATATTATGTGTTATATTATGTGTTATATTATGTGTTATATTATGTGTTATATTGTGTGTTATATTGTGTGTTATATTGTGTGTTATATTATGTGTTATATTGTGTGTTATATTGTGTGTTATATTGTGTGTTATATTGTGTGTTATATTGTGTTTTATATTATGTGTTATATTGTGTGTTATATTGTGTGTTATATTGTGTGCTATATTGTGTGTTATATTGTGTGTTATATTATGTGTTATATTGTGTGTTATATTATGTGTTATATTATGTGTTATATTGTGTTATATTGTGTGTTATATTGTGTGTTATATTGTGTGTTATATTATGTGTTATATTGTGTGTTATATTGTGTGTTATATTGTGTGTTATATTATGTGTTATATTGTGTGTTATATTATGTGTTATATTATGTGTTATATTGTGTTATATTATGTCTTATATTGTGTGTTATATTGTGTGTTTTATTATGTGTTATATTGTGTGTTATATTATGTGTTATATTTTATGCTATATTGTGTGTTATATTGTGTGTTATATTGTGTGTTATATTGTGTTATATTATGTCTTATATTGTGTGTTATATTGTGTGTTATATTGTGTTATATTATGTGTTTTATTATGTGTTATATTGTGTGTTATATTATGTGTTATATTGTGTGTTATATTATGTGTTATATTTTATGTTATATTGTGTGTTATATTATGTGTTATATTATGTCTTATATTGTGTGTTATATTGTGTGTTATATTGTGTTATATTATGTGTTTTATTATGTGTTATATTATGTGTTATATTGTGTGTTATATTATGTGTTATATTGTGTGTTATATTATGTGTTATATTGTGTGTTATATTGTGTGTTATATTGTGTGTTATATTGTGTGTTATATTTTGTGTTATATTATGTGTTATATTGTGTGTTATATTGTGTGTTATATTGTGTGTTATATTGTGTGTTATATTATGTGTTATATTATGTGTTATATTGTGTGTTATATTATGTGTTATATTATGTCTTATATTGTGTGTTATATTGTGTGTTATATTATGTGTTATATTGTGTGTTATATTGTGTGTTATATTTTGTGTTATATTGTGTGTTATATTGTGTGTTATGTTATGTGTTATATTGTGTGTTATATTATGTGTTATATTGTGTGTTATATTGTGTGTTATATTATGTGTTATATTGTGTGTTATATTGTGTGTTATATTATGTGTTATATTGTGTGTTATATTATGTGTTATATTGTGTTTTATATTGTGTGTTATATTATGTGTTATATTGTGTGTTATATTATGTGTTATATTGTGTTATATTGTGTGTTATATTGTGTGTTATATTATGTGTTATATTATGTGTTATATTGTGTGTTATATTGTGTGTTATATTGTGTGTTATATTATGTGTTATATTATGTCTTATATTATGTGTTATATTATGTGTTATATTGTGTGTTATATTGTGTGTTATATTATGTCTTATATTGTGTGTTATATTGTGTGTTATATTATGTGTTAAATTGTGTGTTATATTGTGTGTTATATTTTGTGTTATATTGTGTGTTATATTGTGTGTTATGTTATGTGTTATATTGTGTGTTATATTATGTGTTATATTGTGTGTTATATTGTGTGTTATATTATGTGTTATATTGTGTGTTATATTGTGTGTTATATTATGTGTTATATTGTGTGTTATATTGTGTGTTATATTATGTGTTATATTGTGTGTTATATTGTGTGTTATGTTATGTGTTATATTGTGTGTTATATTATGTGTTATATTGTGTGTTATATTGTGTGTTATATTATGTGTTATATTGTGTGTTATATTATGTGTTATATTGTGTGTTATATTGTGTGTTATAAAGTGACAATTACCCTGTCGGCATGACAGCCAGTCAGGAGTCACAACAGCCAGTCAGGAGTCATGGCAGTCAGTCAGGTGTCATGGCAGCCAGTCAGGCGTCAAGACAGCCAGTCAGGAGTCACGACAGTCAGTCAGAGTCATGATAGTCAGTCAGGAGTCATTACAACCAGTCAGGAATTATGGCAGCCAGTCAGGCAACATGGCAGCCAGTCAGGAGTCATGACAGCCAGTCAGGCGTCAAGACAGCCAGTCAGGAGTCACGACAGTCAGTCAGAGTCATGATAGTCAGTCAGGGGTCATTACAACCAGTCAGGAATTATGGCAGCCAGTCAGGCAACATGGCAGCCAGTCAGGAGTCATGACAGCCAGTCAGGCGTTAGGACTGCCAGTCAGGAGTCATGACAGCCTGTTAGGAATCATGACTGCCAGTCAGGAGTCATGACAGCCAGTCAGGAGTCATGACAGCCAGTGAGGGCAGCCAATCAGGCGATACATCAATAGACAGCTGCCATGAAGCGACGCTCATGACCACACCAACATGAACGACGCCATTATCGCTGTCATCAGGTAGTATTGGTGCCTCATAACCCACCCTGTTACTGGCGCTCTACTCCTTTATGGCGCCATCACACACACACACACCCACACACACACACACACACACACACACACATCCAGTTATCGCCTCCACATGCTTAGTCGTGTCAAGTCCCTCAGGGTTCCCCCGCCATAGCTCTTGAGTGTTTACACAACATTCACACTTGCTCAGCTCACGTATGCTTCCCCTGTCTGGTCTGCTACACAACGAGGACTCGTAGAAGGAGTGGGCGTGCAACACTGTTCTTATACACCACTTACTACCACCTGAGATCCCTCGTAGATAACTTGTGTGTTCACTCCTTGACAATCTTTTGTTCAGTAACTACTTAAAGCCCCTGTTAACTCACGCTCCTCCCCTTCTCTTCATGTTACCGTGTAGGTTGATGAATCTCATATACGTGTGGCCAAGTAATGTGGCCATGAGGTGTAAGAGCTCGGTGTGGCCAAGAGATGTGACCATGAGGTGTGGCTATGAGGTGTGACCAGCGCGGTGTGGCCATAATGTTCTATTAACTACGATTGGTGGTATACAGTTCTTAACCTAACCATTACCATACAGAAGCTGCCATGCACAGACAACCAACCGATCTATTGCAGACTCCTTTGTTTCTTATGCTCTCTCTCTCTCTCTCTCTCTCTCTCTCTCTCTCTCTCTCTGAATAGTTGACTGATCTATCCTATACCAGAGACCTGACGGAGGGAGGGAGAAGAGAAGAGAAGGGGGGATGCAGGGAAGCGAGGAAGAGAAGGAAGATGAAAGGGATAGAAGGGAGAATAGTGTGAAAGGGAATGAGAGAATACGGGACGTAGGGTAGAAAGGAGAGAAATAAACACAGGGAATGAGGGAAAAGAGGGAAGGAGACGAGGGGGTTAGAGAGAGGAGAAGAGAAGGAGGGAAGGAGGATAGTGAAGGAGGTAAGACCAGACGACGGCCACCAGCGTATATAAGTTATAGTCAACCTCGCTGAGAATTTCATTACCATTCCATCTTGGATTCCACAATGACACACTACTGATATGAGTATTGTGAGAGGTGCTGCCTGTGAGTATTGTGAGACGTGCTGCCTGTGAGTATTGTGAGAGGTACTGCCTGTGAGTATTGTGAGAGGTGCTGCCTGTGAGTATTGTGAGAGGTACTGCCTGTGAGTATTGTGAGAGGTGCTGCCTGTGAGTATTGTGAGAGGTGCTGCCTGTGAGTATTGTGAGAGGTGCTGCCTGTGAGTATTGTGAGACGTGCTGCCTGTGAGTATTGTGAGAGGTGCTACCTGTGAGTATTGTGAGAGGTGTTGCCTGTGAGTATTGTGAGAGGTGCTGCCTGTGAGTATTGTGAGACGTGCTGCCTGTGAGTATTGTGAGACGTGCTGTCTGTGAGTATTGTGAGACGTGCTGCCTGTGAGTATTGTGAGACGTGCTGCCTGTGAGTATTGTGAGACGTGCTGCCTGTGAGTATTGTGAGAGGTGCTGCCTGTGAGTATTGTGAGAGGTGCTGCCTGTGAGTATTGTGAGAGGTGCTGCCTGTGAGTATTGTGAGAGGTGCTGCCTGTGAGTATTGTGAGACGTGCTGTCTGTGAGTATTGTGAGAGGTGCTGCCTGTGAGTATTGTGAGAGGTGTTGCCTGTGAGTATTGTGAGAGGTGCTGCCTGTGAGTATTGTGAGACGTGCTGCCTGTGAGTATTGTGAGAGGTGCTGCCTGTGAATATTGTGAGACGTGCTGCCTGTGAGTATTGTGAGAGGTGCTGCCTGTGAGTATTGTGAGAGGTGCTGCCTGTGAGTATTGTGAGAGGTGCTGCCTGTGAGTATTGTGAGAGGTGCTGCCTGTGAGTATTGTGAGACGTGCTGCCTGTGAGTATTGTGAGAGGTGCTACCTGTGAGTATTGTGAGAGGTGTTGCCTGTGAGTATTGTGAGAGGTGCTGCCTGTGAGTATTGTGAGACGTGCTGCCTGTGAGTATTGTGAGAGGTGCTGCCTGTGAGTATTGTGAGAGGTGCTGCCTGTGAGTATTGTGAGACGTGCTGCCTGTGAGTATTGTGAGAGGTGCTGCCTGTGAATATTGTGAGAGGTGCTGCCTGTGAGTATTGTGAGACGTGCTGCCTGTGAGTATTGTGAGACGTGCTGCCTGTGAGTATTGTGAGAGGTGCTGCTTGTGAGTATTGTGAGTATTGTGAGACGTGCTGCCTGTGAGTATTGTGAGACGTGCTGCCTGTGAGTATTGTGAGACGTGCTGCCTGTGAGTATTGTGAGAGGTGCTGCCTGTGAGTATTGTGAGAGGTGCTGCCTGTGAGTATTGTGAGACGTGCTGCCTGTGAGTATTGTGAGAGGTGCTACCTGTGAGTATTGTGAGGGGTGTTGCCTGTGAGTATTGTGAGAGGTGCTGCCTGTGAGTATTGTGAGACGTGCTGCCTGTGAGTATTGTGAGAGGTGCTGCATGTGAGTATTGTGAGAGGTGCTGCCTGTGAGTATTGTGAGACGTGCTGCCTGTGAGTATTGTGAGAGGTGCTGCCTGTGAGTATTGTGAGAGGTGCTGCTTGTGAGTATTGTGAGACGTGCTGTCTGTGAGTATTGTGAGACGTGCTGCCTGTGAGTATTGTGAGACGTGCTGCCTGTGAGTATTGTGAGAGGTGCTGCCTGTGAGTATTGTGAGAGGTGCTGCCTGTGAGTATTGTGAGAGGTGCTGCCTGTGAGTATTGTGAGAGGTGCTGCCTGTGAGTATTGTGAGACGTGCTGCCTGTGAGTATTGTGAGACGTGCTGCCTGTGAGTATTGTGAGACGTGCTGCCTGTGAGTATTGTGAGAGGTGCTGCCTGTGAGTATTGTGAGAGGTGCTGCCTGTGAGTATTGTGAGAGGTGCTGCCTGTGAGTATTGTGAGAGGTGCTGCCTGTGAGTATTGTGAGAGGTGCTGCCTGTGAGTATTGTGAGACGTGCTGCCTGTGAGTATTGTGAGACGTGCTGTCTGTGAGTATTGTGAGAGGTGCTGCCTGTGAGTATTGTGAGACGTGCTGCCTGTGAGTATTGTGAGAGGTGCTACCTGTGAGTATTGTGAGAGGTGTTGCCTGTGAGTATTGTGAGACGTGCTGCCTGTGAGTATTGTGAGACGTGCTGTCTGTGAGTATTGTGAGAGGTGCTGCCTGTGAGTATTGTGAGACGTGCTGCCTGTGAGTATTGTGAGAGGTGCTACCTGTGAGTATTGTGAGAGGTGTTGCCTGTGAGTATTGTGAGAGGTGCTGCCTGTGAGTATTGTGAGACGTGCTGCCTGTGAGTATTGTGAGAGGTGCTGCCTGTGAGTATTGTGAGACGTGCTGCCTGTGAGTATTGTGAGAGGTGCTGCCTGTGAGTAGTGTGAGAGGTGCTGCCTGTGAGTATTGTGAGAGGTGCTGCCTGTGAGTATTGTGAGACGTGCTGCCTGTGAGTATTGTGAGACGTGCTGCCTGTGAGTATTGTGAGACGTGCTGTCTGTGAGTATTGTGAGAGGTGCTGCCTGTGAGTATTGTGAGACGTGCTGCCTGTGAGTATTGTGAGACGTGCTGCCTGTGAGTATTGTGAGAGGTTCTGCCTGTGAGTATTGTGAGAGACTCCAGCCAGATGCTTGTACAGGGGTACCTAGTGACAGCACGAGGATCCCGTTTTCTATAACATACAATAAACTGATCAAACTGACATTAACAACACGCATGAAAACGTTCATCTTCGGAATAAGAAAATAATTTAAAATGTGTTGTTGTTGTTTTGTTTTTGTTTCTTACGGGGATTAGCCCACCCAGGCACAGGTCACTGACCCACGTTAGGGCCTGAGGGGCGAAAAAAAATATATATTTGAATAAATATATAATAATAATAATAGTAATAACAATAATAATAATATAATATAATAATAATAATCATCATTATTATTATTATCATTATTACAATTAATTGAAATTAATAACCAAATAATAAAACATAATAATAATAATAACCGTAAATAAATACAAAAAAGAAAAAATCACTCGTGAGAAACAATATATGTATGTTGTGTTGTGTTGTGTTGTGTTGTCAAAGTAAGAGAAACAATTGAGACCTTGAACTGTATGTAAATGAGGCAGAAAGTCAGATCATCAACCTGGGACTTGGTCACATATGGCAGCAGGGTCCACCATTAGACAACACATTATGCTTCCAATATCTTCCCAGGCGGTAGTACCTCCCTCTTTGGTAGCTGCCTAATACCTATTTGTTATGTTTATACAGTTTTATAAAAAAATTTGGATACGTTTTGTCATCAGTTGACTGTCATCACCTTGAGGCATCGATGACGTCAGTTTTTCCAGTGTTCGGAAACAGCTTTTCGATACATCAGACTCAATCATCCCAAAACGAGTCATTATACGAACTAAGATATTAGGGTATAGAACAGATAAAGACAAAGATCACTAAAGCTTCATTTGTGGAGATACGAATGAGTAAAACACGACCAAACTCAGTCCGTTATAACACTGGGACGAGGTTTGGTCGGTTCGCTCAAGTCTTGAATCTGTCTCGTTTCGCTGTTTCGGGTTTATGAGAATGTCAACAGAGGCCTCCAGCAAGACGACACACACACAGTGCTGTCTCTGCCTTAGAGCCGGTAAGTGTGTCCACTGAGGCCTCTTTCACACAACATGGTTTTTCGCCCTGCCCGTGAACAGCCACGGCGCCACAGAGATGATGGTTTTCGGCCGTGAAGCCAACGGGTCTGCTGTGCATAGCTCGGGTTCAGTCCTCTCTGTTTTACAGTCTGTACCGAGCAGTGGAAGGCAATGGATCGCAGGAGGCGTTTGCGAGAACTGTACCTTCTGTATATAAGGTGACACTATAAGCCATTGGGAACAGCCACTGAATGAGCAAAGAGAGACAGTGGGAACCTTGCAACATTATTTGAAGAACTAAGAGAGGATGATGTGAAATTTTTTACTACTTTCGTATGTCCAAGGTAACATTTAATGAGCTGTTACAGTGTTTACATGACAGTTTACATCATGAGAATACCAAAATGAGAGATTAAAACCCTTCGTGTAATCCACAGCTTACATCCCCCAAAGCAGCTATGGTGAAATTTCGACATTTGTAATCATCTGGGCCCTTGTCCCACAAAACAGGTTTCAGTTCCACGAGAGATATTAGCAGGTCTTTATCAATTCATAATTTTCCATTGTTATAAATTGTTACTAGTCAGTAACTTTGCACAAGTTTTCCACACGTCTCGCCACTAGAGAGTCGACAGCTGGATTGAATGATAGCCGTGTGTAGATACGGGAAATTGCCATAAGGTGTGAAGACGTGTATAGACAAGCACAGACGACTACAACCGTGTACGGTCACGGGACCGGACAATGCAGTGAGACGCCGTTAGTGCAACACGGTGCCGTGACGACAGATTCGCCGTGACCATGTCGTGTGAAAACGTTCATATGAACCATCAGTCAACTGCAGTCCAAAGGCACCGTGCTGTGAACGGCCTTGGCGAAGAAACGGGCTGTGTGAAAGCAGCCTGAGGCTTATAGACAAACAAATACCCGGGGAAGAGACTGAAATTGACGATGTCTGCAGAGTATAGTCAAGTGTTCGTGAGTGTAGTAAAGTGTTTTCAAGTGTCATGAAGTGTTTGCAAGTGTCATAAAGTAGTTATAAGTGTCTCAAAGTGGTCTTAAGCTCCAAAAAATACTTTTAAGTGCCGTAAAGTTTTGATAAGGATCGTGAAGTGATCACATATTCGTAAGAAACGTAAGGTGTTTATAAGTGTTGTAAAGTGGTTGTGTTAGTTTTATAAATGATGTGAATTATTTGTGTCATATAGACTTATAAGTGTCGCAATGTAATTGTGGGCGCCAAAAACACCATACTTGTCATAAGTGGTATAAAGTGTCCAAGGTGTCATACTGTCAAAAAGTATCATGAAGTGTCCTTAGGTCTCAGTGCTCTGTAGAGCCGTAAAAACAAATAATTTCAGTGTCATAAAGTGGAATAAAGTCTCGAATAGTTGTAAAGTGTCTAAGCAACATACAATAGTGTCAGTCGGTGTCGAAAAGTGTCGTAAGGTGCCGTGAAGTCTCTCAAAGTGCCTTGAACTATGGCAAGGTGTAAAGTGTGTCATGGAGTATTGCAAGGTATCGTCAAGTGCCATGAGGTGTCATAAAAGTGTCAAGACGGTGCCGTGAGGTGACCCTGTACGGCACCAGGGCTCCCACCAGCAGAAGGTAACTATGCTACTGTTGTGTTGTGGACATATTGAACAAGTTTGGCATAAACTAATGCTTAAGATCATTGGTTCTGTCTTAGTTGTTCCTGTGAGTTAAGTGTTAAAAGCCATATAAGAGATTGTGTGAGTGTGTGAGAGAGAGAGATAGACGGCAGAGTATAAAATGCCATATACAATACTGATACATAATATCATCTATACAGCCATACTATGACTGTGTGTGTTCGTGCGTGTGTTGCCTCGTGATAGTTAGAGTCGGCCACCGTCCAGAAAGGACACTGTACTAACCTCCAGCACCGACCCAGGTGGGCTAGAGATTATGGTTTCCGAGTGTACGTCTAAGTTATCATAGTCATTGATTAATTATCAGTGTTAAGGCCGTCACAGCTCAGCATCAGAGACCAATGTCTTCGGTGAGTTGGGTCTGTCCTCCCATGTTAGATGTGTGGCAGAGTCCTCTCACTCATGCCCCAGGAACGTCCTCACACCTCGGGAGCATTAGACCACCTTCTGTTTCAAGAACATCAGAATATTTTCCAATGAAATTTATACGGTTTCCACTTTTTCCTAAGCTTGCATGAAACACCAAGTTTACGAAGTTTTATGAAGGCAGAAAGTCAATCGTTTTACAGTAGTGGAAGCGTTGTTCTTTGTTGACTCGCGTTAAATTTCTTTTTCTAAGTATTCCTCCTGGACTGAAAGTTTAGGGATATATAGTTATGATGCTGTTCGTCCACACCTCCGTCCGTCCGCGATAGATTTCTTTTCCACTCGGTAACTCACCACAGACATGATGGATTATCATCAGTATTAGTGTGAGAGAGTTAATTATGGCAGGGTCTCACTGGGCAGCACTGGACGTGTTGATAGTTCAGTATTTCACATAATCAAGGTTGTCTTAATATATTCTTCTTGAGGTGGCGGGACGTAAGAAGCCGCCGATGTTTTGGGGACAAATGTTTCACTATTTCTATATCAGGATTCTTGCCTGGTTACCTGTTGTGTTGATGGCTGGTGTAGTTGTTGTGTTGATGGCTGGTGTAGTTGTTGTGTTGATGGCTGGTGTAGTTGTTGTGTTGATGGCAGGTGTAGTTGTTGTGTTGATGGCTGGTGTAGTTGTTGTGTTGATGGCAGGTGTAGTTGTTGTGTTGATGGCTGGTGTAGTTGTTGTGTTGATGGCTGGTGTAGTTGTTGTGTTGATGGCTGGTGTAGTTGTTGTGTTGGTGGCTGGTGTAGTTGTTGTGTTGATGGCTGGTGTAGTTGTTGTGTTGATGGCAGGTGTAGTTGTTGTGTTGGTGGCTGGTGTACTTGTTGTGTTGATGGCTGGTGTAGTTGTTGTGTTGATGGCTGGTGTAGTTGTTGTGTTGATGGCTGGTGTAGTTGTTGTGTTGATGGCAGGTGTAGTTGTTGTGTTGATGGCTGGTGTAGTTGTTGTGTTGATGGCTGGTGTAGTTGTTGTGTTGATGGCAGGTGTAGTTGTTGTGTTGATGGCTGGTGTAGTTGTTGTGTTGATGGCTGGTGTAGTTGTTGTGTTGATGGCTGGTGTAGTTGTTGTGTTGATGGCTGGTGTAGTTGTTGTGTTGATGGCAGGTGTATTTGTTGTGTTGATGGCTGGTGTAGTTGTTGTGTTGATGGCTGGTGTAGTTGCTGTGTTGATGGCAGGTGTAGTTGTTGTGTTGATGGCTGGTGTAGTTGTTGTGTTGGCGGCTGGTGTAGTTGTTGTGTTGATGGCTGGTGTAGTTGTTGTGTTGATGGCTGGTGTAGTTGTTGTGTTGATGGCAGGTGTATTTGTTGTGTTGATGGCTGGTGTAGTTGTTGTGTTGATGGCTGGTGTAGTTGTTGTGTTGATGGCTGGTGTAGTTGTTGTGTTGATGGCTGGTGTAGTTGTTGTGTTGATGGCTGGTGTAGTTGTTGTGTTGATGGCAGGTGTATTTGTTGTGTTGATGGCTGGTGTAGTTGTTGTGTTGATGGCTGGTGTAGTTGTTGTGTTGATGGCTGGTGTAGTTGTTGTGTTGATGGCTGGTGTAGTTGTTGTGTTGATGGCTGGTGTAGTTGTTGTGTTGATGGCTGGTGTAGTGTTGTGTTGATGGCTGGTGTAGTTGTTGTGTTGATGGCTGGTGTAGTTGTTGTGTTGATGGCTGGTGTAGTTGTTGTGTTGATGGCTGGTGTAGTTTTTGTGTTGATGGCTGGTGTAGTTGTTGTGTTGATGGCTGGTGTAGTTGTTGTGTTGATGGCTGGTGTAGTTGTTGTGTTGATGGCAGGTGTATTTGTTGTGTTGATGGCTGGTGTAGTTGTTGTGTTGATGGCTGGTGTAGTTGTTGTGTTGATGGCTGGTGTAGTTGTTGTGTTGGCGGCTGGTGTAGTTGTTGTGTTGATGGCTGGTGTAGTTGTTGTGTTGATGGCTGGTGTAGTTGTTGTGTTGATGGCTGGTGTAGTTGTTGTGTTGGCGGCTGGTGTAGTTGTTGTGTTGATGGCTGGTGTAGTTGTTGTGTTGATGGCTGGTGTAGTTGTTGTGTTGATGGCTGGTGTAGTTGTTGTGTTGGTGGCTGGTGTAGTTGTTGTGTTGGTGGCTGGTGTAGTTGTTGTGTTGATGGCTGGTGTAGTTGTTGTGTTGATGGCTGGTGTAGTTGTTGTGTTGATGGCTGGTGTAGTTGTTGTGTTGGTGGCTGGTGTAGTTGTTGTGTTGATGGCTGGTGTAGTTGTTGTGTTGGTGGTTGGTGTAGTTGTTGTGTTGGTGGCTGGTGTAGTTGTTGTGTTGGTGGCTGGTGTAGTTGTTGTGTTGATGGCTGGTGTAGTTGTTGTGTTGATGGCTGGTGTAGTTGTTGTGTTGATGGCTGGTGTAGTTGTTGTGTTGATGGCTGGTGTAGTTTTTGTGTTGTTGGCTGGTGTAGTTGTTGTGTTGATGGCTGGTGTAGTTGTTGTGTTGATGGCTGGTGTAGTTGTTGTGTTGATGGCTGGTGTAGTTGTTGTGTTGATGGCTGGTGTAGTTGTTGTGTTGGTGGCTGGTGTAGTTGTTGTGTTGTTGGCTGGTGTAGTTGTTGTGTTGATGGCTGGTGTATTTGTTGTGTTGATGGCTGGTGTAGTTGTTGTGTTGATGGCTGGTGTAGTTGTTGTGTTGATGGCAGGTGTAGTTGTTGTGTTGGTGGCTGGTGTAGTTGTTGTGTTGATGGCAGGTGTAGTTGTTGTGTTGATGGCTGGTGTAGTTGTTGTGTTGATGGCTGGTGTAGTTGTTGTGTTGATGGATGGTGTAGTTGTTGTGTTGATGGCAGGTGTAGTTGTTGTGTTGGTGGCTGGTGTAGTTGTTGTGTTGATGGCAGGTGTAGTTGTTGTGTTGATGGCTGGTGTAGTTGTTGTGTTGGTGGCTGGTGTAGTTGTTGTGTTGATGGCAGGTGTAGTTGTTGTGTTGATGGCAGGTGTAGTTGTTGTGTTGGTGGCTGGTGTAGTTGTTGTGTTGATGGCAGGTGTAGTTGTTGTGTTGGTGGCTGGTGTAGTTGTTGTGTTGATGGCAGGTGTAGTTGTTGTGTTGATGGCTGGTGTAGTTGTTGTGTTGATGGCTGGTGTAGTTGTTGTGTTGATGGCAGGTGTAGTTGTTGTGTTGATGGCTGGTGTAGTTGTTGTGTTGATGGCTGGTGTAGTTTTTGTGTTGATGGCTGGTGTAGTTGTTGTGTTGGTGGCTGGTGTAGTTGTTGTGTTGATGGCAGGTGTAGTTGTTGTGTTGGTGGCTGGTGTAGTTGTTGTGTTGATGGCTGGTGTAGTTGTTGTGTTGATGGCAGGTGTAGTTGTTGTGTTGATGGCTGGTGTAGTTGTTGTGTTGATGGCTGGTGTAGTTGTTGTGTTGATGGCTGGTGTAGTTGTTGTGTTGATGGCTGGTGTAGTTGTGTTGATGGCTGGTGTAGTTGTTGTGTTGATGGCTGGTGTAGTTGTTGTGTTGATGGCTGGTGTAGTTGTTGTGTTGATGGCTGGTGTAGTTGTTGTGTTGATGGCTGGTGTAGTTGTTGTGTTGGTGGCTGGTGTAGTTGTTGTGTTGATGGCTGGTGTAGTTGTTGTGTTGATGGCAGGTGTAGTTGTTGTGTTGATGGCTGGTGTAGTTGTTGTGTTGATGGCAGGTGTAGTTGTTGTGTTGGTGGCTGGTGTAGTTGTTGTGTTGATGGCAGGTGTAGTTGTTGTGTTGATGGCTGGTGTAGTTGTTGTGTTGATGGCAGGTGTAGTTGTTGTGTTGATGGCTGGTGTAGTTGTTGTGTTGATGGCTGGTGTAGTTGTTGTGTTGATGGCTGGTGTAGTTGTTGTGTTGATGGCTGGTGTAGTTGTTGTGTTGATGGCTGGTGTAGTTGTTGTGTTGATGGCTGGTGTAGTTGTTGTGTTGATGGCTGGTGTAGTTGTTGTGTTGATGGCAGGTGTAGTTGTTGTGTTGATGGCTGGTGTAGTTGTTGTGTTGATGGCTGGTGTAGTTGTTGTGTTGATGGCAGGTGTAGTTGTTGTGTTGGTGGCTGGTGTAGTTGTTGTGTTGATGGCTGGTGTAGTTGTTGTGTTGATGGCAGGTGTAGTTGTTGTGTTGATGGCTGGTGTAGTTGTTGTGTTGATGGCTGGTGTAGTTGTTGTGTTGATGGCTGGTGTAGTTGTTGTGTTGATGGCTGGTGTAGTTGTTGTGTTGATGGCTGGTGTAGTTGTTGTGTTGATGGCTGGTGTAGTTGTTGTGTTGATGGCTGGTGTAGTTGTTGTGTTGATGGCTGGTGTAGTTGTTGTGTTGATGGCTGGTGTAGTTGTTGTGTTGATGGCTGGTGTAGTTGTTGTGTTGATGGCTGGTGTAGTTGTTGTGTTGATGGCTGGTGTAGTTGTTGTGTTGATGGCTGGTGTAGTTGTTGTGTTGATGGCTGGTGTAGTTGTTGTGTTTGTGGCTGGTGTAGTTGTTGTGTTGATGGCTGGTGTAGTTGTTGTGTTGGTGGCTGGTGTAGTTGTTGTGTTGATGGCTGGTGTAGTTGTTGTGTTGGTGGCTGGTGTAGTTGTTGTGTTGGTGGCTGGTGTAGTTGTTGTGTTGGTGGCTGGTGTAGTTGTTGTGTTGATGGCTGGTGTAGTTGTTGTGTTGATGGCTGGTGTAGTTGTTGTGTTGATGGCTGGTGTAGTTGTTGTGTTGGTGGCTGGTGTAGTTGTTGTGTTGATGGCTGGTGTAGTTGTTGTGTTGATGGCTGGTGTAGTTGTTGTGTTGATGGCTGGTGTAGTTGTTGTGTTGATGGCTGGTGTAGTTGTTGTGTTGATGGCTGGTGTAGTTGTTGTGTTGATGGCTGGTGTAGTTGTTGTGTTGATGGCTGGTGTAGTTGTTGTGTTGATGGCTGGTGTAGTTGTTGTGTTGATGGCTGGTGTAGTTGTTGTGTTGATGGCTGGTGTAGTTGTTGTGTTGATGGCTGGTGTAGTTGTTGTGTTGATGGCAGGTGTAGTTGTTGTGTTGATGGCTGGTGTAGTTGTTGTGTTGGTGGCTGGTGTAGTTGTTGTGTTGATGGCTGGTGTAGTTGTTGTGTTGATGGCTGGTGTAGGTGTTGTGTTGATGGCTGGTGTGTGTGTTGATGGCTGGTGTAGTTGTTGTGTTGATGGCTGGTGTAGTTGTTGTGTTGATGGCTGGTGTAGTTGTTGTGTTGATGGCTGGTGTAGTTGTTGTGTTGATGGCTGGTGTAGTTGTTGTGTTGATGGCTGGTGTAGTTGTTGTGTTGATGGCTGGTTGAGGACCTGACTCAGCTATAGACCTGACCTTCTTTATGTGTGTGTGTGTGTGTGTGTCTGTGTGTGTGTGTGTGTGTCTGTGTGTGTGTGTGTGTGTCTGTGTGTGTGTGTCTGTGTGTGTGTGTGTGTGTGTGTGTGTCTGTGTGTGTGTGTGTGTGTGTGTGTGTCTGTGTCTGTGTGTGTGTGTCTGTTTGTGTGTGTGTGTGTGTGGGTGTCTGTGTGTGTGTGTGTGTGTGTGTGTGTGTGTGTCTGTGTAATAATAATAATAATAATAATAATAATTAACGGTTTATTGAAAGAGCTTGGCAGCCAGAAGGCTGAAAATATACAGTTACATAATTGGGGAATGGGTTACGAATTACAAATAATATACAAGTAACATAAGTGACACAAATAAGACATATAATAACTTAGATGGGGAAAAGCTCAAACTACAGTTCATTTCAACATAGTGACAGTGTTACAGTATTACAAGTTGTTGGTAAAGGGAAGGAGCTTCCTGTATCAGAACTTCCAACAGTGAGAGACATGCTAAGATTAGGGTTACTCCTTCGAGAAAAAAATGCAAAGGACAGAAGGAACTATACAGATAAAGAACTCTTTAAATGACATGATAGTCCCTCTTCTGCATCAATGGACAAAAGCTAATGCACTATTCAAACCACCTGTGATTAATCAGTGTCGAACTATTGAGCTAAAACTAACGAAATTATGGCACAAAGCAGTTGAAACATCACTTGGTAAAGGAAACTTGGCCAGGAAAAATGAATTTCTGCACACACTTGATACTCTGTTTGACATTTTGACCTGCAAGTGCTCCATACAATTATGTTCTGAATCCAACTGTTCTCACTCAGGTAAGAGAGAAAATAATTCCCACATTGATTGTGGTTGTCCTTGTGAAAAGAAGATCCCTGTTTTAGAGCTTGAATTTATAAAGGCACAGAGGACAAAGGCAGAAGGCCAAGGAAGTATGCAAATGGGTTCAATAGATTATTCAGAAACAAAGAAGCAGATTGCTAATGCCAAGAAGAGAGAACAAATCCGAGAGAGGGAACAAAAGAAGAAAATGAAGAGTGAAGAAGCCATCCAAAGAGAGGAAGAGCTGTGTCAAGATGTTTATCACTTCTTTGATAGTTCTTCTGATGAACAGGAAGCAACATCAGATGATAGTTCCAAAGAGCCATCTGAACCTTTACCAAAGAAAATGAAATACAACACAAGAAATATTTCAAACATTGCTTTAGCTAGTATTCGCCACCATGCTGGACTTCGTGAGGCTGCAGAAATTGCAACTGCCGCTTGGATAGATGCAGGCCTCATCAGCCGAGAGGATGTATCTTTGGTGATAGATCATAATAAAATTAGAAGAGCACAAGAAAAAATAATGAAGGAAATATCTGATCAGCATGAAAAAGATTTAAGCGAGGGAGGGCTCTCCTGTCTTTTGTTTAATGGAAGAATAGATGACACAAAAGTTTTGCTAGAAGTAGAGGGAGTGAACAGAAAGTTTCCAGGTCTCATCAAAGAAGAACACTACTCTGTCTGTTCTGAGCCTGGTGGTCGGTTTTTGTTTCACTTTGCTCCCGAAACTGAAGTAGAAGGGAAGAAACATGCAGAGGTCATTGCTGATCATATTTTATGTTGGGTTCAGGAGAGAGGACTTGGCAGTTCACTGCAGGCTGTTGGTGGAGATTCAACTGCAGTGAACACCGGATGGCAGGGGGGTGTAATGACGCATTTAGAGAAAAAACTAGGAAGAAGACTTGTTTGGATTGTATGTGATTTACATACAGGCGAGCTACCTCTTCGTCATCTCATCCAGGAACTTGATGGTCCTACAAGAGCAACAACAAGTGGTCAGGTCCCCTTGGCATCATGCTGGATGAAGCAACACAACTAGAAATAAATACAACCTTTCCAAAGGTCGAAGTTGGCCCTCCCCTTCCGGCGTTGTCTGAAGGAGTCATCAAAGATCTCAGCACAGATCAATCCTATGCTTATCGTATTGCCCAAGCAATAAGATCAGAAGAAGTGCCTCAGTCATTGGCTCTCTTGGAGATTGGACCTGTCAGTCATAGCCGTTGGTTAACTACAGCTCTTCGTTTCTGCAGGATTTGGATTTCCAAACACGAATTGAAGGGCAAAGTGCTGAAGAATTTGAGGTTAATTGTTGAATTTATTATTGGAGTTTATCTTCCCCAGTGGTTTAGTGTGAAACTTAATCCTATGTGGGTGGATGGGCCCAATCACCTTTTGTTTCAATTGCAGCTAGTAAGAACACAGAGGAAGGTAGTGAGGGACATCGTGTTACCTGTGGCAAGAAGGTCCGCTTGGTATGCTCGATCAGAAGCAGTTTTGCAAGCAATGCCTTGCAGTCAATGTACCAATCTCCGAACCGAGGCTGTAGAAGTCATTCTAAAGATTAGAGGAACGCTAATAGATGACGACCAGTTGGGAGACTGTTCGTTTCATTCAAGAAAAGTTTCCCCAATAAACGTCAATGCCACCAAATTGTCAGAATTGGTTGACTTGAGTTTGGAAGTCTTAGAGCCACCATTGACAACAAGTCTAACTAGCCAAGAATTGAGAAACCTTAAAGAGACTCCAATGCAGGTGCCGAAGTGGCCTTCCCACACTCAAAGTGTGGAGAGATGTGTGAAAATGGTCACAGAAGCAGCGGGCCATGTTTACAGCCACGAGAGGCGAGAAGGTTACATCAAAGCACAAATAGCAAGCAGACTACTGATGACAAGAAACCAAAGCAAGGAGAGTATGAAGGCATTGGTTACTTTCAAATAGACTACGGATAATAAAATATAATAATTTGAAACTTGAAACAGTAACATGTGTGCAAACGCTGGTTATGTTATAAATTCACAAATATGTGCATTTAAAAATCCATTTGATGTAGGTAGGACTTATTATAAAAAAAAATTTATGCCAGAATATTGTTTTGCATGCTTAAAGACTACAATAAATTGCTACCAAATTACTCGATTTTCAATTTAGCCAGTTCACCCCCTAAATTGACACACCCTAGTGTGTGTGTGTGTGTCTGTGTGTGTGTCTGTGTCTGTGTGTGTGTGTGTGTGTCTGTGTGTGTGTGTGTGTGTGTGTCTGTGTGTGTGTGTGTCTGTGTGTGTGTGTGTGTGTGTGTGTGTGTCTGTGTCTGTGTGTGTGTGTGTGTGTGTGTCTGTGTCTGTGTGTGTGTGTGTGTGTGTGTGTCTGTTTGTGTGTCTGTGTGTGTGTGTGTCTGTGTGTGTGTGTGTCTGTGTCTGTGTGTGTGTGTCTGTGTGTGTGTGTGTGTGTGTGTGTCTGTCTGTGTGTGTGTGTGTCTGTCTGTGTGTGTGTGTGTCTGTCTGTGTGTGTGTGTCTGTGTAATAATAATAATAATAATAATAATTAACGGTTTATTGAAAGAGCTTGGCAGCCAGAAGGCTGAAAATATACAGTTACATATTTGGGGAATGGGTTACGAATTACAAATAATATACAAGTAACATAAGTGACACAAATAAGACATATAATAACTAGATGGGGAAAAGCTCAAACTACAGTTCATTTCAACATAGTGACAGTGTTACAGTATTACAAGTTATTGATAATTTTTACAATGGTTGGGACTGGGCTGTTCTTATAGCGATCAGTTCGTGCACGTATGGGCTGGATGCGGTTGTGGTGTCGCACAGCAATTCTCGGACAAGGGATCTCAGGTGGTAGTAGGAGCCGGTGTCGGGGATGGTGTAGAAGCTTCTTACCAAATTTGCAGATGAGGTCGTGGTGATGGTCAGTGAGAGTCGAAAGGGTCAGTGTGTTGAGCGCTTCTTGATATGTGTGTGTGTGTGTGTGTGTGTGTCTGTGTGTGTGTGTCTGTCTGTGTGTGTGTGTCTGTCTGTGTGTGTGTGTGTCTGTGTGTGTGTGTCTGTCTGTGTGTGTGTGTGTAGTGTCCAGGTAATTTGGACTCGTGTTGTGGCTGCCAGGATAACATTACTCGTATGGTAATGACTCTAGCGGTTACACCACTGTTAAGCATTTTTACCTTTATTCTTGTTAGGTTTTGTAAACTTGGATTGGGTTAGGTTAGGTTAGGTTAGGTTTGGTTAGGTTAGGTTTGGTTAGGTTAGGTTAGGTTAGGTTTGGTTAGGTTAGGTTAGGTTAGGTTAGGTATTATTGAACTATTGTTTCAGTGTTGACGTTTTGTCTTTAACCATTACGGTTTAATGATATTGTGGACCACTTATTCATGACCTCACTAACTACAGGGTAAAATGTACTCACCAAGCAGAGATGAGTCTCCAAATTCACCATTACCAAATCACCAAGGTAGATCAATGAGTCATGGTGCTTCCAGGACACTTGGTACAATAGCTTGTTATAACGTTGTCCTTATTTCCTACCACTTGAATGTTCACTAAATGATATTGTTTATGGTTGACGTAAACACCTTCATTCACAAGTGTTGCTTCAGTCGGCATGTGAGTACAGTCTTCGGCTCCTGTCACTGTTGGGAATCTCAGTACTGTGTAGAATCTATGTTTGTGATATTTCACCAGTTCCTCTCAGCATTTAAAGTCACTTTGTCTATAATTCTCGAAACACTCGATTGGTTTAATCCAGTTGAGTCGCCCACTACACTGCCTTTGGTAACTGCCACTACCATAAAATCTTAAGAGCTACCAACACCAGCGTGTGGTCGGGGATGGTATGCAGCGTGTGGTCGGGGACGGTATGCAGCGTGTGGTCGGGGATGGTATGCAGCGTGTGGTCGGGGATGGTATGGGATCTTGTCATCACACGTTCTCCTGTACCTCCTTACATAATGTCCCTACGTGGAAATGTGTCATACCTCAGCAGATGTTCATCATCAAACTGTAGTGGACTCAGTGGGTTCCTAAATGCTCTTTCTCTATGAAGGACAAGATCATTTCTTAACACAATTTAGAGTTACCATCCTCTTCTTATTTCTCTGTCGTTGTGAAGTTAACATGAAGACGGAACGGTGACTCCACATGGCAGGATGATGGAACAGTTTCCTCAGTTGAGTGTTGGCTTGTTTTGGTTACAGGTTGTATAGGAGAGAATAATTGCCCTTTTATCCGTGTTACGTTATCTTACGAGACATCCTGAGTCACCATATGTTACCAAGAAAATGTGGACTTGGTAGGTCTTTAGTGGCTCGCCACCGCAGGACATATGAACTACTCAACCATTTACCAAGCTGATCATAACCCATTACGTACTGAATCTGGTCTCCCGGTCACTATGAACTAACTGGTCTCCAACCCACTGTAAATGATCTGGCCTCCTAGCCACTGTTAAGGCCACTGTAAATGATCTGGTCTCCCAGTCACTGTAAATGGTCTGGTCTCCCATCCACTGTAAATGTTCTGGTCTCCTAGCCACTTTTAAATAACTTGTCCGCCAACCACTGTTAAAGCCACTGTAAATTATCTGTAAATGAACTGATCTCCTAGACACTGTAAATAATCTGATCTCCTAACCACTGTAAATAATCTGATCTCCTAACTACTGTAAATAATCTGGTCTCCTAGCCACTGTAAATGGTCCACAAAAGAAGGAAGTGCGCCTTAAGAAAAGTGTAAGGACTTGGGTTGTAAAGTTGGTTTAGTCACTGGGTAAAAGTCGCTCTCCCAGGACCCGCTATTAGCCTCCAACTGCCAGGGAATGGATAGGAATTCTATTTTCTTGACGTTGAGAATGGCAGAGACATTGTGGTGGTGGAGGAGGAGGAGGAGGAGAGTCAGTGTGGTGGAGGAGGAGGAGGAAGATCGTAGAGTCAGTGTGGAGGAGGAGGAGGAAGATCGTAGGGTCAGTGTGGAGGAGGAGGAGGAAGATCGTAGGGTCAGTGTGGTGGAGGAGGAGGAGGAGAGTCAGTGTGGTGGAGGAGGAGGAAGATCGTAGGGTCAGTGTGGTGGAGGAGGAGGAAGATCGTAGGGTCAGTGTGGTGGAGGAGGAGGAGGAGAGTCAGTGTGGTGGAGGAGGAGGAAGATCGTAGGGTCAGTGTGGTGGAGGAGGAGGAAGATCGTAGGGTCAGTGTGGAGGAGGAGGAGGAGGAAGATCGTAGAGTCAGTGTGGAGGAGGAGGAGGAGGAAGATCGTAGGGTCAGTGTGGAGGAGGAGGAGGAGGAAGATCGTAGGGTCAGTGTGGTGGAGGAGGAGGAGGAAGATCGTAGGGTCAGTGTGGTGGAGGAGGAGGAAGATCGTAGAGTCAGTGTGGAGGAGGAGGAGGAGGAAGATCGTAGGGTCAGTGTGGTGGAGGAAGAGGAAGATCGTAGGGTCAGTGTGGTGGTGGAGGAGGAGGAAGATCGTAGGGTCAGTGTGGTGGAGGAGGAGGAAGATCGTAGGGTCAGTGTGGTGGAGGAGGAGGAAGATCGTAGAGTCAGTGTGGTGGTGGAGGAGGAGGAAGATCGTAGGGTCAGTGTGGTGGAGGAGGAAGAGGAAGATCGTAGGGTCAGTGTGGTGGAGGAGGAGGAGGAAGATCGTAGAGTCAGTGTGGTGGTGGAGGAGGAGGAAGATCGTAGGGTCAGTGTGGTGGAGGAGGTGGAGGAAGATCGTAGGGTCAGTGTGGAGGAGGAGGAGGAGGAAGATCGTAGGGTCAGTGTGGTGGAGGAGGAGGAGGAGGAAGATCGTAGGGTCAGTGTGGAGGAGGAGGAGGAGGAAGATCGTAGGGTCAGTGTGGTGGAGGAGGAGGAGGAGGAAGATCGTAGGGTCAGTGTGGTGGAGGAGGTGGAGGAAGATCGTAGGGTCAGTGTGGTGGAGGAGGAGGAGGAGGAAGATCGTAGAGTCAGTGTGGTGGAGGAGGAGGAGGAAGATCGTAGAGTCAGTGTGGTGGTGGAGGAGGAGGAAGATCGTAGAGTCAGTGTGGTGGAGGAGGAGGAGGAAGATCGTAGGGTCAGTGTGGTGGAGGAGGAGGAGGAAGATCGTAGGGTCAGTGTGGTGGAGGAGGAGGAGGAAGATCGTAGGGTCAGTGTGGTGGAGGAGGAGGAGGAAGATCGTAGGGTCAGTGTGGTGGAGGAGGAGGAGGAAGATCGTAGAGTCAGTGTGGTGGAGGAGGAGGAGGAGGAAGATCGTAGGGTCAGTGTGGAGGAGGAGGAGGAGGAAGATCGTAGGGTCAGTGTGGTGGAGGAGGAGGAGGAAGAGTCGTAGGGTCAGTGTGGTGGAGGAGGAGGAAGATCGTAGAGTCAGTGTGGAGGAGGAGGAGGAGGAAGATCGTAGGGTCAGTGTGGTGGAGGAGGAGGAGGAAGATCGTAGGGTCAGTGTGGTGGAGGAGGAGGAGGAAGATCGTAGGGTCAGTGTGGAGGAGGAGGAGGAGGAAGATCGTAGAGTCAGTGTGGTGGAGGAGGAGGAGGAAGATCGTAGAGTCAGTGTGGTGGAGGAGGAGGAGGAAGATCGTAGGGTCAGTGTGGTGGAGGAGGAGGAGGAAGATCGTAGGGTCAGTGTGGAGGAGGAGGAGGAGGAGGAGGAAGATCGTAGGGTCAGTGTGGTGGAGGAGGAGGAGGAAGATCGTAGAGTCAGTGTGGTGGAGGAGGAGGAGGAAGATCGTAGGGTCAGTGTGGTGGAGGAGGAGGAAGATCGTAGGGTCAGTGTGGAGGAGGAGGAGGAAGATGGTAGGGTCAGTGTGGTGGAGGAGGAGGAGGAGGAAGATCGTAGGGTCAGTGTGGTGGAGGAGGAGGAAGATCGTAGGGTCAGTGTGGAGGAGGAGGAGGAAGATCGTAGGGTCAGTGTGGTGGAGGAGGAGGAGGAGGAAGATCGTAGGGTCAGTGTGGTGGAGGAGGAGGAGGAAGATCGTAGGGTCAGTGTGGTGGAGGAGGAGGAGGAGGAAGATCGTAGGGTCAGTGTGGTGGAGGAGGAGGAGGAAGATCGTAGGGTCAGTGTGGTGGAGGAGGAGGAAGAACGTAGGGTCAGTGTGGAGGAGGAGGAGGAAGATGGTAGGGTCAGTGTGGTGGAGGAGGAGGAGGAGGAAGATCGTAGGGTCAGTGTGGTGGAGGAGGAGGAGGAAGATCGTAGGGTCAGTGTGGTGGAGGAGGAGGAGGAAGATCGTAGGGTCAGTGTGGTGGAGGAGGAGGAGGAAGATCGTAGAGTCAGTGTGGTGGAGGAGGAGGAGGAAGATCGTAGAGTCAGTGTGGTGGAGGAGGAGGAGGAAGATCGTAGGGTCAGTGTGGAGGAGGAGGAGGAGGAAGATCGTAGGGTCAGTGTGGAGGAGGAGGAGGAAGATCGTAGGGTCAGTGTGGTGGAGGAGGAGGAGGAGGAAGATGGTAGACACAATGTGGAGGAGGAAGAGGAGGGGGAGGAAGACGAAGACTGCTAAGAGAATAGAGAGAGAGAGAGAGAGATCAGCCTCGCACCAAACACCTGCGACAGAATCTCTTGACTATACCACTACTACTTTGCTGTCACTCAGATTCTAGTATGACGATCATCCTGCTATGATACAACCTAGGTTGGTGAGCTCTGAGGTGACTCGAGAGGCCGATGCGGAACCGACAAAGCCGTCCACAGATGTTGCACGTGTGGAGGACTACATCTAGTGCAGGAGGGGCGGCGGCAACGTTTTTCCAGCGCTGGTGCATGTCTGCCTCGGTATGCAGTCGGGCTAACCCGATTGTCCTGACACCTTACAGTATGGAGTAATCGACTCCCAGGTGAGGGGGTCGATTTGGAACTTTTTCAGGTTTGTCTTAAGACTGTCTTCATACCTTTTCAGTTGTCCGCCAGTGTTACGTTTACCATTAGTTAGGTGACTGTAAAGTAGCTGCTTTGGCAGGTAACATGGCCAGTCCAACGTAGTTGTTCAGGGATAATGGTAGCCTCGATCCTCTTACAGTTGGTGTCAGCAAGAATACTGACATTTGTTCTCTTGTCTGCAGAGCGAACTCGTCTGCATACTGAAGTTCAGTGATGAAAATGGCCGACATCCTAGTTCCTGCCTGGAGTTGTCTTATGTTGAAAAGTCCCTTCATCCGGTACTGGATGTCGACCCCGGCGGCTAAATTGGCACTGGCACGAGTAAGGAAGGCAGCCAAGAAAATGGAAAAGAGAGTTGGTGCCAGTACACATCCTTGTTTAACACCCGTTTGGATGGGGAAGAACTCAGACTGGGTGCCAGTGTACGGGACACTTTCGTCCATGCCATCGTGGAGTTGCCTCACAATGGCAATGAATTTTGGTGGGCAGCCAAAACGACTAAGGGTGTGCCAGAGGACTTCTCTGTTGACCGAGTCGAAGGCCTTGATTAGGTCGATGAAGGCCATGTACAGTCTCGTTCTACATTCTTCGAACACTGCTGGAGACAGCTGGCAACTCGAGGCCGTTTGTTTACTATAGTACGTAGTAAAAATTATGAATGAATGTAAAAGTGATCGGTGATTGGTTACTTAGTTCCCTGTTGCTTAATTAATGGTTGGGCTTTGTTGTTTCGTATTATATTATACTATATACTACAGTAAACAAACGTCCTTGAGTTGCCAGCTGTCTCCAGCAGTGTTCGAAGAGTCTTGAACGAGACTGTACAGGTCACGACGCTGTTCTCTGCACTTTTCCTGTATCTGGCCGGCATCAAATATCATGTCAGTTTGTGCCACGTGATGGTCTAAACTGACTCTAAAGCCACATGGGGATTCTGGGATGAAGTTCTCCGCCTCAGAAAAAAATCTGTTTAGGAGATCTCTGGCGATAATCTTGCCAGATACAGGCAGCAGCGAGATCCCGCAGTAGTTGCCACAGTCTGACCGGTCTCCCTTGTTCTTATAAATATTGACGATGGAGGCGTCTTTAAGAGCTTGGGGGATTTCCTTCTGTTCCAATACTTTCTCCAGGAGAGAGTGGAGACGGCTGGTAAGCAGAGGTCCTCCTGCTTTATACACCTCGGCTGGGATTCCATCAGGCCCTGAGGCTTTGTTATTTTTTTATCTTCTTGATGGCAGTAGCTACCTCATCCAGGGATGGAGGATTGCTGAGGTGGGTCAGCTCTGGATGCTGAGAAACCTGCTGAGTAGTCAGGATATCCACATCGGTGTTTCGGTTGAGCAGCGATGGTAGTGCTCTTTCCGGTGCTCACGGAGGCCTTCATCTTCTTTAATTAGGGAGTTAACATTAGATGAGAGGAGGGGGGCCACGCCAGGAGTAGTGAGGAGGGGGGCCACGCCAGGAGTAGTTGGGCCATATGTTGTTTTTGTGGAATTGAAAAATTCACGCATCTTGTGTTGATCCGCAAATATTTGCGTTTCGCATGGTATATTTTTCCACCATTCGTTCGTTAGTTTGCAAACTTTGCGCCTGCTCTGCCACTCAGTGAGAGCAGCACGTTTACAATTGACGAGTATTTCGATTTCCGGGTCGATTTCATTAAACCAAATCTGATACTTTCTTATGGTCTGGCCGAGGGTCTCGTTGCAAGTTTTTGTGATGATAGCTTTGAGGGGACCCCATTCGCCACTCGGATTTGTATTCTTTGTTGTTGGGTTGTTTATCAGCCCATCGTTGGGCTGCTCTCTGAAACCATGTGCTACCGCTGGATCCTCCAGTCGGTTGGTGTTAAAGCCTCTTCTGGAGGCCTGTTGCCTTCGCCATTTTGGGGCGACGTGAAGGGAGAGTTTGGTTCTGACGAACCGATGATCTATGTCACGCATGACTCGGGTGCTGAGGACATATCGGCAATCTCTTTCTCTGAAAATGATGTAGTCAATGAGTTGCCAATGATCGGATCGTGGGTGTTGCGAAAAACCCTTGAACTTGTCGACCTGCCTAAACAAGGTGTTGGTGATAGTGAGGTTGTGTGCAGCACACTTTCTGGGGAGGAGTAGGCCGTTGGGATTACACTTGCCTAGTCTGTTTCTCCCTATGGTTCCCTGGCATATGTCAGCATCTCTGCCAACTCTGGCACTGAAGTCATCTCGGAGCACAAACTTATCTTCTCTGGGGAGAGAGGTTGGCACTGTCAAGGTAGGCGTAAAAGGCCTCCTCAGTGTCATCCTCTGCACCCAGTGTTGGGGCGTATGCACTGAGGAAGAACTCATGACGTGAGTGATTCAGTGGGACTCAGAGCCTCATGAGGCGCTCGTTGATCCCATCAGGCATTTTAGTTAGCCTGTGCAGCCGGGACTCACTGATGGCTGCTATGTCGATGTTATACCTAGGCAGCTCTTTTGCCACAAGGGCAGTTCTTCTTTCAGGACGCTCATTTGTGCCAGTATCCAGAAGGATTCTAACATTCCATGCAGCGACCATAAGAGGTTGTATAGTTTGTTTGTGCTTGGTTTTGTGATTATGATTTTGTTTTCAACCACATTAAGATGACGTTACTGGGTGCGGTTGCCCAGTCATGCAGACATGGGGCGATTACATTGGCCATGTAATCGATTACGATTACATTAAAAATGGATGTAATCGATTTCGATTACGATTACATGATGCATTATCATGATGACATCAAAAGGAATTTACAAAAATAAACAAACTTACTACAAAACTGAATTTACTGTACTGTTTGTCAACCTGGTACAATTAAATATTTCCTGAGATGAAAAAGGTAGAAATGACGCATTATACATAATGGTGAGGCCATTTAATAGACAAGACAAAATAAAAATATTTAATAGATGGATCTAAATTTCCATAAGATTAATATGGATATTATTAATACAGAAATGTTTAGGTGGCTCACTGAGACGGTTGACTCGTCCAGTTTGTGTGTAGTTTAAACTTACACGTCTGGCTTAATCTCGTAAGAATAAACATATTCACACTGTCACGTTGCTCAAGCGTACTAGCATGTTCTGTATTTGCTTAGACATAAATCAGTGGTTACCAGCACTTGTGTTTAAATCTTACTGACTCAATATTTTGTTACTAGCAGCTGGAGTATTACAGACATAATATGACTGGTGAATGTTTGCTGAGCCATATAAAAGAACAAATGTAGACGACTGTATTGTAAACCATGAGCCGAGTATTGTAAGAAGAGGAAACGACGTACCGGTATGTTGTAAGAAGAGGAAACGATGTACCGGTATGATGTAAGAAGAGGAAACGATGTACCGGTATGTTGTAAGAGGAAACGATGTACCGGTGTGTACTTAATGTTGTAATCGTGAGTATAATCGTGATTATGGTTACATTGTGAATGTAATCGATTATGATTACGATTACTTCAAAAACTGTAATAGATTGTAATCGATTACGATTACCCCATGTCTGCAGTCAGGCTGGTTCCTTAATCAGGCTATGTTTATGGCACCTTTTCTAGCCCCCTCCCCATGTGGGGTGAGCAGAGTGGCTCCTCAAAAGGGCTGCTCAGTCGCACAAACAAGACCGGATTGCCCTGCTGCCTAGATTCCAGTGCAGTCATCTCTGCCTGTCCCCGTCGCCACTCGTCCGTCACCAAAGGACTGTTGGGGGTATAGTGGTTTTGATGATGATGAGAGGTATGATGAGCTGGATGATGGCTGCGCGTGAGTTAATTTATGTGGTGAGGCAGGAGCGCAGGCTGCAACCACACATCTTGGCTCTCCCTTTTCCCGGTCCAGTGGTGCAAGTGTTGCAACGACTGGGGAGAGGGAGAATTGCAATGGACTGCCGATAGCCCAGTTTGTTGGGTTTCGCCTTAGTAACCTGTTTATCAGGCATTGCCTTCGTCCATCAGTGTAGTCGTTGGGTTCCCATGGTGGTCACCTCTTCTGCCTATTCTACCGTTGGGATCTTGCTGGAGCTCTGTAAGCATGTCTGCCTGATGTTGGGCTCCACCGGAGATTTTTCGTTCGGGATTTACTCCCGTAGTCTTATACTTAACAAGGTTAATCCACAAGGCAGCGAGGCAGTGGTTGGTAGGCACCAGGGCGTGTCTGAAAGCCGGTGGGCCTCTGCGCCGTCCCTCTGGGGGCCCACTGCTGCTCCGAGTTCCCCTGCTGGTCTAGCCTGGGCCCACGAGGCACCCAGGTACCGTGTGTTGCCTTGAGGAGGCACAGCAGGAGTCTTGATGGTGAAGAGGCTTTGTACTGGCAGGGGAAGACTTATGCAAGGTTGCTTCCCTGTTCGCCACGAGGGCTAGCCAGCGGCGGCAGCTGAGAGCAAGAGGGAGCAAGCAGTATTTGTACCCAAATACTAACATTATGCTGCCACAGTAGATGCATTACACCACCCTGTGTGTCACTCGCACACTTATTATTATTTAATTAATTTATTACGCCCCAGGGGGCTACAAGCCTAGTCACAACACCATGCGGTCATACGATAAATACACTGGCACTCGTGTCTCGTTGGACACGCTATGACTTGTGACATGGAAACATTTGTGGTGATTTGAAGACAATGGGAGTTAGTACCCACCAAAGCGTGGGTAGCGTACGAGAATTATATCCAAATTATAATGTATAAGTCGGTGGTGACATATAGTGGTCAGTGACTCTCCCTGTGGTAGGAGATCCCTGACAGTGGGACAGTCAATACAGTAGTGCTGATGGGTGTTAGTGTTGAGGCAGTTACAGGAAGAGAAGTGCAGGTCATCCCCACCTCAGATACTTGCCAGATAGGTCTGTATCCTAACCTAATGCCAGCAGAGACAACATTATGTCTGTGGGCCTTAAGTCCACGTCGACGATACTTGTGTGGATAAGGAAGTGATCGTAGTGTTGGATGGATATACTCTCAGCCCGTTCGCTGTCCCTGCCATGGGTTGTAGGGAGGAGGGCAGCTGAACGTATTCTGTTTCGGTAACAGAGGAGAGAGGGTGTAGCCCCATCACCAGGGAGGGCCAGTCCACAGGCATTCTTAGCTAGAAGGTCAACAGTGTCATTGTTTGCGATTCCTACAAGAGATGGAATCCACATAAAATGGATAACGAGAATTATCATGAGCTAAAGCTAATAGACGTAACAAATGTTGAATTAAAGGTGGGCAAAAGGGCTTAGGAAAGGAGAGGGCCTGGGGGACAGACTGAGAATCGCATATGATCACACCGTTTAATCTCCTCTGAAGGAGATAATCAACTGCATCTAAGAGTCCTTGCAATTCACTGCAAGTAGAGCTTGACCAGGTCGGAAGTCTCCGGCTAATCCAAACTCTTGCTGTCGGGTCCACATCCGGTGAGAAGAGAGCACACCCAGCGCTCCCGTCTGCCTGTAGGGAACCGTCGGTGTATAGATGGTGTACAGCGGGGCCGAAGTAGAGGCCGGGGTGAATTTGGGCCAAGAGAGGTTCTAATGACATGAGAATAATGGGGGCAAGGTGGGGAGAGTGAAGACATCTGACACTGAAGCAGGAGACATTAGCGTATTTTCTCTCAACAAGGGAAGGAACATTGAGTCCAGTTTGCATGTTAACTATCCTGGTGGAGGTGGGACAGCCCAGAATAAATCTCATGACTTTGTTTTGAAGCTTTTCAAGGAGATCTAGGGATATTTTGGGGAGTTGACATAAAGCAGTGGAAAGGTAGTCTACAAGAGAACGGATAAACATAATGTAAACAGTTCTGGCTACAGGGATAGAAATCCCGGCAGCATTGTTTGTGAGCCACATGAGAGGTGTTAGACGCTGTTGCAGTCGATCTATGAGGCCCCGGACGATGGGATGGACACGTCGTACAGGTGTGTCTGGAGTAATCCGCACAGATGCACCCAGGTAGATGTACTGCATACACGAAGGGATAACACTATCTCCCACAGTGAATTCTTGGAGCTTCCCCAGGTTGCGAGGAGAGAAGATCCTACTCTTGTCTGGGGAGAGGATGAGACCACAAGCAGAAGACGACGCTGAGAAGGAGTTGAGGAGGCGTTGAAGATCTTCCGGCGACTCAGAGTGAATGCAGATATCATCTGCGTAACAGGTAACTGTGGTACCAGGAATATCAGGGAGAAGAGAAAGTAGGCGATGCATAAGGACATTAAAGAGAAAGGGGCTAAGAACACCCCCCTGTGGAGTGCCAAGATTGAAGTCCTTGGTGGAGCTACATGCCCCCTTAAAGAGGACGCGGAAGGTTCTGTTCCGGAGGTATCCCCGAATCCATCTTAAGAGATTACCTTTGACGCTGAAGTATACTAGCTGATCAAGGATAATATCTCTATTTGCAACATCAAAGGCACTTTTCAGGTCGAAGAAGGCTACGACACTCGTGGGGGAAAGACGGGTATAGAGTTCCATGAGACAGTGATGCGTACTCCGTTGAGTTAAAAAACCATACTAGCTGGGTGAGAGTTTGTCCTCCAGCCGAAACATGAGAAGGGTAAGGAGAATACGCTCCATCACCTCGCTGAAGCATGAGGTGAGAGAGATGGGTCTGAATTTGGCAGTGCCGCATTTTGGAATGGGTACTATGGTACTGGGGGTCCAGGCATTGGGTACATACCCCGTGCGGAGAGAGATTGTAAAGCAGGAGAAGGGGGTTGCCGGGGACTTCCAGGAGCAAACGGAGAACTGAGTGGGTGACACCGTCATCACCGGGGCTGTTGCCTTACCACGAATGAGGGCTCGCCGCAGCTCCTCCTCGGTTATCACCACCGCATCCTCTTCATCGACCTTCAGCAACGCCGTCATGAGACGGAGGGCGCGGAGATTTGAGTGAGAGGAAAGGGCCTCTTGAATGTGCTCCGGAAGATTACGGGCTTGGGATTGTTCTGACCATGTTTCCACAAGATCTTGTGCGTACTCTACTGAGCTGTGGTGAAGAGCACTAGAGGACTGTTTCTTGGCCACCTTGTTGATGAGGTGCCACATGGCTCCCAACGCTCGTCTGGTGGTTAATGCTATCTGTGAAGTTACGCCAGGATTCAGTCCGAACACATTGTTGGAGGGCAATTAGATCATCCCTGGACGACTGGTACTGATGGAGATGGAGACGGTCAAGGGTCGGTTCCTCTTGGAACGATATACCATCTTCAACTGCCTTCTTTACCGCCTGGAGGATACGTTCATCAAAGGTCCAGGCATAGGCTTCTGGGCTACGTTTAATGTTTGGACGAGAAATGTAGTGACTGTTGAAGTTATGAGTGGAGTTCACCTGGGAGGAGTGTAACTTCTCCGGCGAATCTACATCGAATATGGGGAGAAGGTTAGACACGTACGAAATGTAGGTAGGACAGTACTTCGGAGGGATGGTAATGCGGGTACGAGTGTGTATAAGGGGAGGTCCAGCTGGGAGTGAGTAATGAAGGCTGAGGGCTGAGATTAGGTCCTCACATGGGATGCCACTAGTCCAGGTGTAAAGATGTGATCAAGGGTACTTCCACGAGAGTGAGTGGCACCACTAGTACCCCTGCGAGAGAGCTGGTGACGACTGATGTACTCAAGAAGACGAATCCCATTTTGGTTGGGATTAGGAGAGAGGTCCCCAAGCTCAGGGTGTCGACGTTGAAATCCCCCAGGTAAATCATGCCAGAGATTGTAGGACTAGGTAGGAGAGAGAGATTTATCCAAACAGGGGCGGGGTAGACGTTGCATAGGCGGATCTTGCCGCCACTCACTACTATCTCAAGGAGTTGGAAGGTCATATTATCATCTTCAAAGCAGCGAAGAAGCTGATGTGGTATGGAGGAGTGTTCGTAGCTGATGAAACCATTCCTGTCAAGATGAACATAGGGAGTGTAGCCAGTGAGTGGAGGAGCCTTCCCTCGAGATAGAGATCGGGCAGCAAAGGCCTTTTGAATGAATGTAACATCTGGATGATGGTGATAAACATAACCTTTAAGGCAGTGAGTTTCGTATCGTTTCTGATTCCACAGGCATTCCATGAGATAATGTGAAGCGGTAAACGGTTATTGAACTTGACGTTTATCCTTAAGAGAGCCAGGTGTGGATGAGCAAGTGGCACGGACGTGGGCTTTGTGGTGCGCCACGTGAGGGGGCCAGGAGGCCTTTGGTCCCCTCAAGGCGAGAGGCGAGAGCGTCTAACTTCTCAGTGAGGGTAGTGACAGACGTGATGACGACCTGTTGAGTTTCTACGAGGGAAGCCAGAGTGTTTTCAGTAGTGGTGTTCCTGCTTCCCAGACCATCAATGCATGCTTCGATGGCATCAAGTCGAGCTGCAAGTGAGGTATGCCGAGATTTCAGGGAACTGACAGCATCACGGTGGTGGCGCGGCGGGCCGGCGTCTGGTGCAACCGTGCCAGACGTTGACTCCTCGTTCATGACAGCGAAGACATTTCCAGTGAGTGGTATCTGACGCAGATGAGGGAGGTAGCCCCGAAGTAGAGGAATCGGAGGTAAAGGGTGGTGAAGGAGTCCGGTGAGGGCAGGAACGGTAGTCGTGGGCTTCAGCACACCAGGCACATTTCTCTGGAGCAGAGCAGTAGCGGGATATATGACTGATTCCCAGCACTTGAAGCACCCTGGTTGTTCGGTCTTCATTTTGCGTAGTTCGCAGGACGGGAGACAGGGAAGGAAGCTGAAGGCGATAGCTGGCGGGGAGGATCTGCGAGACTCCAGACGACAACAAGCCGGTTGATGGGTTTTCCATTCTGATGGAAATGACGGGCAGAGTAGATACTGGGAATTTCTTTGACAAGGGAAGGATCCATGCATATAGGGTAGCGAGTGAGGAGGTGGCTAGGGAACTTGCGGGACCAGTCGGGTGAATCCTGAAGGTCGAGGAGCAGGGAAAGGAACTCCCCAGTCTTTACCCTCTCTATGGTGTCCGTGCGTCGTCTGGAGATGGAGACGAAGCGGGAGGTAACAGCCAACATCTTGACCTCGGCAAGGTCCCGGTCAAGGTGAAAGGTCCTGGTGACCTCAGCTAAGCCAGCGTATTATCACCCGAGGGGTTTCCTTTGAAGATGAGTTTGGTGTAGTCGGCTCGGGGGGGCAAAAGCTGGAGGTAGAAGAGTGGGCTGGAAAGCGGTCTGAGAGGAAGTGGCCCCAGAGATGGGATGCCCGCAGGCCGGGAGCTGTACGTGGTCGGATGGGTCGCGTGTTACCGGTCCAGCGGCTTCCAGCGCTGTAGTGCGAGAGGGTTTATATGATGGACACACGTGGTGATAAAAACCTTTGTATTCCTTGGGGTTTTGGAGGCAGGAGATGGAGGCTCTCTGTCACTGTCTGAAGTGGACTCTAATGGGCACTTGATGGAGGTAGAGGCTCGGTGGCCAAGCATGGCAGGAGGGGGCCAACCTTTCCCAGAGGGTATATCCTCATGGATTATCGCTAGGTAGGCCTCCAGGTCGGCAAGGGTGGCGAGTCCGGAGTATTCCAAGACGCAGTTGGATTCCACGACAGGCAACGCACAGAGCGGTGGCTATAACGTCACCGCAGCGTCGCTGCCCCGTCATACAGAGTGGTGGAGCGGTGGTTGGGTAGTTTGGCTTGTTCGGGCACATGTGAGTTGGGGAGGCAAAGACGTCACTACAACGTCACACTGCGCCACGCTCTTCGCACTGCGCATGCGCAGACGCGAAAACAATCGACCAGAGGGTCCAGGCAGAAAGTCCAGATATTGTATCCAAAATATTGTCAAAGTCCAGCATCTATAAATTTCACAAGCGAGCACTGTGCTGACACCTGAGTCCCACTGTAGTTCTCTGCACAGACTGGAGGTGATTAGTAGTCTCACTAAGTTCATCAGAATTGGGAATTGTAGGGAGCGCACACTCCTAGCCATTGTTGACGGTGCTCATATCACTCACACACAACCACATCAGTAGTAATGACTGCTCCAACTGTATCAGAGAATTGATGTGCTTAGGTGCGACTGGAAGCTATTGCAATGAGGTTACTCACCACTACAGTTACTCACCACTACAGTAACTCACCACTACAGTAACTCACCACTACAATAACTCATCATTACAGTAACTCACCACTACAGTAACTCACCACTACAGTAACTCACCACTACAGTAAGGATAAACGCTGTAGCTCACCTTAAATTCTAACTTTTTTGTAGTTGCTGTATTTTTCTCGCTGTAGCCTGACAGGTAATTCATCAAGGAAAAACGAGTGACTTTTATTAACAACACAACAGGTATTTACGTTACTAATTTATTCAAAAATATGTGTCGGCTGTTGTTTAATGCATGTGTTTAGAGGGAAGGAAGGAGGGAGAGAAGGAGGGAAGGAGGAAGGGAGGGAGGGAAGGAGGGAGGGAGGGAGGGAAGGAAGGAGGGAGGGAATGAAGGAGGGTGGTAGGGAGGGAAGAAATGAGGGAAGGGTGAAATAAGGGAGGGAAGAAAGGAGGATGGTAGGGAGGGTAATATTGCTATGTTTAAGCGTAAAATAATTACATATTTTTAAACAATTATTCCTGCCAGCCAAGACAACCAGTGTTCCCGCCTTAAACCAGTCACAGGCCGCCTGTAACGTGACGTGGTGGGCACTGTGTGAGTCTGGGGCGTCACCAACACACAGCAACAGGTGCGCCTTTATCCGTGTTGTTTGGTTGGTGGGGCAGTGATGGTGGCCGGTGCTAGTGGTGATGGTGCTAGTGGTGGCGGTGCTAGTGGTGATGGTGCTAGTGGTGATGGTGCTAGTGGTGGCGGTGCTAGTGGTGATGGTGCTAGTGGTGATGGTGCTAGTGGTGGCGGTGCTAGTGGTGATGGTGCTAGTGGTGGCGGTGCTAGTGGTGGCGGTGCTAGTAGTGATGGTGCTAGTGGTGATGGTGCTAGTAGTGATGGTGCTAGTGGTGATGGTGCTAGTGGTGGCGGTGCTAGTGGTGATGGTGCTAGTGGTGGCGGTGCTAGTGGTGGCGGTGCTAGCAGTGATGGTGCGAGTGGTGACGGTGCTAGTGGTGGCGGTGCTAGTGGTGATGGTGCTAGTGGTGCGGTGCTAGTAGTGATGGTGCTATTAGTGATGGTGCTAGTGGTGGCGGTGCTAGTGGTGACGGTGCTAGTAGTGACGGTGCTAGTGGTGGCGGTGCTAGTGGTGATGGTGCTAGTGGTGACGGTGCTAGTGGTGATGGTGCTAGTGGTGGCGGTGCTAGTGGTGATGGTGCTAGTGGTGACGGTGCTAGTGGTGGCGGTGCTAGTGGTGATGGTGCTAGTGGTGATGGTGCTAGTGGTGATGGTGCTAGTGGTGGCGGTGCTAGTAGTGATGGTGCTAGTGGTGGCGGTGCTAGTAGTGATGGTGCTAGTGGTGACGGTGCTAGTGGTGGCGGTGCTAGTGGTGATGGTGCTAGTGGTGACGGTGCTCGTAGTGATGGTGCTAGTGGTGATGGTGCTAGTGGTGGCGGTGCTAGTAGTGATGGTGCTAGTGGTGGCGCTGCTAGTGGTGGCGCTGCTAGTGGTGATGGTGCTAGTGGTGGCAGTGCTAGTAGTGATGGTGCTAGTGGTGGCGGTGCTAGTGGTGATGGTGCTAGTGGTGGCGGTGCTAGTGGTGATGGTGCTCGTGGTGATGGTGCTAGTGGTGATGGTGCTAGTGGTGGCGGTGCTAGTAGTGATGGTGCTAGTGGTGATGGTGCTAGTGGTGGCGGTGCTAGTAGTGATGGTGCTAGTAGTGATGGTGCTAGTGGTGGCGGTGCTAGTAGTGATGGTGCTAGTGGTGGCGGTGCTAGTGGTGATGGTGCTAGTGGTGATGGTGCTAGTGGTGGCGGTGCTAGTAGTGATGGTGCTAGTGGTGATGGTGCTAGTGGTGATGGTGCTAGTGGTGGCGGTGCTAGTGGTGATGGTGCTAGTGGTGGCGGTGCTAGTGGTGATGGTGCTAGTAGTGATGATGCTAGTGGTGATGGTGCTAGTGGTGATGGTGCTAGTAGTGACGGTGCTAGTGGTGGCGGTGCTAGTGGTGGCGGTGCTAGTGGAGGCGGTGCGCGTGGTGATGGTGGTAGTGGTGATGGTGCTAGTGGTGGCGGTGCTAGTAGTGATGGTGCTAGTGGTGATGGTGCTAGTGGTGGCGGTGCTAGTAGTGATGGTGCTAGTGGTGATGGTGCTAGTGGAGGCGGTGCGCGTGGTAATGGTGCTAGTGGTGATGGTGCTAGTGGTGATGGTGCTAGTGGTGGCGGTGCTAGTAGTGATGGTGCTAGTGGTGATGGTGCTAGTGGTGGCGGTGCTAGTAGTGATGGTCCTAGTGGTGGCGGTGTTAGTAGTGATGGTGCTAGTGGTGGCGGTGCTAGTAGTGATGGTGCTAGTGGTGGCGGTGCTAGTGGTGGCGGTGCTAGTGGAGGCGGTGCGCGTGGTGATGGTGCTAGTGGTGGCGGTGCTAGTAGTGATGGTGCTAGTGGTGATGGTGCTAGTGGTGGCGGTGCTAGTAGTGATGGTGCTAGTGGTGGCGGTGCTAGTGGTGATGGTGCTAGTGGAGGCGGTGCGCGTGGTGATGGTGCTAGTGGTGATGGTGCTAGTGGTGATGGTGCTAGTGGTGATGGTGCTAGTGGTGATGGTGCTAGTGGTGGCGGTGCTAGTAGTGATGGTCCTAGTGGTGGCGGTGTTAGTAGTGATGGTGCTAGTGGTGGCGGTGCTAGTAGTGATGGTGCTAGTGGTGGCGGTGCTAGTGGTGATGGTGCTAGTGCTGATGGTGCTAGTAGTGATGGTGCTAGTGGTGGCGGTGCTCGTGGTGATGGTGCTAGTGGTGGCGGTGCTAGTAGTGATGGTGCTAGTGGTGATGGTGCTAGTAGTGATGGTGCTAGTGGTGGCGGTGCTCGTGGTGATGGTGCTAGTGGTGGCGGTGCTAGTAGTGATGGTGCTAGTGGTGGCGGTGCTCGTGGTGATGGTGCTGGTAGTGATGGTGATAGTGGTGCTAGTGGTGGCGGTGCTAGTGGTGATGGTGCTTGTGGTGATGGTGCTAGTGGTGGCGGTGCTCGTGGTGATGGTGCTAGTAGTGATGGTGATAGTAGTGATGGTGATAGTGGTGGCGGTGCTAGTAGTGATGGTGCTAGTGGTGATGGTGCTAGTGGTGATGGTGCTAGTGGTGATGGTGCTAGTGGTGGCGGTGCTAGTAGTGATGGTGCTAGTGGTGATGGTGCTAGTATTGATGGTACTAGTGGTGGCGGTGCTCGTGGTGATGGTGCTAGTAGTGATGGTGATGGTGGTGGCGGTGCTAGTGGTGATGGTGCTAGTGGTGGCGGTGCTAGTAGTGATGGTGCTAGTGGTGATGGTGCTAGTAGTGATGGTGCTAGTGGTGGCGGTGCTCGTGGTGATGGTGCTAGTAGTGATGGTGATAGTGGTGGCGGTGCTAGTAGTGATGGTGCTAGTAGTGATGGTGCTAGTGGTGATGGTGCTAGTGGTGATGGTGCTAGTGGTGGCGGTGCTCGTGGTGATGGTGCTAGTAGTGATGGTGATAGTGGTGTCGGTGCTAGTAGTGATGGTGCTAGTGGTGGCGGTGCTAGTGGTGGCGGTGCTAGTAGTGATGGCGCTAGTGGTGATGGTGCTCGTGGTGATGGTGCTAGTGGTGATGGTGCTAGTGGTGGCGGTGCTAGTAGTGATGGTGCTAGTGGTGGCGGTGCTAGTAGTGATGGTGCTAGTGGTGATGGTGCTAGTGGTGATGGTGTTAGTGGTGGCGGTGCTAGTAGTGATGGTGCTTGTGGTTATGGTGCTAGTGGTGGCGGTGCTAGTAGTGATGGTGCTAGTGGTGGCGGTGCTAGTAGTGATGGCGCTAGTGGTGATGGCGCTCGTGGTGATGGTGCTAGTGGTGATGGTGCTAGTGGTGGCGGTGCTAGTAGTGATGGTGCTAGTGGTGGCGGTGCTAGTAGTGATTGTGCAAGTGGTGATGGTGCTCGTGGTGATGGTGCTAGTGGTGATGGTGCTAGTGGTGATGGTGCTAGTAGTGATGGCGCTAGTGGTGGCGGTGCTAGTAGTGATTGTGCTAGTAGTGATGGTGCTAGTGGTGATGGTGCTAGTGGTGGCGGTGCTAGTAGTGATGGTGCTAGTGGTGATGGTGCTCGTGGTCATGGTGCTAGTAGTGATGGCGCTAGTGGTGGCGGTGCTAGTAGTGATTGTGCTAGTGGTGATGGTGCTCGTGGTGATGGTGCTAGTGGTGTTGGTGCTAGTGGTGTTGGTGCTAGTGGTGGCGGTGCTAGTGGTGGCGGTGCTAGTAGTGATGGTGCTAGTGGTGATGGTGCTAGTAGTGATGGTGCTAGTGGTGATTGTGCTAGTGGTGATGGTGCTAGTGGTGATGGTGCTAGTGGTGGCGGTGCTAGTGGTGATGGTGCTAGTGGTGGCGGTGCTAGTGGTGATGGTGCTAGTGGTGGCGGTGCTAGTGGTGATAGTGCTAGTGGTGGCGGTGCAAGTGGTGATGGTGCTAGTAGTGATGGTGCTAGTGGTGGCGGTGCTTGTAGTGATGGTGCTAGTGGTGGCGGTGCTAGTGGTGATGGTGCTAGTGGTGGCGGTGCTAGTGGTGATGGTGCTAGTGGTGATGGTGCTAGTAGTGATGGTGCTAGTGGTGGCGGTGCTTGTAGTGATGGTGCTAGTGGTGGCGGTGCAAGTGGTGATGGTGCTAGTGGTGATGGTGCTAGTGGTGGCGGTGCTAGTAGTGATGGTGCTAGTAGTGATGGTGCTAGTGGTGGCGGTGCTAGTAGTGATGGTGCTAGTGGTGGCGGTGCTAGTAGTGATGGTGCTAGTGGTGGCGGTGCTAGTAGTGATGGTGCTAGTGGTGGCGGTGCTAGTAGTGAGGGTGCTAGTGGTGATGGTGCTAGTGGTGAGGGTGCTAGTGGTGATGGTGCTAGTGGTGATGGTGCTAGTAGTGATGGTGCTAGTGGTGGCGGTGCTAGTAGTGATGGTGCTAGTGGTGGCGGTGCTAGTAGTGATGGTGCTAGTGGTGATGGTGCTAGTGGTGATGGTGCTAGTGGTGGCGGTGCTAGTAGTGATGGTGCTAGTGGTGATGGTGCTAGTGGTGATGGTGCTAGTGGTGATGGTGCTAGTGGTGGCGGTGCTAGTAGTGATGGTGCTAGTGTTGATGGTGCTAGTGGTGATGGTGCTAGTGGTGGCGGTGCTAGTGGTGATGGTGCTAGTGGTGATGGTGCTAGTGGTGATGGTGCTAGTGGTGATGGTGCTAGTGGTGGCGGTGCTAGTAGTGATGGTGCTAGTGGTGGCGGTGCTAGTAGCGATGGTGCTAGTGGTTATGGTGCTAGTGGTGGCGGTGCTAGTAGTGATGGTGCTAGTGGTGGCGGTGCTAGTAGTGATGGCGCTAGTGGTGATGGTGCTAGTAGTGATTGTGCTAGTAGTGATGGTGCTAGTGGTGATGGTGCTAGTGGTGGCGGTGCTAGTAGTGATGGTGCTAGTGGTGATGGTGCTAGTAGTGATTGTGCTAGTAGTGATGGTGCTAGTGGTGATTGTGCTAGTGGTGGCGGTGCTAGTAGTGATGGTGCTAGTGGTGATGGTGCTAGTAGTGATTGTGCTAGTAGTGATGGTGCTAGTGGTGATGGTGCTAGTGGTGGCGGTGCTAGTAGTGATGGTGCTAGTGGTGATGGTGCTCGTGGTGTTGGTGCTAGTAATGATGGCGCTAGTGGTGGCGGTGCTAGTAGTGATGGTGCTAGTGGTGATGGTGCTCGTGGTGATGGTGCTAGTGGTGATGGTGCTAGTAGTGATGGCGCTAGTGGTGGCGGTGCTAGTAGTGATTGTGCTAGTGGTGATGGTGCTCGTGGTGATGGTGCTCGTGGTGATGGTGCTAGTGGTGATGGTGCTAGTAGTGATGGCGCTAGTGGTTGCGGTGCTAGTAGTGATTGTGCTATTGGTGATGGTGCTCGTGGTGATGGTGCTAGTGGTGGCGGTGCTAGTAGTGATGGTGCTAGTGGTGATGGTGCTCGTGGTGATGGTGCTAGTGGTGGCGGTGCTAGTAGTGATGGTGCTAGTGGTGATGGTGCTAGTGGTGGCGGTGCTAGTGGTGATTGTGCTAGTGGTGGCGGTGCTAGTGGTGGCGGTACTAGTAGTGATGGTGCTAGTGGTGATGGTGCCAGTAGTGATGGTGCTAGTGGTGATTGTGCTAGTGGTGATGGTGCTAGTGGTGGCTGTGCTAGTGGTGATGGTGCTAGTGGTGGCGGTGCTAGTGGTGATGGTGCTAGTGGTGGCGGTGCAAGTGGTGATGGTGCTAGTGGTGATGGTGCTAGTGGTGGCGGTGCTAGTAGTGATGGTGCTAGTGGTGGCGGTGCTAGTAGTGATGGTGCTAGTGGTGGCGGTGCTAGTAGTTATGGTGCTAGTGGTGGCGGTGCTAGTGGTGGCGGTGCTAGTGGTGATGGTGCTAGTGGTGGCGGTGCTAGTGGTGGCGGTGCTAGTAGTGATGGTGCTAGTGGTGGCGGTGCTAGTAGTGAGGGGGCTAGTGGTGATGGTGCTAGTGGTGGCGGTGCTAGTGGTGATGGTGCTAGTGGTGATGGTGCTAGTGGTGGCGGTGCTAGTAGTGATGGTGCTAGTGGTGGCGGTGCTAGTGGTGATGCTGCTAGTGGTGATGGTGCTAGTGCTGATGGTGCTAGTGGTGTCGGTGCTAATAGTGATGGTGCTAGTAGTGATGGTGCCTGTGGTGGCGGTGCTAGTAGTGAGGGGGCTAGTGGTGATGGTGCTAGTGGTGGCGGTGCTAGTGGTGATGGTGCTAGTGGTGATGGTGCTAGTGGTGGCGGTGCTAGTAGTGATGGTGCTAGTGGTGGCGGTGCTAGTGGTGATGGTGCTAGTGGTGGCGGTGCTAGTGGTGGCGGTGCTAGTGGTGGCGGTGCTAGTGGTGGCGGTGCTAGTGGTGATGGTGCTAGTGGTGGCGGTGCTAGTAGTGATGGTGCTAGTGGTGGCGGTGCTAGTGGTGGCGGTGCTTGTGGTGATGGTGCTAGTGGTGGCGGTGCTAGTGGTGGCGGTGCTAGTGGTGGCGGTGCTAGTAGTGATAGTTCTAGTGGTGGCGGTGCTAGTAGTGAGGGTGCTAGTGGTGATGGTGCTAGTGGTGATGGTGCTAGTGGTGGCGGTGCTAATAGTGATGGTGCTAGTGGTGATGGTGCTAGTGGTGATGGTGCTAGTGGTGATTGTGCTAGTGGTGATTGTGCTAGTGGTGATGGTGCTAGTAGTAATGGTGCTAGTGGTGGCGGTGCTAGTAGTGATGGTGCTAGTGGTGGCGGTGCTAGTGGTGATGGTGCTAGTGGTGGCGGTGCTAGTGGTGATGGTGCTAGTGGTGATGGTGCTAGTGGTGATGGTGCTAGTGGTGGCGGTGCTAGTAGTGATGGTGCTAGTGGTGATTGTGCTAGTGGTGGCGGTGCTAGTAGTGGCGGTGCTAGTAGTGAGGGGGCTAGTGGTGATGGTGCTAGTGGTGATGGTGCTAGTGGTGATGGTGCTAGTGGTGGCGGTGCTAGTGGTGATGGTGCTAGTAGTGATGGTGCTAGTGGTGATGGTGCTAGTGGTGATGGTGCTAGTGGTGATGGTGCTAGTGGTGATGGTGCTAGTGGTGGCGGTGATAGTGGTAGCGGTGCTAGTGGTGATGGTGCTAGTGGTGATGGTGCTAGTGGTGATGGTGCTAGTGGTGGCGGTGCTAGTGGTGATGGTGCTAGTGGTGATGGTGCTAGTGGTGGTGGTGCTAGTGGTGATGGTGCTAGTGGTGATGGTGCTAGTGGTGGCGGTGCTAGTGGTGATGGTGCTTGTGGTGATGGTGCTAGTGGTGATGGTGCTAGTGGTGATGGTGCTAGTGAGAATGTATCACCCACACAGTCCCTCTAGTGAATCTCTCTATCTCTCGGCCCGCAGCCTCCTCCTCCTTCCCTCTCCTCCACGGATGAGAAGCAGAAACAGTAATAAATGTTCACAAATAAGTATTAAACAAGTCACATTGTTACAGAAGGGAGGAGGGAGGGAGGAGATGTCATCACCAAAAGGTCATTTCGCCAGAGGTAGAGTCGAAGCCACCTCCCCACCACAGTCCCACATAATTATTGTTGCGTGCATGTGTGTATGTGTGTGTGTGTGTGAGGGTATGCGTGTATGTGTCCGTGTGTGTGTAATAATAATAATAATAATTAACGGTTTATTAAAAGAACATGGCAGCCGAAAAGATGAAAATATACAGTTACATAATTGGGGAATGGGTTTTTTGATTTGCAAATAATATACAAGTAACATAAGTGATACAAATATGATATATAATAACTAGGTGGGGAGAAGCTCAAACTACAGGGCATTTCAACAGTGACATTGCAAAAAGGTAAGATTGACCAGGAGTGAATACACTGGTTTATTACAAGTTATTGATAATTTTTACAATGGTTGGGACTGGGCTATTCTTAAAGCGATCAGTTCGTGCTCGTTTGGGCTGGATGCGGTTATGGTGTCGAACATCACTTCGTGGACGAGGGGTCTCGAGTGGTAGTAGGAGCCGGTGCCGAGGATGGTGCAGAAGCTTTGCACCAAATTTGCAGATGAGGTCGTGGTGATGGTCAGTGAGAGTCGAAAGGGCCAGTGTGTTGAGCGCTTCTTGATATGTGGAGTAGGAAGGGGAGAGAATAATCTTGCATGCCCTCTTTTGCACTTTTTCTAGGTGTTTACGTTGTGTGGCATTTAGGGAGGAAGACCAGGTAGGGGAGGCATAGGTGAGCTTGGGAAGTATGAATGTTGTGTAAACACTGAGGAGGTCGTGTGCAGGAACTCCGAGGGACTTGAGTCGGCGGAGGAGGTGGAGACGGAAACTGGAGGATTTGACAACTTCACTGGCGTGTGCTTTCCAATTTAGTTTGTTGTCTATGGTGACGCCGAGGAGCTTAGTGGAGTCTACAACCTGGAGTGTGTTGGGGCCTAAAGTAATGGAAGGGGGTGGGACAACGTCGGAGGAGAGGTTGATGTGCATAACCATGGTCTTGGTAAAGTTGATTGTGACGTGGTTGTTGGTGGCCCAGTTTTGGAGACTGTTCAATAAATCCTGAATGGCGGTGTAGGCGGGAGCAGAGTTGTTGACACTGATCCAAATGGTGGAGTCGGCGACATATTTCAGCGAGCAGGGGTTTCTCTTACGGCGTCATTGATGATCATAAGGAAGCATAGTGGTCCCATCTTGGTGCCTTGGGGGACGCCACAGGTGAGTGGCTCAAAGATGGAGACAGCCCCTCGGAAGCGTGCAGATTAGCGTCGGTCACTGATGAAGTGTAATGATAAAAATAATAATTAACGGTTTATTGAAAGAGCTTGGCAGCCAGAAGGCTGAAAATATACAGTTACATATTTGGGGAATGGGTTTCGAATTACAAATAATATACAAGTAACATAAGTGATACAAATAAGATATATAATAACTTGATGGGAAAAAGCTCAAACTACAGGGCATTTCAACATAGTGATAGTGCAAGAAGTAGTATTTACCGGGAGTGAATACACTGGTTTATTACAAGTTATTTATATTTTGTACAATGGTTGAGACTGGGCTGTTCTTATAGCGATCAGTTCGTGCACGCATGGGCTGGATGCGGTTGTGGTGTCGAACAGCAATTCTCGGGCTAGGGATCTCTGGTGGTAGTAGGAGCCGGTGTCGAGGATGGTGTGTATGCTTCTTACCAAATTTGCAGATGAGGTCATGGTGATGGTCAGTGAAAGTCGAAAGGGTCAGTGTGTTGAGCGCTTCTTGATATGTGGAGTAGGAAGGGGAGAGAATAATCTTGCCTGCCCTCTTTTGCACTTTTTCTAGGTGTTTACGTTGTGTAATAATAATAATAATAATAATAATAATAATAATAATTAACGGTTTATTAAAAAAGTTCTGCAGCCCGAAGGCTGAAAATATACATTGGACATAAATGACTTATTGCATACATTGGTGGTTTAACAAAAGCCTTCATTAGAGAAAGGTGAAGGAACATACAGTGAACATAAAGATTAATGTAGGTTTTGAACAGCAAACACGTAGTGTAGTAACTCCCTCCCAGATGGTGTTAGGAGGGACCTCACGTGGTGTAGTAATTCCCTCACAGATGGTGTTAGGAGGAGCCTCACGTGGTGTAGTAATTCCCTCACAGATGGTGTTATGAGGAGCCTCACGTGGTGTAGTAATTCCCTCACAGATGGTGTTATGAGGGACCTCACGTGGTGTAGTAATTCCCTCACAGATGGTGTTATGCGGGGCCTCACGTGGTGTAGTAATTCCCTCACATATGGTGCTATGAGGGACCTCACGTGGTGTAGTAGTTCCCTCACAGATGGTGTTATGAGGGACCTCACGTGGTGTAGTAATTCCCTCACAGATGGTGTTATGAGGAGCATCACGTGGTGTAGTAGTTCCCTCACAGATGGTGTTATGAGGGACCTGACGTGGTGTAGTAATTACCTCACAGATGGTGTTATGAGGGGCCTCACGTGGTGTAGTAATTCCCTCACAGATGGTGTTATGCGGGGCCTCACGTGGTGTAGTAATTCCCTCACAGATGGTGTTATGAGGGGCCTCACGTGGTGTAGTAATTCCCTCACAGATGGTGTTATGAGGGGCCTCACGTGGTGTAGTAATTCCCTCACAGATGGTGTTATGCGGGGCCTCACGTGGTGTAGTAATTCCCTCACATATGGTGTTACATGAGTGAGGTGTAGTCCCAGGCCTTCCTATCATAGACCGATTAACACATCGCTGGTTGTTGGGTCTCACTGGCCATTATCACTGGGTACCTGGGACCTCACTGTGTGAAGGTTAACTTGGGTGCGACTGTTACTGTTGAGTTGTTCTCACTGACTTAAGCACTGTTCACCACTGTGTGTGTGTGTGTGCGTGTGCGTGTGCATGTGTGTGTACGTGTGTGCGTGTGTGTATGCGTGTGTGTGTGTGTGTATGCGTGTGTGTGTGTGTGTGTGCGCGTGTGTGTGTACGTGTGTGTGTACGTGTGTGTGTGTAATAATAATAATAATTAACGGTTTATTGAAAGAGCTTGGCAGCCAGAAGGCTGAAAATATACAGTTACATATTTGGGGAATGAGTTACGAATTACAAATAATATACAAGTAACATAAGTGACACAAATAAGACATATAATAACTTAGATGGGGAAAAGCTCAAACTACAGTTCATTTCAACATAGTGACAGTGTTACAGTATTACAAGTTATTGATAATTTTTACAATGGTCGGGACTGGGCTGTTCTTATAGCGATCAGTTCGTGCACGTATGGGCTGGATGCGGTTGTGGTGTCGCACAGCAATTCTCGGACAAGGGATCTCAGGTGGTAGTAGGAGCCGGTGTCGGGGATGGTGTAGAAGCTTCTTACCAAATTTGCAGATGAGGTCGTGGTGATGGTCAGTGAGAGTCGAAAGGGTCAGTGTGTTGAGCGCTTCTTGATATGTGGAGTAGGAGGGGGAGAGAATAATCTTGCATGCCCTCTTTTGCACTTTTTCTAGGTGTTTACGTTGTGTGGCATTTAGGGAGGAAGACCAGGTGGGGGAGGCATAGGTGAGCTTGGGAAGTATGAATGTTGTGTAAACACTGAGGAGCTCGTGTGCAGGAACTCCGAGGGACTTGAGTCGGCGGAGGAGGTGGAGACGGAAACTGGAGGATTTGACAACTTCATTGACGTGTGGTTTCCAATTTAGTTTGTTGTCTATGGTGACGCCGAGGAGCTTCGTGGAATCTACAACCTGGAGTGTGTTCGGACCTAGAGTAATGGAAGGAGGTGGGACAATGTCGGAGGAGAGGTTGATGTGCATAACCATGGTCTTGGTATGGTTGATGGTGACATGGTTGTTGGTGGCCCAGTTTTGGAGACTGTTCAATAAATCCTGAAGGGCAGTATAGTTGGGAGCAGAATTGTTGACGCTGATCCCAATGGTGGAGTCGTCGACATATTTCCAGCGAGCAGGGGTTTCTCTTAGGGCATCATTGATGAGCATAAGGAAGCAGAGTGGTCCCATCTTGGTGCCTTGGGGGACGCCACAGGTGAGTGACTGAGAGGTGGAGACAGCCCCTCGGAAGCATACAGCTTGGCGTCGGTCACTGAGGAAGTCTGTAAGCCATGGTATGAGGCTTCTTCGAAGCCCGAGGTCAATAGCTTTGTTGATGATTATATTGTGGTCGACTAGGTCGAACGCTTTAGTGAAATCAATGAAGGCGACAGCTACAGACGTTTTTCGTTTCTCGAGATGGCGGTATATGTAATCGAGAAAGCTGACAAGACAGTGAGTGGTGGAGGAAGTTTTCATGTTGCCAAATTGCTGAGGGTCTACGACTCCTGCAATATCAGCATAAGCCCAGTCGAACACAAAACTTTCACAGATTAGGCTGGGTATTGGGGTGATTGCAATAGGTCGTAGCTGATTTAAGGATTGTGGGCTGGTTGACTTGGGCACTGGTGATACATAAGAGGTTTTCCAGTCAGCTGGGCATCTGGCTTGACTGAGAGAAGCATTGATGATGGAGCAGAGGGGTTTAGCAAGCTCCGGGGAGAACTCCTTGAAGAGTTTCATTGGTAAGTCAATGGGGGTGGTAGAGCGTTTTAATTTTAGTTTGTCCAGGCGTTTTGCTACGTCAAATTCTTCTACTAAGTCAGTGGGAAGGGGGGCTGGTAGGTAAGCAGGGAGAGTGGTTGTGTCAAGCCGTGGGAGCGTCTGGCATATAGTAGCGAAATGGTTATTTGTTTGCTCAGCTGCGTCAACACTAGTGAGATGGCTAAGGAAGGGGAGGGGGTGTGTCTTATTGTTTAGTCCACAGAGTTCTTTAAGCTTACCATACCATTGACTGATGTTGGTCTGCTTCAGGTGTTGTAATTTGGTTGGGTAGTGGGACTTCTTTGCAGTGCGTATTTCGCGGATGACTCAGTTGCGAAGTGACCTGTAGCGGATGTGGTCATTGAGATGAAAGGCTCTGTCTCTCTGTTGCATAAGTCTTTTGATCCGAGGTGTGATCCAGGGCAAGTCAGCTGGGTGAGATCTGACGGACTTCTCGGGGAAGAAGTGGTGGTGAGCTTGCGTGGTGGTGTTGGTATAATTTATCCATTTGGTTTCCACGTCATCCACGCTAAGTACTTCAGTCCAGGGATGGTGAACTATCCACTGCCCGAAGAGGCGCACTGCAGAGTCAGTAATCGGCCTGTAGGTCTTGATGTAGGGTCTCTGTACTTGAGTGGGAGTAGCAGCTGGGGACCAGAGCACTGATAAGTGTGTGTGTGTGTTTGTGTGTGTGTGTGTGTGTGTGCGCGCGCGCGCGTGCGTGTGTGTGCAATAATAATAATAATAATTAAAGCTTTATTAAGATAACATGGCAGCCCAAAGGCTGAAAATATACAATGAACAGAGGTGATAAGTTACATATGGTGGAATCGGGGAGTAGGTCACGTGATTGAAAAAAGCTTTCAATAAAGAAACATAAGAAACACTGAGTCAACATGTAGATTAACTATAGATCTGGTACTGTGGGAGCTGGTCTGTAGGTAATCTTGTGGCCCGGTGTTGGTGCCCACTGTCTGGATGGCCGTCGTACCTGGGTGCTAAGCCGTTAACTCGCTACAGCTGCAGTAGTTTAGCACAGCCACCACGTGGTCCGGGTAGGTCCTTCAGCTCACACAGGGTGTTGGAGATGGTTCTTGTTCCTCATGTGGTGTAGTTAGGAATTCATAGTTCCTCACCTGGGTGGAGTAGGGAATCCTCACTTCTCTCCTAAGCACGATTGTCACTCTAATAATTGTTTCTTTGTTTCCAGTTGAAATTGCCACTTTTGTATATCAGTTGTGGGTTGATCGTCAATCTTTGTACTCTACTGTTAGTGGGAGGATGTTGAAAAATCCAGGGAAGGGCCCGACAGACCAGGCTGGCAGCTGTCCCCATGATCAAAGAGACCACGGCCAAGGCCGCGTGAGCGGGCAGCGCCGACGTCCTCACTCAATGAAGGCTGAAGGCTGTGAGTGTGTGTGTGTGTGTGTGGGTATGTGTTTGCGTGTGTTTGCGTGTGTATGTATGTGTGTACGTGTGTGTGTGGGGAGGGGGTGGCAGCAGGCACAGGCACTAAGCAGCTTACCTTCCACTGTGGACCCCCAACCATAAAGCTTGGAGGGTGTTATTGTTTCTGAAAAAAATATAATAATGTGACTTTTGGCGGGAAAATAGTGTCTGTCAACTGCGGTACATATTAGTGGAAACCAACTTAGCACCCGACCACACCACACTACACCATAACACACGACACGACACCACAACACACTACACCACACTACACTACACCACCACACCATACCACCATACTACGCTACGCCACACCACAGTACATCACACCACACTATATCACACCATACTAAACAACCACCACACCACATCACACAACACCACACCACACTACACCACACCACGCTATACCACACCACACCACAGTACACCACACCACACCACACTATATCACACCATACTAAACAACCAACACACCACATCACACAACACCACATCACACCACACTACACCACACCACGCTATACCACACCACACTACACTACACCACACCACACTACACCACACCACACTACACTACAATACACAACAGCACACTACACTACACCACACTACACTACACCACACCACACCACGCCATACCACACCACACCACACTACACTACACCACACCACACCCCACCACACTACACAACAGCACACTACACTACACCACACTACAATACACCACACTACACTACACCACACCACACTACACTACACCACACCACACCACACTACACTACAATACACTACAGCACACTACACCACACTACACCACACTACACTACACCACACAACACTACACCCCACCACACCACACTACACTACACTACACTACACTACACTACAGCACACCACACGAGAGCACACCACACTACACCACACTACACCACACAACACTACACCCCACCACACCACACTACACCACACTACACTACACCACACTACACTACAGCACACCCCACCACACTACACCACACCACACCACACTACACCACACCACACCACACTACACCACACTACACCACACCACACTACACCACACCACACCACACTACACCACACCACACTACACTACAGCACACCCCACCACACTACACCACACCACACCACACTACACCACACTACACCACACCACACTACACCACACCACACTACACCACACCACACTACACCACACTACACCACACCACACTACACCACACCACACCACACCACACTACACCACACCACACCACACTACACCACACTACACCACACCACACTACACCACACCACACTACACCCCACCACACTACACCACACCACACCACACTACACCACACCACACCACACCACACTACACCACACCACACTACACCACACCACACTACACCACACTACACCACACCACACTACACCACACCACACCACACCACACTACACCACACCACACTACACCACACCACACTACACCCCACCACACTACACCACACTACACCACACCACACTACACCACACCACACCACACTACACCACACTACACCACACTACACTACACTACACCACACCACACTACACCACACCACACCACACCACACTACACTACACCACACCACACTACACCACACCACACCACACTACACCACACCACACCACACCACACTACACCACACCACACTACACCACACCACACTACACCACACCACACTGCACCACACCACACTACACTACACCACACCACACTACACCACACTACACCACACCACACCACACCACACTACACCACACCACACTACACCACACCACACTACACCACACCACACCACACTACACCACACCACACCACACCACACCACACCACACTACACCACACTACACTACACCACACTACACCACACCACACTACACCACACTACACTACAGCACACCCCACCACACCACACTACAGCACACCCCACCACACTACACTACACCACACCACACTACACCACACTACACTATCCCACACCACACTACACCACACCACACTACACCACACTACACTACACCACACCACACTACACCACACCACACTACACTACACCACACCACACTACACCACACTACACTACACCACACTACACTATCCCACACCACACTACACCACACTACACCACACTACACCACACCACACCACACCACACTACACCACACTACACTACACCACACCACACCACACCACACTACACTACACCACACCACACTGCACCACACCACACCACACCACACTACACTACACCACACCACACCACACCACACTACACCACACCACACTACACCACACCACACTACACCACACTACACTATCCCACACCACACTACACCACACCACACCACACTACACCACACTACACCACACCACACTACACCACACCACACCACACTACACCACACCACACCACACCACACTACACCACACCACACCACACTACACTACACCACACCACACTACACCACACCACACCACACTACACCACACCACACCACACCACACCACACTACACCACACTACACTACACTGCAACATGTACTTCAACTGTGACTATCAACGTTAAACTCTATTGTTCCATCAACTGTTTTTTTTCCTCTGTGTTTTCAGTTTGATGCCCAACTTGACGTTCATGTTTTTGTGGAATCTTGCCCCAGAAAAACAAACAAACACACACACACACACACACACACACACACACACACACACAGTATTTTTCTGCAACAAAGGACATAGAGAGCCAACCCAATTACCCGGGTATGTCAGGAACATGACACGGACACAGTGTTAGGACATCATGTTACCCCTGACGATAACTGCCAGGGTTATAATGTTACATTTGTGCAATGTGTTTGGTTCCCGGCACAAGGAGAGACAGAACCCCAGCAGGCAGGTCTTATCACCTCAGTACAAGGTGAGACAGAACCCCAGCAGGCAGGTCTTATCACCTCAGTACAAGGAGAGACAGAACTCCAGCTGGCAGGTCTTATCACCTCAGTACAAGGTGAGACAGAACCCCAGCAGGCAGGTCTTATCACCTCAGTACAAGGTGAGACAGAACCCCAGCAGGCGGGTCTTATCACCTCAGTACAAGGTGTGACAGAACCCCAGCAGGCAGGTCTTATCACCTCAGTACAAGGTGAGACAGAACCCCAGCAGGCAGGTCATATCACCTCAGTACAAGGAGAGAGAGAACCCCAGCAGGCAGGTCTTATCACCTCAGAATAAGGTGAGACAGAACTCCACCAGGCAGGTCTTATCACCTCAGTACAAGGAGAGACAGAACTCCAGCAGGCAGGTCTTATCACCTCAGTACAAGGAGAGACAGAACCCCAGCAGGCGGGTCTTAAAACCTCAGTACAAGGTGAGACAGAACCCCAGCAGGAAGGTCTTATCACCTCAGTACAAGGAGAGACAGAACTCCAGCAGGCAGGTCTTATCACCTCAGTACAAGGAGAGACAGAACTCCAGCAGGCGGGTCTTATCAACTCAGTACAAGGTGAGACAGAACTCCAGCAGGCAGGTCTTATCACCTCAGTACAAGGTGAGACAGGACCCCAGCAGGCAGGTCTTATCACCTCAGTACAAAGAGAGACAGAACTCCAGCAGGCGGGTCTTATCACCTCAGTACAAGGAGAGACAGAACCCCAGCAGGCAGGTCTTATCACCTCAGTACAAGGAGAGACAGAACTCCACCAGGCAGGTCTTATCACCTCAGTACAAGGAGAGACAGAACTCCACCAGGCAGGTCTTATCACCTCAGTACAAGGAGAGACAGAACTCCACCAGGCAGGTCTTATCACCTCAGTACAAGGTGAGACAGAACCCCAGCAGGAAGGTCTTATCACCTCAGTACAAGGAGAGACAGAACCCCAGCAGGCGGGTCTTAAAACCTCAGTACAAGGTGAGACAGAACCCCAGCAGGCAGGTCTTATCACCGCAGTACAAGGTGAGACAGAACTCCAGCAGGCAGGTCTTATCACCTTAGTACAAGGAGAGACAGAACCCCAGCAGGCAGGTCTTATCACTTCAGTACAAGGAGAGACAGAACCCCAACAGGCAGGTCTTATCACCTCAGTACAAGGAGAGACAGAACCCCAGCAGGCAGGTCTTATCACCTCAGTACAAGGAGAGACAGAACCCCAGCAGGCAGGTCTTATCACCTCAGTACAAGGAGAGACAGAACCCCAGCAGGCGGGTCTTATCACCTCAGTACAAGGTGAGATAGAACCCCAGCAGGCAGGTCTTATCACCTCAGTACAAGGAGAGACAGAACCCCAGCAGGCAGTTCTTATCACCTCAGTACAAGGAGAGACAGAACCCCAGCAGGCAGGTCTTATCACCTCAGTACAAGGTGAGACAGAACCCCAGCAGGCAGGTCTTATCACCTCAGTACAAGGTGAGACAGAACCCCAGCAGGCAGGTCTTATCACCTCAGTACAAGGAGAGACAGAACCCCAGCAGGCAGGTCTTATCACCTCAGTACAAGGTGAGACAGAACCCCAACAGGCGGGTCTTATCACCTCAGTACAAGGTGAGACAGAACCCCAGCAGGCAGGTCTTATCACCTCAGTACAAGGTGAGACAGAACCCCAGCAGGCAGGTCTTATCACCTCAGTACAAGGAGAGACAGAACCCCACCAGGCAGGTCTTATCACCTCAGTACAAGGTGAGACAGAACTCCAGCTGGCAGGTCTTATCACCTCAGTACAAGGTGAGACAGAACCCCACCAGGCAGGTCTTATCACCTCAGTACAAGGAGAGACAGAACCCCAGCAGGCAGGTCTTATCACCTCAGTACAAGGTGAGACAGAACCCCAGCAGGCAGGTCTTATCACCTCAGTACAAGGAGAGACAGAACCCCAGCAGGCAGGACTTATCACCTCAGTACAAAGAGAGACAGAACCCCAGCAGGCAGGTCTTATCACCTCAGTACAAGGTGAGACAGAACCCCACCAGGCAGGTATTATCACCTCAGTACAAGGAGAGACAGAACCCCAGCAGGCAGGTCTTATCACCTCAGTACAAAGAGAGACAGAACCCCAGCAGGCAGGTCTTATCACCTCAGTACAAGGAGAGACAGAACTCCAGCTGGCAGGTCTTATCACCTCAGGACAAGGTGAGACAGAACCCCAGCAGGCAGGTCATATCACCTCAGTACAAGGAGAGAGAGAACCCCAGCAGGCAGGTCTTATCACCTCAGTACAAGGTGTGACAGAACTCCACCAGGCAGGTCTTATCACCTCAGTACAAGGTGAGACAGAACCCCAGCAGGAAGGTCTTATCACCTCAGTACAAGGAGAGACAGAACCCCAGCAGGCGGGTCTTAAAACCTCAGTACAAGGTGAGACAGAACCCCAGCAGGCAGGTCTTATCACCTCAGTACAAGGAGAGACAGAACTCCAGCAGGCAGGTCTTATCACCTCAGTACAAGGTGAGACAGAACTCCAGCTGGCAGGTCTTATCACCTCAGTACAAGGTGTGACAGAACCCCACCAGGCAGGTCTTATCACCTCAGTACAAGGTGAGACAGAACCCCAGCAGGCAGGTCTTATCACCTCAGTACAAGTTGAGACAGAATTCCAGCAGGCAGGTCTTATCACCTCAGTACAAGGTGAGACAGAATTCCAGCTGGCAGGTCTTATCACCTCAGTACAAGGAGAGACAGAACCCCAGCAGGCAGGTCTTATCACCTCAGTACAAGGTGAGACAGAACTCCAGCTGGCAGGTCTTATCACCTCAGTACAATTTGAGACAGAACTCCAGCAGACAGGTCTTATCACCTCAGTACAAGGTGAGACAGAACTCAACCAGGCAGGTCTTATCACCTCAGTACAAGGAGAGACAGAACCCCAGCAGGCAGGTCTTATCACCTCAGTACAAGGAGAGACAGAACCCCAGCAGGCGGGTCTTATCACCTCAGTACAAGGAGAGACAGAACTCCAGCAGGCAGGTCTTATCACCTCAGTACAAGGAGAGACAGAACTCCAGCAGGCAGGTCTTATCACCTCAGTACAAGGAGAGACAGAACCCCAGCAGGCAGGTCTTATCACCTCAGTACAAGGAGAGACAGAACTCCAGCAGGCGGGTCTTATCACCTCAGTACAAGGAGAGACAGAACCCCAGCAGGCAGGTCTTATCACTTCAGTACAAGGTGAGACAGAACCCCAGCAGGCAGGTCTTATCACCTCAGTACAAGGAGAGACAGAACTCCAGCAGGCGGGTCTTATCACCTCAGTACAAGGTGAGACAGAACCCCAGGAGGCAGGTCTTATCACTTCAGTACAAGGTGAGACAGAACCCCAGCAGGCAGGTCTTATCACCTCAGTACAAGGAGAGACAGAACTCCAGCAGGCGGGTCTTATCACCTCAGTACAAGGAGACAGAACCCCAGGAGGCAGGTCTTATCACTTCAGTACAAGGTGAGACAGAACCCCAGCAGGCAGGTCTTATCACCTCAGTACAAGGAGAGACAGAACTCCAGCAGGCGGGTCTTATCACCTCAGTACAAGGTGAGACAGAACTCCAGCTGGCAGGTCTTATCACCTCAGTACAAGGTGAGACAGAACCCCAGCAGGCAGGTCTTATCACCTCAGTACAAGGTGAGACAGAACTCCAGCTGGCAGGTCTTATCACCTCAGTACAATTTGAGACAGAACTCCAGCAGACAGGTCTTATCACCTCAGTACAAGGTGAGACAGAACTCCAGCAGGCAGGTCTTATCACCTCAGTACAAGGAGAGACAGAACCCCAGCTGGCAGGTCTTATCACCGCAGTACAAGGTGAGACAGAACTCCAGCAGGCAGGTCTTATCACCTCAGTACAAGGAGAGACAGAACCCCAGCAGGCGGGTCTTATCACCTCAGTACAAGGAGAGACAGAACCCCAGCAGGCAGGTCTTATCACCTCAGTACAAGGAGAGACAGAACCCCAGCAGGCAGGTCTTATCACCTCAGTACAAGGAGAGACAGAACTCCAGCTGGCAGGTCTTATCACCTCAGTACAAGGAGAGACAGAACCCCAGCAGGCAGGTCTTATCACCTCAGTACAAGGAGAGACAGAACCCCAGCAGGCAGGTCTTTTCACCTCAGTACAAGGAGAGACAGAACCCCAGCAGGCAGGTCTTATCACCTCAGTACAAGGTGAGACAGAGCCCCAGCAGGCAGGTCTTATCACCTCAGTACAAGGAGAGACAGAACCCCAGCAGGCAGGTCTTATCACCTCAGTACAAGGAGAGACAGAACCCCAGCAGGCAGGTCTTATCACCTCAGTACAAGGTGAGACAGAACCCCAGCAGGCAGGTCTTATCACCTCACTACAAGGAGAGACAGAACCCCACCAGGCAGGTCTTATCACCTGAGTACAAGGTGTGACAGAACCCCACCAGGCAGGTCTTATCACCTTAGTACAAGGTGAGACAGAACCCCAGCAGGCAGGTCTTATCAACTCAGTACAAGGTGAGACAGAACCCCAGCAGGCAGGTCTTATCAACTCAGTACAAGGAGAGACAGAACCCCAGCAGGCAGGTCTTATCACCTCAGTACAAGGAGAGACAGAACCCCAGCAGGCAGGTCTTATCACCTCAGTACAAGGAGAGACAGAACCCCAGCAGGCAGGTCTTATCACCTCAGTACAAGGTGTGACAGAACTCCAGCTGGCAGGTCTTATCACCTCAGTACAAGGAGAGACAGAATTCCAGCTGGCAGGTCTTATCACCTCAGTACAAGGTGAGACAGAACCCCAGCAGGCAGGTCATATCACCTCAGTACAAGGAGAGAGAGAACTCCAGCAGGCAGGTCTTATCACCTCAGAATAAGGTGAGACAGAACTCCACCAGGCAGGTCTTATCACCTCAGTACAAGGAGAGACAGAACTCCAGGAGGCAGGTCTTATCACCTCAGTACAAGGTGAGACAGAACTCCACCAGGCAGGTCTTATCACCTCAGTACAAGGAGAGACAGAACCCCAGCAGGCAGGTCTTATCACCTCAGTACAAGGTGAGACAGAACCCCAGCAGGCAGGTCATATCACCTCAGTACAAGGAGAAACAGAACCCCAGGAGGCGGGTCTTATCACCTCAGTACAAGGAGAGACAGAACTTCAGGAGGCGGGTCTTATCACCTCAGTACAAGGAGTGACAGAACCCCAGCAGGCAGGTCTTATCACCTCAGTACAAGGAGAGACAGAACTCCAGCAGGCAGGTCTTATCACCTCGGTACAAGGAGAGACAGAACTCCAACAGGCAGGTCTTATCACCTCAGTACAAGGAGAGACAGAACTCCAGGAGGCGGGTCTTATCACCTCAGTACAAGGAGAAACAGAACTCCAGCAGGCGGGTCTTATCACCTCAGTACAAGGAGAGACAGAACTCCAACAGGCAGGTCTTATCACCTCAGTACAAGGAGAGACAGAACTCCAACAGGCAGGTCTTATCACCTCAGTACAAGGAGAGACAGAACCCCAGCAGGCAGGTCTTATCACCTCAGTACAAGGAGAGACAGAACCCCAGCAGGCGGGTCTTATCACCTCAGTACAAGGTGAGACAGAACCCCAGCAGGCAGGTCTTATCACCTCAGTACAAGGAGAGACAGAACTCCAACAGGCAGGTCTTATCACCTCAGTATAAGGTGAGACAGAACCCCAGCAGGCAGGTCTTATCACCTCAGTACAAGGAGAGACAGAACTCCAACAGGCAGGTCTTATCACCTCAGTACAAGGAGAGACAGAACTCCAACAGGCAGGTCTTATCACCTCAGTACAAGGAGAGACAGAACCCCAGCAGGCAGGTCTTATCACCTCAGTACAAGGAGAGACAGAACTCCAGAAGGCAGGTCTTATCACCTCAGCACAAGGAGAGACAGAACTCCAGCAGGCAGGTCTTATCACCTCAGTACAAGGAGAGACAGAACCCCAGCAGGCAGGTCTTATCACCATCCATCAGGGAGATGCATTACCTGCCAGGTGTGTCCGCCTGATTATTACTCAAGACACCTGCTCCTTCTTGCTCCACCACTTCCCTCACACACTCCTGGCAGGATGGTGGTCCATTCAAGGATTGCTCCATTATCCTTCAGCAGCTAGTGGGTTACTCCAGCACCTTGGCAGGATGCTGGTCCACTCAAGGGTTGTTCCACTAAAAAAATGTGAAGTAAATCAAAAGGGAATAAAAATAAATAAAGAAAACCTTAAGGAATTTAATTAAATTAAATATAAACACAATAAAGGGCCTCGTAGGCTGTCACAACAAATTGATTCACTACCGAAACTTTTATGACACAAATGATACTAAAACATCGAAACATCAAAAGAACTGCTTAAATATATAGAATAAAAATAAAGTACTGGATTACGTTAACACTACATAAACATATAAAATAACTAACACTGAAATTAGCTATCGTAAAACAACACTGAATTACTTGAATACAACTAAGCGAGCACTGATGGACACATAAGACACATGAATAGGTACTCACATAGATATACCACATTGGTGGCGACAGGAACAACACAAAAAGAAAATAAAGTACAAGTAACAGGTGACGGGCGTCACTCAAAAGAACGTGAACTGAATGACAAGAGGACTGGACTGAACTCCGTCTGCTGGTGGGTACTATGTATGAGGTCGGCTCCCGCCAGTGCGACACGCCTATGAAACATGGGTCGTTTAACGATGCAGATGGTCGTTAGAGAAGCAAAGAATGCTTATTACAATACTAAATGAAGAAATAAGATGGGCTTGAACAAATAATGACAGTTAAAACCTTAACAGCACAGGGTAAGGTGACTAGATGATATAATAGTGAATATAACACATCATTACAGGATTAATATGGAACAACATTGAAGCATGTTATAAAAAATAATAGAAAAATACGACACGGTTGTAACTGGGGACATAGTGTTTATATTGTTTTTACGGGTAATAGCCCACCCGGGCACAGGTCATCGACCCACAACGGGGCCTGGGTGTGGGGAAGGGGGGAATAAGAATAAATATAAATTAAAATTAGAAAAGAAAAATATTATATTAATCTACACCACGAAGATGCCGGGAAACCAGCTTTTTCAAGTGAGACATTGTTTGAGTATGGAAACACAGAAGAAGGCAGAGCATTCCGCCTTGCCGGCGGTACACAGAGATCCCAAAGCCACCGAACATTGCCCGTTAAAGTACCTGTAAAAGAGAGAGAGTGAAGCAACATTGCGGCGAAGAGAAAGGGAGGAGAGTTAATAAGACGAAATGCCTTTGATTCCATACTATCTAACAGTTGGGCAGAAGAGCGACCCCAAGTTAGAACGAATGAATCCCTTATATACTTGGAGCAACTGTTAAGGAGTGAAGTAGCTACGGCATCTGTACAGCATTCCCAGCTTTCGGGAGGCAGCCTTAGCAATGTTGTGAATGTTTGGCTTCCATAACATACTAGAAGAAATGGTGAGGCCTAGCTTATCTATTTTAGAATTTGGCAGAATGATTGTGTCCTGAAATGTGATTGGTGAGAGATCGTCTATTTTCGAAAGTGTAATTGGTGAATACTGAGTTTTATAACTATTGAATTTAACCAAGTTTCTACCTCCCCATTTGAAGATGCTGCACAGATGCGCATTGATAGATGAAATGATATCAGCTCTAGAAACAATATCTAGTTTGAGAGTTAGGAGGAAGGGGAAAATGTGAAGAAGAGTAAAGAGTAGAATCATCAGCGTAAAAATGGATAGAATTAGTTGTTGTGTGAAGGAAATCAATGATAAAACGAAGGAAGAGAGTAGGTGAAAGAACAGAACCCTGTGGGACGCCACTACTGGCAGAGAAAGAGCGAGAGATCGATCCCTCGACAACAACTGCCATGGATCGGTTCTCAAGGAAGCTAGAGATGAGAGAACAAAGTGGGGTGATAATGTTTATATGGGGTGATAATGTTTATATGGGGTGATAATGTTTATATGGGGTGATAATGTTTATATGGGGTGATAATGTTTATATGGGGTGATAATGTTTATATGGGGTGTTAATGTTTATATGGGGTGATAATGTTTATATGGGGTGATAATGTTTATATGGGGTGATAATGTTTATATGGGGTGATAATGTTTATATGGGGTGATAATGTTTATATGGGGTGTTAATGTTTATATGGGGTGATAATGTTTATATGGGGTGATAATGTTTATATGGGGTGATAATGTTTATATGGGGTGATAATGTTTATATGGGGTGTTACGAACCCCTCCACCGATTGTCTTCATCTACCTACCCAGCACCACGAGCAACGCCATCTAGGGACGAAACACGAGTATGGCTCGTCTTAGTTACCACTCCCGGGTTTCCCTTCTCCATATCCTGGTTGTTGCGTCACTTCCGCCTCAGTCTACTTTGTCAGCTCCAATTCGAGGAGAACACTTCACTCTGGGAAGCGACCACAGGATCACCTATCCTGGAAACCTACGGCACAGTGACTATTTACCGTCTTCTACCATACTCAGCCTTGCTCGTCAGCCATCTCAGCTCCTCACTTAAGTATTTGTAATCTTGTATTGCCTCTCCCCCTTCCACATTGCTTCACTATTGTTTTATTACTATGTATATACTGTTCGTGTTTAGGTTAAGTTTGGTTAAGGGTAGTTTATAAGCTGAATATTTTGTTAAGGAATTTATGGTACTTTATTATATACAACGAAAACTCGCATCCTTTGTCTACCCTTTTTTTAGTCCGATTGTCTTTGTTTTTTTTTTGTTGTTACCTGTTGGGATCTGGGTAGACGTATAACTATATTCTAAATCCCCAACTCGTAACAGGGGTGTTAATGTTTATATGGGGTGATAATGTTTATATGGGGTGATAATGTTTATATGGGGTGATAATGTTTATATGGGGTGATAATGTTTATATGGGGTGATAATGTTTATATGGGGTGATAATGTTTATATGGGGTGTTAATGTTTATATGGGGTGATAATGTTTATATGGGGTGTTAATGTTTATATGGGGTCATAATGTTTATATGGGGTGATAATGTTTATATGGGGTGATAATGTTTATATGGGGTCATAATGTTTATCTGGGGTGATAATGTTTATATGGGGTGATAATGTTTATATGGGGTGATAATGTTTATACGGGGTGATAGTGTTTATATGGGGTCATAATGCTTATCTGGGGTGATAAGTTTATCTGGGGTGATAATGTATATCTGGGGTGACAGTGTTCATACTTCACTGCAGTTATTATTTACAATGTTGTTATATGTGTGTAAATCACTCATTAGACTTGTGTAAATTGTGAACTAAAACTTTGTATCATAATTCTTGCTGTTTGTGGTAACACTGCAGCCTCACCCCTACACACACGGGGAACACACTGGTAATTTCCCTACACACACTGGGAACACACTGGTAATTTCCCTACACACACTGGGAACACACTGGTAATTTCCCTACACACACTGGGAACACACTGGTAATTTCCCTACACACACTGGGAACACACTGGTAATTTCCCTACACACACTGGGAACACACTGGTAATTTCCCTACACACACTGGGAACACACTGGTAATTTCCCTACACACACGGGGAACACACTGGTAATTTCCCTACACACACTGGGAACACACTGGTAATTTCCCTACACACACGGGGAACACACTGGTAATTTCCCTACACACACGGGGAACACACTGGTAATTTCCCTACACACACGCTAGGAACACACTGGTAATTTCCCTACACACACGGAGAACACACTGGTAATTTCCCTACACACACACTGGGAACACACTGGTAATTTCCCTACACACACTGGGAACACACTGGTAATTTCCCTACACACACGCTGGGAACACACTGGTAATTTCCCTACACACACGGGGAACACACTGGTAATTTCCCTACACACACGGAGAACACACTGGTAATTTCCCTACACACACGGGGAACACACTGGTAATTTCCCTACACACACGGGGAACACACTGGTAATTTCCCTACACACACCGGGAACACACTGGTTATTTCCCTGCACACACACTGGGAACACACTGGTAATTTCCCTACACACACTGGGAACACACTGGTATTTTCCCTACACACACACTGGGAACCCACTGGTTATTTCCGTACACACACACACTGGGAACACACTGGTAATTTCCCTACACACACTGGGAACACACTGGTAATTTCCCTACACACACTGGGAACACACTGGTAATTTCCCTACACACACTGGGAACCCACTGGTAATTTCCCTTCACACACTGGGAACACACTGGTAATTTCCCTACACACACTGGGAACACACTGGTAATTTCCCTACACACACGGGGAACACACTGGTAATTTCCCTACACACACCGGGAACACACTGGTTATTTCCCTGCACACACACTGGGAACACACTGGTAATTTCCCTACACACACTGGGAACACACTGGTATTTTCCCTACACACACACTGGGAACCCACTGGTTATTTCCGTACACACACACACTGGGAACACACTGGTAATTTCCCTACACACACTGGGAACACACTGGTAATTTCCCTACACACACTGGGAACACACTGGTAATTTCCCTACACACACTGGGAACCCACTGGTAATTTCCCTTCACACACTGGGAACACACTGGTAATTTCCCTACACACACTGGGAACACACTGGTAATTTTCCTACACACACTGGGAACACACTGGTAATTTCCCTACACACACTGGGAACACACTGGTAATTTCCCTACACACACTGGGAACACACTGGTAATTTCCCTACACACACTGGGAACACACTGGAAATTTCCCTACACACAGTACGTACACTTTGGCAACTGGTGCCGGAAGCTATTAAATCTATCGTGGCACTAATGGCACTACTGTTCTCGGGGCGGTAATAACAATAATTAGATGACCCAGACACGAGTACTAGGGGGGTAGGGGGAGAGGGAAGGGGGATGAGGGAAGGGGGAAAGGAGGATGAAAGAACAGTAAGAGGTGGGGGGAGTGGAAACCAGTAAAGGTCAATCGTTCCTGCAGTAGACAATTATTACTTTTATTATAATGACGATCATACTAAAAAAATAGTTATATGAGTAATTATGTATACTGTAGTGACCGAGTGTGTGTCGGGTGGTGGTGATAATGTTGGTGTATAGTGACCGAGTGTGTGTCGGGTGGTGGTGATAATGTTGGTGTATAGTGACCGAGTGTGTGTCGGGTGGTGGTGATAATGCTAATAATGATACTACTACTACTACTATTACTACTACTACTACTACTATTACACGGTCTTTCAAAGGCCTTGATTCTCTTGTAATGTTATATTTTAAGAAACGTTTACAGTCAACTTTTGATATAACACTCAACATACAGTACAGCAAAAACTATTGACTTTTTTTTCCACTTTTATTTATAATATGATATACCTGTGTTCTCTGATAAGAGAGTTGCTTAAGAGAGTGCAAAATTTGACAGGTTCAATGTGTCCTCCAGAGAGTAACACACAAACATTCACAATGGCAGTAAATTTGGGTTTCACTCCCTGACATGTTAGACACCTCATAGATCTTACGAATTCCTCGGCAGCTTCCTGAAGTGTAAATGTTACGAGAGTTATGTTTGTAAATAATCGCTTTTTCGTGGCACACGGAGTGAAGTAGTCCAATGGATTTAGGTTTGGTGGATGAGGAGACGAGATGTGGTTTGTCTTCGAGGTGATTACACTGTCACCGAACTTTTCTGCCAATAGATATCTCGTCTCGGCAGCAGTGTAAGTAGTCTGGCCATTTTGGTTAAAACCACTGAACCCCGCGAAGAAGGTGAGAGATGGTAAACTTGCCGATAATAATGCGATATTATTATTCTCCCGCCGTAGAGCTCATGCTGTACACGTCGTATTGTGGAAACCTTCCCCAGATTCGAGATTTTTTTTTGTTTATTTCGGTCACCCGGTCACTCTAGTGTGTGTGTGTGTGTGTGTGTGTGTGTCTGTGTGAGTGCGGGGAGGTATGATAGAAGTATTTAAGTGGGTGAAAGGAATCAATAAAGGGGATACAGATAAAGTTCTTATAATATCCGAGCAGGATAGGACTCGGAGCAACGGATTTAAGTTGGATAAGTTTAGGTTTAGTAGGGAGATAGGAAGGAACTGGTTCACAAATAGGGTGGTGGACGAGTGGAACAAGCTTAGCAACTCCGTAGTAAGTGCTGGAACGCTGGAAAGTTTCAAAAGGAGACTGGATAGATTCATGGATGATAGAGAGTGGTAGTAACTCTCGACAGGAGCTGCCATGCACAGGCCAACCGGCCTATTGCAGACTCCTTATGTTCTTGTGTGTGTGTGTGTACTCAGTAGAGTGCAGAAAACCAACTCCTCATGAGCGTCGGTGTAACTCATATTCTCACAGCATCAATGGTGTCTCTAAACGTCAGGACTTTCTTCTCGCTAATTTCCTGAGGTTGTCAACATGCCTTGATCAGAGAGAACTTGACGTTGGAAAATTTCTATTCTTGCTCCTTGGATCTTTAGCTTTAGTATGTTTGCGAAAACAGTGTTTGTCATTACCACACACTTTGTACTACTACTACTACTACTTGTAGCACTACTACTACTACTACTTGTAGTACTACTACTACTTGGCCTCCAGCCTCCCTCAATAACCACACCTTCGTCGCCATTTTAATACCTTAAAATTAAATATCCTAATACAAAAGTCGCTACCCTAACTGTGTTGAGTTAGTTAAGTCGCAGATCTATGCGGCATTCATTGACTGTTACCTCAAAGTCAATATATGTGACCGTTGTCGACTTTGGGGCCGAAGATCTCGTTCCCAGAGGCAAAGCAATGCAGACCTTAGCAGAGAGAAGGACAGTCGACATCTCAAACAGGTTGTAATGTAATTTTGGGACTGCTGCTTCTCTTCAGATAACACCTCGGCTAGTCTTGCAGAGAAACATCTTGCTCCCACAACAGAAGGTCACACTCAGTGACGCCAACTCCAACACTGCCGGGTCGCCTCCATCACCTGAAATCAACGGCCATACCTCCCCACCCAGGAGGCAGTGTCTCAGATGCAGGGAGGAGGGTGTGACGACCTGGCACCCCGGTTGTCCTCGGAGGCCGCCCCCACCCACAGTGGCGGTCCCACTCAGTGATGCCAACGCAGCCGGGTCGCCTCCACCACCTGGGGTCAACAGCCACAGTGACTCTCCTTTGTTGGCCAATGCAGGTCAGGTTGGGGCCTGCCAAGTGGGTGTACCAGTAAACGGTTTCAGTGGTGGTGTCGGTGGAGCTTCTGAGGGGGCTGGTGCCGCCTCTCATAATGATGCAAACTTGTGGGTGGGTAACTGGAACGAGACCGATGGTGGTGGAGGCATGAGGGAGAGTGAGCCCCATACTGCCGGCGTGGTCTCTTTGATGGCCCCGGGTCTGAAAATGGCCATGATACTGTACTTCTTCCAATGTTTTTGGAGGGGGGGACTCGTGGGACTGGTGAGGGAACCTGTGTATGGAAATCCTACTGGAATGGGGGCTGTGAGACGCATTATCGAGAACTCCGGGGGTGATGAGTTTGAGACGGTTAACTTGTTGGTCGGGTTGATCTGTGGAGCTGGCGCGCGATTCTCTATACTCAGTTCAGGGTGGAACGAATAACGCGAACGCTTGGGTTCGTTTCATGGAGCATCCGGAGAGTTAATCGCAGAGTTGGTGACCTACAGTGGTTTGTTTAGGTTCTTAACATTGATGTGGTTGGTTTGCGGGAGCCTTATACAAAATGGCACCCGGAAGAGGGCTGCGCCTGGAATAGCTGGGTTTGCAGCGTGCAATAGTGGAGCAGGAGGTGGACTACTCACTTGTGTGGGGAGTGGTCTGGTCTGTAAGTGGATCGGTGCTCACAGTGGTGAAGGTATTCACTATCAACGATTTGCAGTGGGGGACAGCAAGCAGTCAATTTTCGCTGTGTAACGTCAGTGTTCGTTGTGGTGGGCTGCGAGCGGGCGTGTTGCCGGAGCCGTCGGGTGGCGGTGCTGTGCTGTGTGTGGGTGGCTTTGGTTCTCGTCACGCTGTCCTAGGTGATGTCCGGTGTGGCTCTGGTGGGAGGAAGTTTGTGATTTGCATCAATGATCATGGTGTCACTGTGTGCGGCACAGACAGGGTGACACGTCTGATGGGGGCCAGACTTAGTTATGTGGTTGGGTGTGGCCTGGTGGACGGTGGTGTCGTGGCTGGGGTCGTCTCGGACCACCTGGTCAGTGATCATTGTGCAATACTTGCTGGGTGCACTGTTGCAGATGTCGGGTGTGAGCCCTATCCTGGGCTCAGAATTGGCATCCCAGATAGTTTTGAACTGCACTTCGGGGCCTGCATCCACGGGTGGTGTGCTGGATGTGCACCTCGGTCAGTGGATGGATTTTGCTGTGATCTTGTGGGTGTCATTGCCACACGTTGTGTGAACATATGACCCCATCCTCATCAGGGAAGGAGTGAAGGTGGAGCAGCTTGCCAGCATTTGTTAGCAGAATGAAACTGGTGATAGCCTCCTGGCATTCCTCAGGACTGGCAGAGCACTTCGTGAACTCGGGGGTCGGGTGAGAGACACTTGTTGGGAGCGGTTCTTGCAGGGTATTGGTGGAGCAACCACTCTAGAAGGAGTGTGGGGCAAGGTTGGAGCCGTTGCCAGGTCACCCGCCCCAGTCCAACTTCATCGCAGCCCTGCAGAGTGTGTTGACATGCTGTTAGACCAATGGTCTAGTGTGTCACAAGTCACTTCCCTGCCTCCTGACATGTAGCAGTGTCTTGGGGCCACACACATTGGTGGGGGTTTCGATGTTGAAGTAGCCTGTTCCTCACCAGACCTTGCCGACCAGTTTCCTGTAACGCACCGCAAACTGGCAAGTTGGTGACGCTGTGCCCAAACCAGAACGCTCAGCATGTGAACTTTGTGATAAACCATTGGAGTATACGCTTGAACACTGCATTGTTGAATGTGACACTGTCAAACACTTCGGGCTGCCTGGCTTGTTGTATCATGAACTTTGTGGTTGCTGCATTGAGTCGGGGGTGCTTGAGGACAGTCTTGCTGTTTGTCCAAAATTTGCTAGCCCACACTGATTAGTCTTTAATTAGAATGTGACGTCCAATGTGTGTGAACCGCTGTCCTGCGTGGCAGTGAACAGTGACATCACCCACATGACTCTCACCTATATATACTATTAATGAATATGATGTATTTCTTTGTGTATGAACCTCTGCCCTGAGTGGCAGTGAGAAGTAATACCACCCTCAATGTGAAGACCTGACTGAATTACTCAGAATAGGCAAACTGTACTCCAAGCTTTGTCAATAAACTTTTTAAACTAAAAAGCACTTGGTCCCATCCTGCCAAAGGTTGTGAACACCAGAGGAGTGAAGCTGCCGTGATCCACATTCTGAATTCTCTTCCCTTCCTCCCTGTTCTTGTCATTCTCGTTCCTCCTGTGTGCAGCATCGAGAGCTAGATTCCAGTGACATGCGGCCATGGGATCGAAAATCTTTATGTCAAAGAAGGCTCGCTGTCCCTGCATCCAGAATTCTCGAGCAGTGACATCCACTCGGGCCTCGTTAAATGTGTTTGAAGTTCTGTGGTGGAGATTCTCACCGTGGAGTGGACAGAGAGTCGGTTCTACCCTGACATCATGACAGATTTCCTTAAACATATTTTCTGTGAGATCCCTTACTTTGCCAAGCCTCATGCATACAAACCCTCCTTTCTTACATTCCACGACATGGTCGATGTCGTAGGATGAGCCGCACATGCATTGGGAGGGCAATCCTTCTACTGGCCAATCATACCTTAAAGCAATGGCATCTGTGAATTCTTGTTTATTAAGGTTGAAGCTTTTTACCCTTATCGGTAACGTTGATAGCCCTCTCGAGGCGCCCACCTTCTGCGCTATAGCTACTCTCTGACAATTGCAGCATCAGTTGTTGATGTTTATCATATTGGGTGTGCTGCCGTTCTGTCGTAATGGACCGTCTAATCTTGTTTAATTCGTTGGTATCCACCTCTGAGCTATAATATGCTCAGTGAGGGCTGCCGTGAGCTTGACAGAGTTTTGATGTTCGGTGGCAGCAAGCTCCTCTGGATTAGTCAATCCCATTCCTCCCAGTCTCGGTGGTAGTGCAAGGATTGACTTTTCCGCTGGGGTTAAATAATTGACTCCATGGGTGAATACCGGAAATGCTGCATGTGGCTAAGTTTTAGCAATCTTCGACAGAGCTTTTGGATTTCTTTCACCCACTCATTTACCTTTCCCGTTATGTACTCGGCCTTTAAATCGTTCATGCCGATTACCGCACCTAGATGTCTTTCGCCGTCCGTTGTTATTTTGACCTCTCTTCCGCCGAACATCTCCATTGTCTGTTCATAGTGTTCTGGCTTCACAGTGAGGAAGGATTTGCTGGCATTTGGGTGGTACCCTATTTGTGAACCACATGATGTTACCACGTCGCACAACTTTTTGATGTTCTCCACTTTTCCTGCTCCTGTTAGGTCACCAGCATTTGCCACTTGTGTGACATTGGTTGTTTCATAGTTTAATGTATGCTGGAGCACGGATAGACCGATTGTATACATTGCCATGGCGACAGGATCCCCCTGCATAGTTCCCTCAGTTGACTGTATGGTGGTATCTCCTCTTTGGGACTTGAAGCTTATTATATAGAGGTCTGATGGGTTCCTGTAGGTGTTTTCAACATACATTGCAAAGCTTGGACACTTGATCCTGATGTTGTGCAGTGTAGCTTTGTGGTTGATTATGTTGAATGCGTTGGAAGTATCAACCAGGAATACTGACTCACAATCATGCTGTTCAAATACTTTTCTCATGACGTGAATGGCAGCTTCATCCCCAGCTTGGAGGCCTGCAGACACTTGCAGGTTGCCTGTAGCTGCTCTTATTTCGTCAATGATCACCTCCATTATGCATTTTACAATGATTCGTCTCGGCATTTCCCCCACTCCTATAGGCCTACATCCAGAGTTTTATTCAGGGGGATGAGGCGGCAGGCCGTCAGAGCTTGCAGTTGATGGCAACATGAAGTTGTTAGTTTTCTTCCAAGAGCGACGGTAGCATTGCAGAGAACACTTGCCGCGTCGCCAAACTTGTTAGTGCTGAGGATGCTTCTCCATCCATCTGCATCCAGGCCTAAAAGGCCTGCCCCTCCCTGTGTCTTCAGTGCTTTTTTCCACAACATCCCTCCTGTTATTTTCTCAAACATGACAACGTTTGGAGAGATACAGTCACCCGGGAACATGATGCCTTCCTCTGCACTTGCATTACTACTACATCCATAACCTGATACCTGCAGCAGACAGTTCCTGAGAGTCACCACCACTGGCAGCCGTAAGATACAACATCAAGCCGACAGCTCTGCCGTCTTCGACGCTCCGACGGTCTGGAAAACACGGGATATTTACTGCTTGGCAACCGTCCTTGGTACTGAAGCGTTGGTTTGTACCCGTGTGTGTGTGTGTGTGTGTGTGTGTGTGGGCGACCTGTGGTGTAATTGTCAGTAACCTCGCCTTGCAAACGTATGGACCTGGGTTCGATCCCGGGCAGGATAAAACTATGAGAAGTTTCTTTATGCCATCAACACACACTACCACAACACCCACGTCAACACACACTACCACAACACCCACGTCAACACACAGTACCACAACACCCACGTCAACACACACCACCACAACACCCACGTCAACACACACTACCACAACACCCACGTCAACACACAGTACCACAACACCCACGTCAACACACACCACCACAACACCGACGTCAACACACACTACCACAACACCCACGTCAACACACAGTACCACAACACCCACGTCAACACACACTACCACAACACCCACGTCAACACACAGTACCACAACACCCACGTCAACACACACTACCACAACACCCACGTCAACACACACTACCACAACACCCACGTCAACAACGACCACATCAAGGACCGGCCACCACCGACTCCCTCCTCTCTGACAGGATAAAAGAAACGACGGAAGAAAATTCGGTTCACTTGTTAGTTCCTGCAGTGTTTTACCCGCCAAGAACTCAGTCATGCCATGGTGCTCTCAACCCACACCAACACAACACACAAACACCACTACAACCACAACACACAAACACCACTACAACCACAACACCTCATCAACACACAAACACCACTACAACCACAACACCTCATCAACACACAAACACCACTACAACCACAACACTTCATCAACACACAAACACCACTACAACCACAACACCTCATCAACACACAAACACCACTACAACCACAACACTTCATCAACACACAAACACCACTACAACCACAACACCTCATCAACACACAAACACCACTACAACCACAACACTTCATCAACACACAAACACCACTACAACCACAACACTTCATCAACACACAAACACCACTACAACCACAACACTTCATCAACACACAAACACCACTACAACCACAACACCTCATCAACACACAAACACCACTACAACCACAACACTTCATCAACACACAAACACCACTACAACCACAACACTTCATCAACACACAAACACCACTACAACCACAACACTTCATCAACACACAAACACCACTACAACCACAACACTTCATCAACACACAAACACCACTACAACCACAACACTTCATCAACACACAAACACCACTACAACCACAACACTTCATCAACACACAAACACCACTACAACCGGTCCAATACAGGTATAACCGACCCTTTTATATCCGGCTGTTTCATATCCGGCATCTTATTTTTTTCGGCTCCTAGTCAGAACCTTACATATCCGGTTCTTTTGTTTGACTTTTATATCCGGTTTTTATAGAAAATACAATTTTTTATCTGCTGCTTTCACACCCGGCTCTTTACACCCAGATCTTCATATCCGGCTCTTTACACCCAGCTGTTTTGTATCCAGCTCTTTTACACCCAGATCTTCATATCCGGCTCTTTACACCCGGCTGTTTTACACCCGGCACTTTTACATCCGACTCCTTTACACTCCTTATATATGATGCATTTATATCCGGCTTCCAATACCCAGAACTGTGAAACAAGCTCCATTTGAATATGATTCATGTATATTAGTATGCTCTGGTATCCGGCTACTATATGCGGCTCTCATTATATCTGGCTGGTCTGAAATCAAGCAACTATTGTATATGGCTGCTCCAGAATCCGGCTGGCCTGGTATACGCCTCTCTTCACTTTATTAGCACATTCACCATGCCGTCTGGCCACCCATCCGGCAGCTGGTCCGATAAGGTCACCGCTTGGCTGGTCAGAGTGTCGAGGTGTGTGAGACAGAGCTACGACTGCCTCACCTCCGACTGCCTCACCTCCGACTGCCTCACCTCCGACTGCCTCACCTCCGACTGCCTCACCTCCGACTGCCTCACCCCCGACTGCCTCACCTCCGACTGCCTCACCTCCGACTGCCTCACCTCCGACTGCCTCACCTCCGACTGCCTCACCTCCGACTGCCTCACCTCCGACTGCCTCACCTCCGACTGCCTCACCCCCGACTGCCTCACCTCCGACTGCCTCACCTCCGACTGCCTCACCTCCGACTGCCTCACCTCCGACTGCCTCACCCCCGACTGCCTCACCCCGACTGCCTCACCTCCGACTGCCTCACCTCCGACTGCCTCACCTCGGACTGCCTCACCTCCGACTGCCTCACCTCCAATTAAACCTTTTGAACCTCAGTATTGGTAACGTCGACCCAGTAGTACACGGTGGCCAGATATAACTTCATGTCTCATTATAAAACCTAACCTAACCTACTCACTGCTATTACTCCATCACTCCACCCAACTCCGTCCCACACTTCCCTACTCCACCCTATTCCTCCCCGGATCTCCCCACACTTCTCTACTCCACCCTACTCCATCCAACTCAAACGTATTCCTCCCCACACTTCCCTGCTCCACACTACTCCCCACACCCCCTTGCTCCACACTACTCCTCCCCACACCCCCTTGCTCCACACTACTCCTCCCCACACCCCCTTACTCCACACTACTCCCTCTCCACGTCTCATAAAACAAGAAGATTGAAGGTGTCCCACAAACAGCTGCGACTCACAACAGGGAGGATCCTTACATAGATTTATTGCCCCTCCACCACCAGCTGTCCCTCCACCACCAGCTGTCCCTCCACCACCAGCTGTCCCTCCACCACCAGCTGTCCCTCCACCAACAGCTGTCCCTACACCACCAGCTGTCCCTCCACCACCAGCTGTCCCTCCACCACCAGCTGTCCCTCCACCAACAGCTGTCCCTACACCACCAGCTGTCCCTCCACCACCAGCTGTCCCTCCACCACCAGCTGTCCCTCCACCACCAGCTGTCCCTCCACCAACAGCTGTCCCTACACCACCAGCTGTCCCTCCACCACCAGCTGTCCCTCCACCACCAGCCTAGGTTAGCTTTAACTAGTCCTTGATGCAGTGTTTAACTCCACAGTTCCCACTCGGAGGCTCTGGGTTAATGACGTGGTGCTGTACATTAACACTCGGAGGCTCTGGGTTAATGACGTGGTGCTGTACATTAATTATATCATTATTCGTCAACTTCTACAACAACATAAAAAATTACTTTTGGCGTTTTATATTTTTTGTGTAAATTTATTTTTCTCGTTGTTGTCATGTTGGCTGTTCAAAAATATGTCGGCACTAATTGGTCAACACGTAAAGCCCTCTCAATATTTTGGCATCATTTTATATGTATTTCTGGCAACACTGATTCATGAATTCTGTCATTGTTTTGTTATGTTATTTGTTGGTGTGTGTGTGTGTGTGTGTGTGCATAGAGTGGTGTAGTGCGTCTGGTGGGGCACCATTATGTAATTGTTAAGGTACAAGCACTGCTTGCTTCCTCTCGCTTTTCTGCTACTGCCACTGGCGAGCCCTCGGGTTCAACAGGGAAGCAACTTGCACAAATCTTCCCCTGCCAGTACACAGCCTCCCTACCATCAAGACTCCTGCTGTGCCTCCTTGTGGTAACACACGGTAACTGGGTGCGTTGTGGGCACAGGCTAGACCAGGAGAGGATCTCAGAGCAGCAGTGGGCCCCAGAGGGACGGTGCATAGGCCCACTGGCATATGGACACGTCCTGGCGCCTACCAACCACTGCACCGTTGCCTTTGCGGATTAACCTTGGTAGGTATAAGGGTGCGGGAGTAAACCCCAAACGAAAAATCTGTGGTGGAGCCCAGCATCAGGCAGACATGCTTACAGAGCTCCAACAAGACCCAACGGCAGTATAGGCGGAAGAGGTGACCGCCATGGGAACCCAACGACTAGACCGGTGGATGAAGGCAATGCCTGATGGACAGGCTACTAAGGCGAAACCCAACAAACTGGACTATCGGTAGTCCATTGCAACTCTCCCTCTCCCCAGTCGTTGCAACACTTGCACCACTGAATCAGGAAAAGGGAGAGCCAAGATGTGTTGTTGCAGCCTGCGCTCCTGCCTCACCACATAAATCAACTCACACGAAGCCATCATCCAGCTCATCAGACCTCTCATCATCATCAAATCATCTTTATCCCCAAAAGTCATATGGCGACGGACGAGTGGCGACGGGTACAGGCGAGATGACTGCCAGGAGTCTTTAGTTGCAACTCTACACATGGGCGGCACTGATAAGATGGTAATTTATGCACTGGGAACTAGGCAGCAGTGCCGACAACAAAAAACTCAAATCCCAGTGCATGGGGTATTCTTGACACTGTCTTGACAAAATCCTACAAAGAAACCTCCGGCCAGATCCCATCTCGTACACCAGGACTGGTTTGATCAAAATGACCCGGAAATCAATGTACTCTTTGATGATAAACGTGCTGCTTAAAATGACTGGCAGAACAACCCTCAGTCCCGAACCTAAGCTGGTACCTTCCGCATGAAGAAAGTGGTGGAACAGCAAGAATTTCACAAACTAAAGACCGACTGGTTTAAAAATAAAGCATGTGAAATGCAAAAACGTGCAGTTCAACACAAGATGCACGAAATTTTCAATTTCACCCAAAAAAATTATGGGCCAATCACCAATGGTGCAGCCCCCCACCGTTTATCCGACGGTAATTCCCTAATTGACGCATCATCTATAAAGGGTACTGTATATTTTTTACAAAGATCACCATAGTAATACAGGATGCAATAATAAATTAATTTAATTTAAATATATCATTGTAAATATTTGTCATAATTATTTTCCCATTGTCTAAGTTCTGCACTCAACTAGTAGTTAGAGACAAAGAATGCATCCTTCACCGTTGGAAAGACCGATGTGAATGTCCTGACTACCCAGCAGGTCCCTCAGCATCCAGAACTGACCCACCATAGCTATCCTCTATCCCTAGATGAGATAGCTGTAAGGGCGGTAACGAGCAGGATGATTGTTCGCTGCCCGCTTGCTTGTTCGCGTCCCCCACTTCGGGGGGGGGGGGGGTAGATGGAGGTGAGAACGTGACTGCTGCCTCGACACAAAGATCAGACACTACCCAGTTAGCACCACAGCTACACCTCCCCGCTGCTCGTCCAAATTCTGGTTGTGATCTCACCATAGGTCCTGGACTCTTGGGCTGTTTCCCTAGACCTTCACAAATCGACTGTCAATCTCCGGACACCTACCCCAGCTACTACCGCGGCTGCCACGTCATCGCCACTTCCTCCACCATCTGTGCCCCGGTGTTTCTCCTGTGCAGCAAGACATCGCCCACCAAGGCCAAATGAGGAAACTGACTTGACCTTCCCCCTGAGAGTAGATCACTGCTTTCCAGAACCTTCCCCAGGGCCGCTGCAGTAGGAAATATCTGTTCATTGTTTGACTCCCGTAATTGTTTGATTCTCTTAATTATTTGATTCCATTAATTGTTTGACTCCATTAATTGTTTGATTCTCATAATTGTTTGACTCCCGTAATTGTTATTTGATGTTTGTGTGAGTGGTGTCAGAGTTTTGTGTTATTTTATAGTAAAGAGATGCCAATCTCGAACGGTTGTTTGTTATCCCTCAGAAAACCGTGGTTCTTGACTTTCCTTTTATAAGATCCTGATTAGGCTGGCAAGGGATTTCTATCCCCAAGTCCCCGGCCTTTACAATAGCTACTGCCACCAAACAGATGAAAAATAACAAACCCTCAGGGCCTGATGGAATCCCAGCGAAGGTGTATAAAGCAGGAGGACCTTTGCTTACCAGCCGTCTCCACTCTCTCCTGGAGAATACATGAGAAAAGGAGGAAATCACCCAATATGCCCGTAGCTGGCAAGATTATCGCCCGAGTCCTCCAAAACAGACTTCTTCAAGAGGCAGAAAACTTCCTCCCAGAATCTCAATGTAGCTTTAGACCATCACTTAACACCACTGACATGGTCTTTGTTGCCCGCCAGATACAGGAGGGGTGCACAGAACAACGTCGTGACCTGTACATGGCCTTCGTCGACCTAACCAAGGCCTTCAAGTCGGTCAACAGAGAAACCCTCTGGTGGACCCTCAGGCGTTTGGCTGCCCACCAAAATCCATTGCCATTGTGAGGCAACTCCACGATGGCATGAATAGCAGTGTCCTACACAATGGCACCCAGTCTGAGTTCTTCCCATACAAACAGGGCTGCCTTCCTTACTCGTGCCAATGCCAATTTAACCGGCGGGGTGGACAACCAGTACCGGATGGAGGGTCTTTTCAACATAAGACGACTCTAGGCAAGAACAAAGTGTCCGCAGCTTCCATTACTGAACTTCATTGTGCAGACGACCTCGCCCTAGTCATTCAAACTGAACGCGACCTAACTGAAATCCTCAACACACACGCAGATGCGTATGCACACTTCAGCCTTGAGGTGAATGTTCGTAATACTCACATTTTCTTTCAACCTGCCCCTGATTCAATCACACTTCCACCACCCATCGAGCTTAACAGTACTACCCTCTCTAATGTTACCCACTTCCAGTATCTCTGCTCCCACCTGCCCACCACTGCGGACATCGATGAAGAGATTCAACATAGGATCAGGTGTGCATCTCAAGCCTTTGGCAGACTCCGTACCCGTGTCTTCAGCTGTAGGGGGCTGAAATTATCAGCAAAGCTGCACGTATATCGAGCAGTGGTCCTCCCCACCCTGCTATAAGGCAGCGAGACATGGGTCACATACAAGAGGCACCTCAAGCCACTTGAAAACTTTCACCAACTTAGTCTACGATCCATCCTCCGAATTTTCTAGGAAGACAAGAGAACAAATGCCAGTATTCTCATTGACACTAACTGTAGGAGCATCAAGGCTACCATTATCCATGAACAACCACTTTGGACTGGTAATGTTACCCGCATGGAAGACAGTAGACTGCCAAAGCAGCTACTTTACAGTCACCTAACGAATAGTTAACGTAACGCCGGCGGCCAACTGAAAAGTTAAAAGGATAGTCTTGAGATCACACCTGAAAAAGTACCAAATCGACCCCTTCACCTGGGACACAATTACTCCACACCGTAACGTTTAGAGGAGCACTACACGAGAAGGTGTTAATACTTTCGAGATAGCCCGACTGCAAACCAAGGCAGACAAACGGCAGCGCCGAAGAGACGCTGCCGCCGCCCCTCCCTCATTTCATCTCTAATGGCAAGATAGCCGACATATTAAGATTGTATCCACTTTTTTGCACTTAGTAACTATATCAATTCTCATGTACAGAACCAAACACACAATGTGCTTGAATACCTCCCACGTAAATGTGAATAACAAAGTGTGAGGCCAGACATACTGCCTCACACGCCTGTACTCACGCAGTTGTGAATAAGTTACCCTTTATGTATAGAACTAAACATATAATGTAAATGAAATACTGTGTAACATTCAGTGCCATAATATCCTGACAACGGGGGTTAATTATTATGACCCTTTGTAAACTCTACTCTGTAATCCTTTTGCGCTACCGCTCACAGGATGAGTGTGGGGTGCACAATAAAGTAGCCGCTGCAAGCGGCAAAATCAAATCAAATCCTCATTAGATGCAGCCCCTCACACGTGCAACATGTGTGAACGACCCTGCCGGTCCCGTATCCGCCTCTTTAGTCACTTCAGAGCTCACCAACTTAGGTGACATCCATCATAACTCATATCATTGTATCATAGCTGGATGATCGTCATACTCGATTCCGAGTGACAGCAAAGTAGCAGTGTGTGTGTGTGTGTGTGTGTGGCGAGGGGTGAGAGTGGTGGGTGAGGGTCACTGTAAAGGGATCAACGCCGCTCAGCTCGAGTTAACAAACACCACGGCCTTCACACACACACACACCCTTTCCATACACATACACACACACATCATTTACCCACACACACATCATTTACCCACACACACACAAACAGATGAGTTAGTATGGTAAGCAAGCATCTGGTGTAATCAAAGGCGGGAACTGCCACCCAAGAGCAGCTGATAATAATAATAATAATTAACGGTTTATTGAAAGAGCTTGGCAGCCAGAAGGCTGAAAATATACAGTTACATATTTGGGGAGTGGGTTACGAATTACAAATAATATACAAGTAACATAAGTGACACAAATAAGACGTATAATAACTTAGATGGGGAAAAGCTCAAACTACAGTTCAATTCAACATAGTGACAGTGTTACAGTATTACAAGTTATTGATAATTTTTACAATGGTTGGGACTGGGCTGTTCTTATAGCGATCAGTTCGTGCACGTATGGGCTGGATGCGGTTGTGGTGTCGAACAGCAATTCTCGGACAAGGGACCTCGGGTGGTAGTAGGAGCCGGTGTCGGGGATGGTGTAGAAGCTTCTTACCAAATTTGCAGATGAGGTCGTGGTGATGGTCAGTGAGAGTCGAAAGGGTCAGTGTGTTGAGCGCTTCTTGATATGTGGAGTAGGAGGAGGAGAGAATAATCTTGCATGCCCTCTTTTGCACTTTTTCTAGGTGTTTACGTTGTGTGGCATTTAGGGAGGAAGACCAGGTGGGGGAGGCATAGGTGAGCTTGGGAAGTATGAATGTTGTGTAAACACTGAGGAGCTCGTGTGCAGGAACTCCGAGGGACTTGAGTCGGCGGAGGAGGTGGAGACGGAAACTGGAGGATTTGACAACTTCATTGACGTGTGGTTTCCAATTTAGTTTGTTGTCTATGGTGACGCCGAGGAGCTTCGTGGAATCTACGACCTGGAGTGTGTTCGGACCTAGAGTAATGGAAGGAGGTGGGACAATGTCGGAGGAGAGGTTGATGTGCATAACCATGGTCTTGGTATGGTTGATGGTGACATGGTTGTTGGTAGCCCAGTTTTGGAGACTGTTCAATAAATCCTGAAGGGCGGTATAGTTGGGAGCAGAATTGTTGACGCTGATCCCAATGGTGGAGTCGTCGACATATTTCCAGCGAGCAGGGGTTTCTCTTAGGGCATCATTGATGAGCATAAGGAAGCAGAGTGGTCCCATCTTGGTGCCTTGGGGGACGCCACAGGTGAGTGACTGAAAGGTGGAGACAGCCCCTCGGAAGCGTACAGCTTGGCGTCGGTCACTGAGGAAGTCTGTAAGCCATGGTATGAGGCTTCTTCGAAGCCCGAGGTCAATAGCTTTGTTGATGATTATATTGTGGTCGACTAGGTCGAACGCTTTAGTGTGTGTGTGTGTGTGTGTGTGTGTGTGATGACCATACTCGTATAACACAGTTATACTGTAATTATTACCACAAGAACAATAGAGACGTATGTATGTATGTAATAATAATAATAAAAATAATAATTAACAGTTTATTGAAAAGGCTCTGCAGCCCGAAGGCCGAAAATATACATTGGACATAAATGACTTATTACATACATTGGTGGTTTAACAAAAGCCTTCATTAGAGAAAGGTGAAGGAACATACAGTGAACATACAGATTAATGTTTGCAGTGGAGGTCACGTAGATCATGTGAGCTGAAGTGTTGAACAGCAGACACGTAGTGTAGTAACTCCCACACAGATGGTGTTAGGAGGGACCTCACGTGGTGTAGTAATTCCCTAACAGATGGTGTTAGGAGGGACCTCACGGGGTGCAGTAAGTCCCTCACAGATGGTGTTATGAGGGACCTCACGTGGTGTAGTAATTCCCTCACAGATGGTGTTATGAGGGACCTCACGTGGTGTAGTAATTCCCTCACAGATGGTGTTATGAGGGACATGACGTGGTGTAGTAACTCCCTCACATATGGTGTTATGAGGGACCTCACGTGGTGTAGTAATTCCCTCACAGATGGTGTTATGAGGGACCTCACGTGGTGTAGTAATTCCCTCACAGATGGTGTTATGAGGGGCCTGACGTGGTGTAGTAATTCCCTCACAGATGGTGTTATGAGGGGCCTCACGTGGTGTAGTAATTCCCTCACAGATGGTGTTATATGGGGCCTCACGTGGGGTAGTAATTCCCTCACAGATGGTGTTATATGGGGCCTCACGTGGTGTAGTAATACCCTCACAGATGGTGTTATGAGGGGCCTCACGTGGTGTAGTAATTCCCTCACAGATGGGTGTTATGAGGGACCTCACGTGGTGTAGTAATTCCCTCACAGATGGTGTTATGAGGGACCTCACGTGGTGTAGTAATTCCCTCACAGATGGTGTTATGAGGGACCTCACGTGGTGTAGTAATTCCCTCACAGATGGTGTTATGAGGGGCCTGACGTGGTGTAGTAATTCCCTCACAGATGGTGTTATGAGGGACCTCACGTGGTGTAGTAATTCCCTCACAGATGGTGTTATATGAGTGAGGTTTGGTCCCAGGCCTTCCTATCGTAGACGGAGTAACACATCGCTACTTGTTGTTGGGTCTCACGGGCAGTTATCACTATGTATGTATGTATGTATGGTAATGTAATGTAATGTATGTAATGTAATGTAATGTATGTATGTATGTATGTATGTATAACAGATCAGGGTCGCCAGAGCAGCTGGTGTCAAATAAACTGTGACACGAGAACAATTTACCCAGGTAATGTGTAAAAGACTCTTGACTATTTGAGTTAGGTCAATGTTGATTCACCAATATGTTGACTCACCAACTTATTACTCAACAACATGTTGACTCACCACCATGTTGACTCACCGCCATGTTGACTCACAGCCATGTTGACTCACCATAATATTGACTCACCAACATATTGACTCACCACCATGTTGACTCACCACCATATTGGCTCACCAACATTTTGACTCACTATGTTGACTCACCGCCATGTTGACTCACCAACATGTTGACTCACCAACATGTTGACTCACCACCATGTTGACCCACCAACATTTTGACTCAACACCATGTTGACTCACCGCCATGTTGACTCACCGCCATGTTGACTCACTATGTTGAGTCACCGCCATGTTGACTCACCAACATTTTGACTCGCCACCATGTTGACTCACCACCATGATGACTCACTATGTTGAGTCACCGCCATGTTGACTCACCAACATTTTGACTCACCACCATGTTGACTCACTATGTTGGCTCACCTCCATGTCGACTCACCAGCATGTTGACTCACCGCCATGTTGACTCACCACCATGTTGACTCACCACCATGTTGACTCACCACCATGTTGACTCACTATGTTGAATCACCGCCATGGTGACTCACTGCCATGTTGACTCACCACTATGTTGACTCACTATGTTGACTCACGAGCATGTTGACTCACCACCATGTTGATTCCTCACCAGATTCAACACCACTTTTTCACCACTTTATTCACCACATAATTCAAGGCTATATTCGCCATTTTATTCACATCTTCATTCACCACTTTACTCCTCTTTATTCACCATTTTACTCACCACGCTATTCACCACTTTATTCACCACTTTATTCACCACTTTATGCACCACTTTACTCACCACTTTACTCCTCTTTATTCACCACTTTACTCACCACTCTATTCACCACTTTATTCACCACTTTATTCACTACTTTATTCAACACTTTATTCACCACTTTATTCACCACTTTATTCACCACTTTACTCACCACTTTACTCACCACTTTATTCACCACTTTACTCACCACTTTACTCACCACTTTATTCACCACTTTACTCACCACTCTATTCACCACTTTATTCACCACTTTATTCACCACTTTATGCACCACTTTACTCACCACTTTACTCCTCTTTATTCACCACTTTACTCACCACTCTATTCACCACTTTATTCACCACTTTATTCACTACTTTATTCAACACTTTATTCACCACTTTACTCACCACTTTATTCACCACTTTATTCACCACTTTACTCACCACTTTATTCACCACTTTATTCACTACTTTATTCAACACTTTATTCACCACTTTACTCACCATTTTATTCACCACTTTACACACCACTTTACTCACCACTTTACTCACCACTTTATACAACACTAACACTTTACTCACCACTTTATTCACCACTTTATTCACTACTTTATTCACCACTTTGCTCACCACTTTACTCACCATTTTATTCACCACTTTACACACCACTTTACTCACCACTTTACACACCACTTTACTCACCACTTTATACAACACTAACACTTTACTCACCACTTTACTCACCATTCTATTCACCACTTTATTCACCACTTTACTCACCATGCTATTCACCACTTTATTCACCACTTTATTCACCACTTTACTCACCACTTTATTCACCACTTTACTCACCACTTTATTCACCACTTTACTCACCACTTTACTCACCATCATATTCACCACTTTACTCACCACTTTACTCACTATATACAACACTAACACTTTACTCACCACTTTATTTAACACTTTACTCACCACTTTACTCACCACTTTATACAACACTAACACTTTACTCACCACTTTATTTAACACTTTACTCACCACTTTACTCACCACTTTATTCACCACTTTACTCACCACTTTATACAACACTAACACTTTACTCACCACTTTACTCACCACTTTACTCACCATCATATTCACAACTTTATTCACCACTTTATACAACACTAACACTTTACTCACCACTTTATTTAACACTTTACTCACCACTTTACTCACCACTTTACTCACCACTTTATACAACACTAACACTTTACTCACCACTTTACTCACCACTTTACTCACCATCATATTCACCACTTTACTCACCACTTTATACAACACTAACACTTTACTCACCACTTTATACAACACTAACACTTTACTCACCACTTTACTCACCATGCTATTCACCACTTTATTCACCACTTTACTCACCATGCTATTCACCACTTTATTCACCACTTTATTCACCACTTTACTCACCACTTTATTCACCACTTTACTCATCACTTTATTCACCACTTTACTCACCACTTTACTCACCATCATATTCACCACTTTACTCACCACTTTATTCACCACTTTACTCACCACTTTATTCACCACTTTACTCACCACTTTACTCACCACTTTACTCACTGAGTCAGTTAAGACAATTAGTGGCATCTTGTATAACGAGGTTAGGCCAGAGAGCTGATCCTGTTCCTCCCTCATCCTCCTGCTTCCTGCCTTCTCTTCTTCTTCCTCCTCTTCCTGCTATTCTCCTCTTTCTCTTCCTCTTTCTGTCTTCTCCCCTTGCTTCCTCCTCTTCATCCTTCTCTTTCCCCTCCTACCTCCTCCTCCTCCTCCTAATCCTCCTCCTCCTCCTCCTCCTCTTACTCCTCCTCCTCTTACTCCTCCTCCTCCTCCTACTTCCTGTCTCTCCTCCTGCCCCCTCCTCTTCTTCCTGTCTCTCCTCCTGCCTCTTCCTCTTGCCCCCTTCTCTTCTTCCTGTCTCTCCTCCTGCCTCTTCCTCCTGCCCCCTCCTCTTCTTCCTGTCTCTCCTCCTGCCTCTTCCTCCTGCCCCCTCCTCTTCTTCCTGTCTCTCCTCCTGCCTCTTCCTCCTGCCCCCTCCTCTTCTTTCTGTCTCTCCTCCTGCCTCTTCCTCCTGCCCCCTCCTCTTCTTCCTGTCTCTCCTCCTGCCTCTTCCTCCTGCCCCCTCCTCTTCTTCCTGTCTCTCCCTCTTCCACTAAACTAAATCACCACATTTGTCTGACTTTCAATCAGCGTTAGTCAGCTCTATGTCCGTTATACTGACTTAACTGATAACGTGGTAAGGAATGGTAAGGGGGGTTCACCCCCAGGAACCACCAGTTGTTTGTTGTGCTTGTTAGAGACGACCAAGTAGTAAGGCTTTAGCGTCTCACTTGAGGATTACACCCCTAACCTAACCTAACCTAACCTAACCTAACCTAACCTAACATAACATAACCTAACCTTACCTAACCTAACCTAACCTAACCTAACCAAACCTAACATAACCTAACCTAACCAAACCTAACCTAACCTAACCTAACCTTACCTAACCTAACCAAACCTAACATAACCTAACCTAACCTAAGTACCATCTGACAATAGAGTCGCTCGCTCGCACGTAACCTTCATCAGAGAGGTCAGTATAGAACTGTAAGGTGAACACTGTATCAACGTGAGCTCGTTAATATTCGCTTAACTGCATTAATTTGGATTTAAAAACTAACATTAATATTTATGAGAGGAATAAGAATACGTTTGTAAAAGAATAAAATTAGGATCTTTTATAGGAGGTGATGTGTGTGTGTGGTCGAGTAAATATTCTCTTTTTTCACCATGTTTGACCTGTAAAAAATGATCAACTCTGAAAAGGCCAAATGTGTTGAATAATAGTTACCACACACACACACTATTACTAATACTTTGCTGTCACTCGGAATCGAGTATGACCATCATCCAGCTATAATACAATGATATGAGTTATTAAGGATGTCACCTTCGTTGGTAAGCACTCAGGTGACTCGAGAGGCCGATACAGGACCGGTAAAGCCCTCCACAGATGTTGCACCTGTGGGGGGCTACATATAGTGAGGGAGGGGCGACGGCAGCATCTTTCCGGCGCTGGCGCTTGTCAGCCTTGGTTTACAGTCATGATAACTTGAAAGTATTGACACCATCTCGGGTGGTGCTACTCCAAGCGTTAAG
>CAUDMG010000936.1:687600-932600 GCA_958450375.1 Homarus gammarus
AATGTTTAGTAGTACCACTGTGGAATGTTGAGTAGTGCTCACTGTGGAATGTAGAGTAGTGCCACTGTGGAATGTTGAGTAGAGCCACTGTGTAATGTTGAGTAGAGCCACTGTGGAATGTTTAGTAGTGCCACTGTGGAATGTTTAGTAGTGCCACTGTGGAATGTTTAGTAGTGCCACGGTGGAATATTTAGTAGAGCCACTGTGGAATGCTTAGGAGTGCCACTGTGGAATGTTTATGGGTGCCACCAACACCAACAGGAACATTGGGAATGTTCTCCACTTGGGAGTACTACTCTATGGTCGCCACCACCCGTGTTTTACTTACTGTGTGTTAAATGTCTCCACTCCACTCCACTCCACACCACACTACTCCACACCACTCCACTCCACTCCACTCCACACCACTCCACATCACTTCACTCCACTCCTCACCACTCCACACCATTACACTCCACTCCACACCACTCCACTCCACACCACTCCACACCACTCCACTCCACTCCTCACCACTCCACACCATTACACTCCACACCACTCCACACCACTCCACACCACACCACTCCACACCACCCCACTCCACACCATTACAATCTACTCCACTCCACACCACTCCACACAACACTATCCCACACCACACTACACCACACTACACCACACCACACTACACCACACCACACCACACCACACTACACCACACTACACTACACTACTCCACACTACACCACACCACACCACACTACACCACACTACACTACACTACTCCACACTACACCACACCACACCACACTACACTACACTACTCCACACTACACCACACTACACCACACCACACTACACTACACTACACCACACTACACCACACTACACTACACCACCTGGATGCGTCCTCACAACACTCTGCACCAGACGTGGCCTCAATCATCAGCGCGGCTCTAACTGTACACCACTACACCACCTGGATGAGTCCTCACTACACTCTGCACCAGACGTGGCCTCAATCATCAGCGCGGCTCTAACTGTACACCACTACACCACCTGGATGAGTCCTCACAACACTCTGCACCAGACGTGGCCTCAATCATCAGCGCGGCTCTAACTGTACACCACTACACCACCTGGATGCGTCCTCACAACACTCTGCACCAGACGTGGCCTCAATCATCAGCGCGGCTCTAACTGTACACCACTACACCACCTGGATGCGTCCTCACAACACTCTGCACCAGACGTGGCCTCAATCATCAGCGCGGCTCTAACTGTACACCACGTTCCCAGGTCGAGCAAAACAAACAAACAAAAATACACTCGACCGAACTCCCGAAGGGGGTAAAAACATGCCGACGTAAGGACATCCCGAGGGAAGTTTCTCGTCAATTCTGCCACTGTGTCCAATCTACCACCTGCCAGATATTTGGTGTAGGTTAACTGTAAAACTTGGCCACTATATGGCCATGCAGCTGTAGAGGCTGTAAGACTTGGCCACTATATGGCCATGTAGCTGTCTCCTTCGACTGTGTGCACAGGAACTAGACCTTCCATAAGATACACCCTACCAAGTCACAAGGGGTCTGGTCACAGCTACACCCTACCAACACTACAAGTCACAAGGGGTCTGGTCACAGCGACACCCTACCAACACTACAAGTCACAAGGGGTCTGGTCACAGCTACACCCTACCAACACTACAAGTCACAAGGGGTCTGGTCACAGCTACACCCTACCAACACTACAAGTCACAAGGGGTCTGGTCACAGCGACACCCTACCAACACTACAAGTCACAAGGGGTCTGGTCACAGCTACACTCAACCAACACTACAAGTCACAAGGGGTCTGGTCACAGCTACACTCAACCAACACTACAAGTCACAAGGGGTCTGGTAACAGCGACACTCTACCAAACTACAAGTCACAAGGGGTCTGGTCACAGCTACACCCTACCAACACTACAAGTCACAAGGGGTCTGGTCACAGCGACACTCTACCAACACTACAAGTCACAAGGGGTCTGGTCACAGCGACACCCTACCAACACTACAAGTCACAAGGGGTCTGGTCACAGCGACACTCTACCAACACTACAAGTCACAAGGGGTCTGGTCACAGCGACACTCTACCAACACTACAAGTCACAAGGGGTCTGGTCACAGCTACACCCTACCAACACTACAAGTCACAAGGGGTCTGGTCACAGCGACACTCTACCAACACTACAAGTCACAAGGGGTCTGGTCACAGCGACACTCTACCAACACTACAAGTCACAAGAGGTCTGGTCACAGCTACACCCTACCAACACTACAAGTCACAAGGGGTCTGGTCACAGCTACACCCTACCAACACTACAAGTCACAAGGGGTCTGGTCACAGCGACACTCTACCAACACTACAAGTCACAAGGGGTCTGGTCACAGCTACACCCTACCAACACTACAAGTCACAAGGGGTCTGGTCACAGCGACACCCTACCAACACTACAAGTCACAAGGGGTCTGGTCACAGCTACACCCTACCAACACTACAAGTCACAAGGGGTCTGGTCACAGCGACACCCTACCAACACTACAAGTCACAAGGGGTCTGGTCACAGCGACACCCTACCAACACTACAAGTCACAAGGGGTCTGGTCACAGCTACACCCTACCAACACTACAAGTCACAAGGGGTCTGGTCACAGCGACACCCTACCAACACTACAAGTCACAAGGGGTCTGGTCACAGCTACACCCTACCAACACTACAAGTCACAAGGGGTCTGGTCACAGCGACACTCTACCAACACTACAAGTCACAAGGGGTCTGGTCACAGCGACACCCTACCAACACTACAAGTCACAAGGGGTCTGGTCACAGCTACACCCTACCAACACTACAAGTCACAAGGGGTCTGGTCACAGCGACACCCTACCAACACTACAAGTCACAAGGGGTCTGGTCACAGCTACACCCTACCAACACTACAAGTCACAAGGGGTCTGGTCACAGCGACACCCTACCAACACTACAAGTCACAAGGGGTCTGGTCACAGCGACACCCTACCAACACTACAAGTCACAAGGGGTCTGGTCACAGCGACACCCTACCAACACTACAAGTCACAAGGGGTCTGGTCACAGCGACACCCTACCAACACTACAAGTCACAAGGGGTCTGGTCACAGCTACACCCTACCAACACTACAAGTCACAAGGGGTCTGGTCACAGCGACACCCTACCAACACTACAAGTCACAAGGGGTCTGGTCACAGCTACACCCTACCAACACTACAAGTCACAAGGGGTCTGGTCACAGCGACACCCTACCAACACTACAAGTCACAAGGGGTCTGGTCACAGCGACACCCTACCAACACTACAAGTCACAAGGGGTCTGGTCACAGCTACACCCTACCAACACTACAAGTCACAAGGGGTCTGGTCACAGCGACACCCTACCAACACTACAAGTCACAAGGGGTCTGGTCACAGCGACACTCTACCAACACTACAAGTCACAAGGGGTCTGGTCACAGCTACACCCTACCAACACTACAAGTCACAAGGGGTCTGGTCACAGCGACACTCTACCAACACTACAAGTCACAAGGGGTCTGGTCACAGCGACACCCTACCAACACTACAAGTCACAAGGGGTCTGGTCACAGCTACACCCTACCAACACTACAAGTCACAAGGGGTCTGGTCACAGCGACACTCTACCAACACTACAAGTCACAAGGGGTCTGGTCACAGCTACACCCTACCAACACTACAAGTCACAAGGGGTCTGGTCACAGCTACACTCTACCAACACTACAAGTCACAAGGGGTCTGGTCACAGCGACACTCTACCAACACTACAAGTCACAAGGGGTCTGGTCACAGCTACACCCTACCAACACTACAAGTCACAAGGGGTCTGGTCACAGCTACACTCTACCAACACTACAAGTCACAAGGGGTCTGGTCACAGCGACACCCTACCAACACTACAAGTCACAAGGGGTCTGGTCACAGCTACACTCTACCAACACTACAAGTCACAAGGGGTCTGGTCACAGCTACACCCTACCAACACTACAAGTCACAAGGGGTCTGGTCACAGCTACACTCTACCAACACTACAAGTCACAAGGGGTCTGGTCACAGCAACACTCTACCAACACTACAAGTCACAAGGGGTCTGGTCACAGCGACACCCTACCAACACTACAAGTCACAAGGGGTCTGGTCACAGCTACACTCTACCAACACTACAAGTCACAAGGGGTCTGGTCACAGCGACACCCTACCAACACTACAAGTCACAAGGGGTCTGGTCACAGCTACACTCTACCAACACTACAAGTCACAAGGGGTCTGGTCACACCTCTGAAAGAAGTCAAAATTGTTCCAGTACACAAATATAAAATCGAGACATCATCATATCTCGTCCCTTACTTCACAGTCGCCAATACTTAACAAGATCCCTAGTGGTGCAGCTAAGGACGACCGAGTTATTGTTACTACCACTACTCACTGGAGGTACCTCACACTACCACCACTCACTGGAGGTACCTCACACTACCACCACTCACTGGAGGTACCTCACACTACCACTACTCACTGGAGGTACCTCACACTACCACCACTCACTGGAGGTACCTCACACTACCACTACTGGAGGTACCTCACACTACCACTACTCACTGGAGGTACCTCACACTACCACTACTCACTGGAGGTACCTCACACTACACCACTCACAGGTACTCACACTACACTACTCACTGGAGGTACCTCACACTACCACCACTCACTGGAGGTACCTCACACTACCACTCCTCACTGGAGGTACCTCACACTACCACCACTCACTGGGGTACCTCACACTCACACTCATGAGTCCTCACACTACACACTCACTGGAGGTACCTCACTCTACCACCATCACTGAGTCCTCACACTACCACACTCGAGGTACCTCACACTACCACCACTCACTGGAGTACCTCACACTACACTACCACTGGAGGTACCTCACACTACCACCACTCACTGGAGGTACCTCACACTACCACCACTCACTGGAGGTACCTCACACTACCACCACTCACTGGAGGTACCTCACACTACCACCACTCACTGGAGGTACCTCACACTACCACCACTCACTGGAGGTACCTCACACTACCACCACTCACTGGAGGTACCTCACACTACCACTACTCACTGGAGGTACCTCACACTACCACTACTCACTGGAGGTACCTCACACTACCACCACTCACTGGAGGTACCTCACACTACCACCACTCACTGGAGGTACCTCACACTACCACCACTCACTGGAGGTACCTCACACTACCACCACTCACTGGAGGTACCTCACACTACCACCACTCACTGGAGGTACCTCACACTACCACCACTCACTGGAGGTACCTCACACTACCACCACTCACTGGAGGTACCTCACACTACCACCACTCACTGGAGGTACCTCACACTACCACCACTCACTGGAGGTACCTCACACTACCACCACTCACTGGAGGTACCTCACACTACCACCACTCACTGGAGGTACCTCACACTACGACATATATAATGTTTATATAAAGAGAGAGAGAGAGAGAGAGAGAGAGAGAGAGAGAGAGAGATCACTTTTCCCTTCTTTTCCATCATCTTCAAACCCTAACCAACTCTCTCTCTCCCTCCCTCCCTCCCTCCCTCCCTCCCTCTCTCTCTCTCTCTCTCTCTCTCTCTCCCTCTCTCTCTGTACCCTACACGGCGCCTGTGATCTCCCTCTCCCTTTCACTCTCCATTATCTTCATACACTCAACCACCTCTCACTCTCCCTCTCTCCCTCTCATCGTAATTTGCTTACCTTGTCCACCAGCTTCCAAATATTCCACCACTTTATTTTACTTTCTGTTTATTACTTTCCCTCCTCCTCCTCCTCCTCCTCCTTCCTACTCTTCATCTTCTACTTTCTTTCTTTTTTGTTCTTTTTCCAGGCGCTTCTTCTTCCTCTTCCTTTATTCTTCCTACTCCTCTTCCTCATTTATTCCTTCTTCCTCATCTTCCTCCTTCCTCCTCCTCTTTCATCTTCCTCCTCCTCCTCTTTCCTCATATCTCCTCCATCTTCCTTCATTCTTCCTCCTTTCTCCTCCTATTATTTTCACTACACTACTAATATTACGTCTTATATTCCCTTCTCTCTCTCTCTCTCTCTTCTAATTAATATTTCCTCTGCTTCATCTCCTATTTTATTTCTCTCAACACAATTATCTTACGTTCGCCTAGTTCTTCTTCCTTTTGTTATTATTATTATTATTATTTATTCTTATTTTTTTTTTTTTTTTTATTAAACATGGACCCTTTTAGTGAGATGGTCTGTGTTTTTAATTAGAGGCTAACTTACCTTGACCTTCCTTTACTGTAAAGCTAAATTAATCTACCTTAACTTATCTGAAGTTTCCATCGCCTTCCCTTAGACAACATGAACCTTTCTTAACCTAGTCTGACTTACATTAATCATTCTTAACCTATAGCAGCACACCCTAACCTAACTTACCTTTCTGTTGTGCGTACTAACTTCTATCACTACAGGGTACATCAATGTGCTAGCCTTTACTTTATATACGTTTGGCAGCTACTCCTCTTCCTCCGCCGTGAACTGCTGTGCAACAACCGGGTCGCGTCCTGGCAGTGCTGCGTCCTGGACAGTTGTTTGGTTGACGGTTACCTGACAAGGAGTAGTAGCACCAATCAGGAGACAGAATGCCAGCGGACGGTAACCAATCAAGACGTTGTTGCAGTGAAATTACCCAGAATTCCTTGTCCTACCTTTAGCTCGACTCACGGATTTTGAATCTTCTCTTTATGATGTCATCTGACTATTTTTCTTTGTTTCCTATACTGTTCGCCCCACTCTACCAACTATTTTGAACTCTTTGACTATCTCACTTCTTGCCATGAGTCGTTGCTATCCACACACCCCAACACCGAGATCCTCTACCTAGGGGATTTCAATGTACATCACAGAGAGTGGCTTGGCTCTGCAAGGGATGACCCAGGTGGAGCTGAGGCACTCTCTTTTTCCTTACTTATGATTTGGAACAAATAATCAAACACCCTACACGCGTTCCTGATCGACACGATCAACTTGCAAACATTCTTGATCTTTGTTTTACCTCTAACCCCTCACACTATTCATACTCAATTTTTGCCCCCTTAGGGTCTTCTGATCACAACCTTATTTCTATTAAATCAAACTGGGCACGACCACCTCCCCCACCCCCCTCTAAGCGTCAACTATGGCACTATTCGAGGGCAAGCTGGCAATCCTTGCGAGAATTCTTCACCGATTTTCCTTGGGATGAATGTTGCTTTTCCACTCGGGATGCCTCAGTATGTGCTGACAGCATTGCTGGGGCTATACAGGGCGGTGTGAGTGCATTTATCCCATCTTCTACCAAAACTTTCGCATTACAATCATGGTTTGACGCTCCTGCTCTCTTGCTTGCAGGGTGATAAGTGGGCATATCGAGCTATGAAACTATCTCCTTCTCCTATTACCCACACCTCTTTCATTACTTCTAGGAATCGTTGCAAGGCTATTCTTCGTAGGGCCAAGCGGAATTTTATTAAAAGAAAGACTGCTGTCCTGACTAATTCTTCCTGTAGTAAATCCTTCTGGTCCTTAGCTAAAAACATCTGTAACAACTTCTGCACGCCTTCTATTCCTCCCCTCTTCCGACCTGATAACTCTATAGCCAACTCTCCCCTGACATAGCCAACCTCTTTGGCACCTTATTCTCCTTTAATTCCACCTTAGACGATTCCCACTCTACCCCTCCTACCCCTGCACCTCCTTCTGAACCTATGCACTTTCCTATAATCTCCACTCGCAGGGTTGCCGGTGTGTTATCCAGGTTGGATGTGAGTAAGGCGCATGGACCGGATGGAATACCCCCTCGTGTTCTGAGGGAGTGTGCTGAAGCCCTGGCCCCTGTGCTTGCTCGCCTCTTTCGCCTTTGCCTCAAAACCCAAACTTTTCCTTCTTCTTGGAAGCATGCCTTGGTTCAGCCCATCCCGAAGAAGGGTGACCATTCTAATCCCTCTAACTATCGTCCCATTGCCCTAACTTCATCCTTCTCTAAGATTTTCGAAACTATCTTAAACTCCCATTTTCTCCGTCACCTTGAACGCCTTTCTCTTTTGTCGGATCACCAGTATGGCTTTTGCCAGGCGAGATCTACTGGTGATCTGCTCTCCTATTGCACCCATCTTTGGTCATCCTCTCTTAGGGATTATGGGGAAACTTTTGTCGTGGCCCTCGACATCTCCAAAGCATTTGACAGGATATGGCACAAGTCTTTGCTATCTAAACTTCTCTCTTTTGGTTTCTCTCCCCCACTTTGTTTTCTCATCTCTAGCTTCCTTGAGAATCGACCCATGGCAGTTGTTGTCGAGGGATCGATCTCTCGCTCTTTCTCTACCAATAGTGGCGTCCCACAGGGTTCTGTTCTTTCACCAACTCTCTTTCTTCTTTTTATCAATGATTTACTTCACACTACAACTAATTCTATCCATTCTTACGCCGATGATTCTACTCTTCACTCTTCCTCACATTTTCCCCTTCCTCCTAACTCTCAAACTAGATCTGTTTCTAGAACTGATATAATTACCTCTATCAACGCGGATCTGTACAGCATCTCTGAATAGGGAGATACAAACTTGGTTAAGGTCAATAGTAACAAAACTCAATATTTACCAATTACACTTTGTAAAGTAGACGAACTCCCACCAATTACATTTCAGGACGCTATCATCCCCCCAAATTCTGAAATAAATATGTTAGGCCTCACCATTTCCTCCAATATGTCCTGGAAATCACACATCCTTAGTACAACTAAAGCTGCCTCCCGAAAGTTGAGAATGCTGTACAGATGCCGCAGCTACTTCACTCCTGAGCAGTTGCTCCAAGTATATAAGGGATTCATTCGTCCTAACTTGGAGTACTGCTCTCATATCTGGGGTGGCTCTTCTTCTGTCCAACTATTAGATAGGGTGGAATCAAAGGCATTTCGTCTTATTAACTCTCCTCCTTTAGTCGACAATCTCTCTTCCTTTTCTCTTCGCCGCAATGTTGCTTCACTCTCTTTCTTTTACAGGTACTTTAACGGGCAATGCTCAGTGGATTTGGCATCCTGTGTACCGCTGGCAAGGCCGTGGGTTCGTAACACACGTCTTGCCCGCGGTGCCCACCATTTCTCTGTGGATGTCGGTCACACGAGAATAACCCGTTATAGTATCTCCTTCTTTCCTCACACAGCCAAACTGTGGAATGCTCTGCCTTCTTTTGTGTTTCCATGCTCTTACAATCTGTCTCACTTTAAAAAGCTGGTTTTTCGGCATCTTCGTGGTGTACATTAATACAGTATAACCTTTTTTTCTATATTTTCAATTTCTTTCCGTTCTTTTTTTTTTCGCCCCCCAGGCTCCGTTGTGGGTCGTTTGACCTGTGCCCGGGTGGGCTAATTCCCGTAAAAAAAAAAAAAAAAAAAAAAAAAAAAAAAAAAAAAAAAAATATGGTCCATGTCTCGGCACGCTTGTCGCACCATGTCTTGGACTGCGACTGCTGTAAGTGGTCTGCAGCAAGGTTCCAACATCTTAGAAGCTTCTCTCTAACATCTACTAAACTTAACACACCAATGTTCTCTTCACTACTACCTATCAATCTATCTCTAACTATGTGCAAAGGACCTCTTACTTGATGAGCAAACAGTAGAAGTATGAGAAACAAAATGGATGATATTAGGGCCCAAGCAGTAACTTTCCTAAGAGGTACTGCATGCATGGATGACTTACACCCTCGAGGACGACCTACACCCTCGAGGACGTCCTACACCCTCGAAGATGGCCTACACCCTCAAGGGCGACCTGCACCCTCGAGGAAGACCTACACCCTCGAGGATGGCCTACACCCCTCGAGGACGACCTACACCCTCAAGGGCGACCTACACCTTCGAGGACGACCTACACCCTCGAACGATGACCTACACCTTCGAGGACGTCCTACACCCCCGAGGACGACCTACACCTTCGAGGACGACCTACACCCTCGAACGATGATCTACACCTTCGAGGACGTCCTCCACCCCCGTGGACGACCTACACCTTCGAGGACGACCTACACCCTCGAGGACGTCCTACACCCTCGAGGATGACCTACACCCTCGAGGACGTCCTACACCCTCGAGGACGACCTACACCCTCAAGGGCGACCTACACCTTCGAGGACTACCTACACCCTCGAACGATGACCTACACCTTCGAGGACATCCTACACCCTCGAGGACGACCTACACCCTCGAGGACGACCTACACCTTCAAGGACGACCTACACCCTCGAGGACGACCTACACCCTCGAGGACGACCTACACCCTCGAACGGTGACCTACACCTTCGAGGACGTCCTGCACCCCTGAGGACGACCTACACCCTTGAGTACAGTAACTTAACCCCTTGAGTACAGTAACTTAACCCCTTGAGTACAATCACTTAACCCCTTGAGTACAGTCACTTAACCCCTTGAGTACAGTAACTTAACCCCTTGAGTACCGTCACCTAACCCCTTGAGTACAGTAACTTAACCCCTTGAGTACAATCACTTAACCCCTAGAGCACAGTCACTTAACCCTTTGAGCACAGTCACTTAACCCCTTGAGTACAGTCACTTAACCCCTTGAGTACAATCACTTAACCCCTTGAGTACAATCACGTAACCCCTTGAGTACAATCACTTAACCCCTCTTATGTACGGTGTCTTAACCCTTGAGCAAGGTGTTTCAACCTCTTGAGTACAGTAACTTAACCCCTTGAGCACAGTAGCTTAACCCCTCTTGAGTACGATGTCTTAACCCCTCTTGAATACAGTCACTTAACCGCCCTTGAGAACGGTGATTTGACCCCTTGAGTACGGTGTCTTAACCCCTCGAGTACGGTGACTTAACTTTCATATAATACTTTGAAAGTCAGAAACATTTTGTAGACGCGTGGTGGGAGGCTGGTCGGTGAAGGGAAGGAATAAATATAACAAGTCATCGTAAACAGGAAACGTCGTCCACTAACGGAGTCTCTCTCTCTCTCTCTCTCTCTCTCTCTCTCTCTCTCTCTCTCTCTCTCTCTCTCTCTCTCTCTCACACACACACAGGAACAAGCGCTCCACCACTCCCATTGATCAACCGATGAAGCTCTACAAGGAACGACACAAACTCCTCTTCTCCAATAATTCAACGCTTCTCTCAGTTAAGCTGGATGCCCATCTGACTGGACGATATCATATGTGTCACCAGTGCCCTAATTAACGAGTTATAACTCACTGCCATTACCCTAATACTCAGGCTAATCTGTGAGGGTCTTGTATTTGACTGGGCTAATGCCAACATTGCAGGCACCTTAGATCCTCACCAATTCGGCAACATGAAAACCTCCACCATCCACTATCTCGTCAGCTTTCTTAATTTCGTTTACCACAACCTTGAAAACCCTTAGACATCTGTGGCTCTCACCTCCATAGTCTGTACTAAAGCGTTTGACTTAATCACAACTTAATTTTCAACAAAGCCATCGACCTCGGGTTTCGGAGAAGTCTCATACCGTGGCTCACAGACCTTCCGAGTGACCGACGCCAGGCCAGTGTGTGTGTTTCTCCACCATCCAGTCACTTTCCCGACTACACCGCCCTCCAGAATATACTGAACAATCTCCAATATTGGACCACCACCAACCATGTCACCATCAACCATACCAAGATCATGGTTATGCACATCAACCTCTCCTCAGACCTTGTCCCTCCTCCCTCCATCACACTGGACCCACACACTCCAGGATGAGGACTCCACCAAGCCCCTCGGCGTCACTATTTATAACAAACTGGATTGGAAAGCACACTCCAGTACAACCCTCAAGTCTTCCAGCTCTCGTCTCCACATACTTCGTCGTCTTAAGTCCCTGGGAGTTCCCGCGTCTTGTCCATGAGTGTTTACACAATATTCATACTTCCTAAGCTTACCTATTATTATTATTATTATTATTATTATTATTATTATTATTATTATTATTATTATTATTACACACACACACACACACCATCTGTGAGGGAATTACTACACCACGTCAGGTCCCACATAGCACCATCTGCGAAGGAATTACTACACCACGTGATGCCCCTCGTAACACCATCTGTGAGGGAATTACCACACCACGTCAAGCCCCTCATAACACCATCTGTGAGGGAATTACTACACTACGTGTCTGCTGTTCAACACTTCAGCTCACATGATCTACGTGACCTCCACTGTAAACATTAATCTGTATGTTCACTGTATGTTCCTTTACCTTTCTTTAATGAAGGCTTTTGTTAAACCACCAATGTATGTAATAAGTCATTTATGTCCAATGTATATTTTCATCCTTCGAGCTGGAGAAATTTTTCGATAAACCGTTAATTATTTTTATTATTATTATTATTATTATTAGTACACACACGCACACAGAGCTCACTTCATCACACACAAACCCTGATATGTTAATCACACTAGCCCGGACTCCAATCCAACTTTACCAATACGTGAAGTTTGGTCTTGAGAGAACTTAAGATGATAAAAGTTTAACATCAGTGGAGAGATTTACTGAAGGCTTCTCGACTCTCCATTGGTGACTTAGAGTTTACTGGAGAACAGGGGAGTAAAAATGGACTGAGTTTTCTGGATGTGGCACTTGAAGACGGAGTAGGAAGGAGGAAAAGACGTTATGTTAATTTATGTGGAGGCCAGTGTGTGTGTGTGTGTGTGTGTGTGTGTGTGTGTGTGTGTAACTCTCACTTAACACCGGCTGTAAGGTTGAAATTCACTCCACAGTTTTGAGACCACCGGCCACCAATTAAGCATCAGCAAGGTATAGGGTGAGAGACAGCTGAAAGTCATAAGCGGAAAAAGAAACACACTTAAGACAGACAGTTAAGACACGCACTTAAGACACACACACACACACACACACACACTCTAAAGGGCCAGTAAGACACACACACACACACACTCTAAAGGGCCAGTAAGACACCCACACACCCACCTCCTTCTCCAGGTTGAAGGACGACTGTCTTACAAAAGAAAATTATCGCTCGCGTCAAGGTGTGTGAAGAGCGAGCGGTTTAAGGTCGTGTCGCGGATTTACAGACACTCGTACGATCAATGTTGCCGTTAGTGAGGCCATAACTCCTCACCTAACGGGATGACTTAAGCTAAAACATAAAAATGACTTTCAATAACTTACTATATTTTCAAAGTTACGCTGAGAATCTAACTTAGACTGATGCTCTTAGGACTAATACAGTATTTTCTCAGCTGGTGTTAAGTGAACGTATCTAGTTAAGGTAGAGTCTCAGTGTAATGTTGTCTCCTAACAGGTGTTAAGTGAATGTATCTAGTTAGGGTAGAGTCTCAGTGTAATTTTGTCTCCTAACTGATGTTAAGTGAACGTATCTAGTTAAGGTAGAGTCTCAGTGTAATTTTGTCTTCTAACTGGTGTTAATTGAATGTATCTAATTAAGGTAGAGTCTCAGTGTAATGTTGTCTCCTAACTGGTGTTAAGTGAACGTATCTAGTTAAGGTAGAGTCTCAGTATTATAATTATCGGTATCATCTTAGTAATTAATTCCTCTCATTAGTTAACCAATAAATATTTTTACAACAAGCCGCCATAAAAAATATCAACCTTAGCTACTGTAAACATCTCTCACACGTCGAGTCTGTAAATATTGTCATCAATGTAAGAATTTTTCAAAGGCCTTCAAGCCCGGCAGGTTATGGTTATGACAGTGTTTCACGCCGCACTGCTCCACCTTTATTACGCTGTTGAAATACATTAGGGCACAGCCGCCCCCACACTTTGACTCCATAATTCCTTGGTTTATTCTTTATTGTCTTAACATTTAGGAAAGACAAGCTGATGTGTGTGTGTGTGTGTGTGTGTGTGTGTGTGCCATCAGATATACCTGATACAGAAAACACGGCAGCACAGTAGGAGAACAACTCATCTTTATACAGCTGGTGAAGAACAAGTACACGACACAGACTCTGATAATATTAATAACTACGACACAGACTCTGATAATAGTAATAACTACGACACAGACTCTGATAATAGTAATAACTACGACACAGACTCTGATAATAGTAATAACTACGACACAGACTCTGATAATAGTAATAACCACGACACAGACTCTGATAATAGTAATAACTACGACACAGACTCTGATAATAGTAATAACTACGACACAGACTCTGATAATAGTAATAACTACGACACAGACGGTTATAACAAAAATATTTCAACTGCTTCTCCTTCAATAATTCTGGAAACACAAAATGATTTTCTCTTAACCTATGAAGGAAGAATATTTTTACTGAGAGAAATAGTTGAACGTGAAAATATGCCTTTATATATATATATATATATATATATATATATATATAATATATATATATATATATATATATATATATCTATATATATTAATAAAATCACACGGGGAAAATGGAAACAACGGAGCACCTTAGCTTTCTTCTTTATTCAAGACATCTTCAGAGGCAACTGGATTACATGGACAGAGAGAGGCTTGTAGGGGTATCGAGGTATTAATGTTGTCTAGCATTCAGGATGGATGGAAACTCTAAGGTAGTTTTCTTGTATAATATAAGTTATATGATAGACAGTCTGGTGCTGGAGGTGCCGTGTGGTGAGGAGCTGCTCAGTAGAGACGTTCGGTGAGTAGCGTGTTGAAGGAGGTAGATGTGCAGGAGCTTCGTTAGAGAAGATGTTGCCTGTTGCTGGCCTCCTGGTTGAATGAATGTTGACAGCGTGGAGCTTGCTGGAGGAGGTGTTGCTTGTTCAAGAAGAGAGACCAGAATGAATAAGCTGGTTGGTGGGGAAGCTCAGAGAAGGACAGCTGGTGGGTCGCCATGCTCGCTGGCGGGAGGTGAGGACCGCCAGGAAGGAGAGGAGAAGGCGAGGGCCGTCAGGCAGCGGCGGAGGAGGAGGTTTTGCTTGTTCAAGTAGAGAGGCCGGAATGAATCTCAATGGAGAGACAGAGCTTATATACCCAGCAGCCGCGAGTCCTCTACGAGTCATGTTGGGAGAACCCGAGAAGTAACCGGTCTTTGGCTCGGTTGCTAGGATACGGCGGCGCATCGGAATGCCATACGCAGTTATAGGGGAGACGTCCACTACAGGCTTATATATACAGGGTGACCTGTATATATATATATATATATATATATATATATATATATATATATATATATATATATATATATATAAGCTTAGAAATGTGCTTTAGTGTAGATAAGCTTTGAAATATGTCTTAGTGCATATAAGGTTAGAAATATGTCGTACAGGTAGTACATATACTGTAAGCTTATAAATATGTCGTAGTATACGTATTATAAGCTTAGAAATATGTCGTATCTGTATTATATATAAGCTTAGAAATATCTTAGTATATATAAACTTTATTATGTCGTAGTGTTAGAAATATGTCGTAGTATATATTGTTACAGCAAAAAATTTCGTGAAATCTCTTTAAATTTCAATCATTTCATGTACTGTAATTGCTGTCTCTCTCCGGGACTTCATCAAATTACTAAAATGTTCAGGAAATTGACAAAAATACTGATTATTGTCATTATTTTTATACGAGCTTACTGAGTGACTTTAAACAATTTGTTGAGTCTACTGCATCATTTATGGCTGTTGTGCTTCCTAGTACACGTGTACATGAACCACCAAGTTGTTGACATTAGTGTGACTTGTCATCTCCTCTAGTGAGTTTAGCTACAGTCTTCGAAAGCGTTGACTTAAAAGAAAAGTTTTCTTTTGTCATTTGTTAACGATATATACAGTAACGATTTAATATAGTTGTTTTGTTTTGTTTTGTTTTGGTTTATTCAGTAAACAAACAGAGTTAAACAAACATTGTCAAAGTTTAGGGGCACTTTGATGAGGCAGAGTTTGGAAGTGTTGTTTCAGAGGTTCAGGGCCAGCGGTGATACGTGTTCATTACCGTGAACTCATTTATATGGGCTGATAGTCTTTATAATTGTAAGAGCAAAGGTTTCTTATGTGTAGAGAATAATTTATGTTAACAAATAAAAAGTAATTACCTAGGTTCTAGACCAGAGAATCAGGCACAGATTTGATATATCCTAAGAGAGAGATATAATGAACGGCTTCTCACAGCAATGAGACAGGTTCACTCAGTCCCGTGAAGCTCCGACACCTGCTGGAGATGTTTCATGAACGAGTGTGATGAACCACGACAGTCAGTTCCGTCGCCGTTGTTGTCGTGTAAACAAGTGTCACAGTGAAGTGTTACAAGTGTCGTCGTTGGTGAAGGAATATAACATCAAGGGGTAAGTTGTGGTCAACACGGGTTGTATTTAATGTGTTAAATATGAGGAGTTGACAAAGCTCAACCAGCACTATAATGATAACATTACCTAAACACTAAAAACTCTTACCAATCAATCCACGAAAAAACTCAAATAACACTACACAAGGATTAACTTGGTGAAATACGTGACATATTGTTAGAAATGACTAAATTTATTGACTGGTGGGGGTCCCCTCATCCCCCCCCCCCCCCCCCCACCTCCTCGACATCTTAAATATTTCGATTCTAGGTCGTTTGCGAGGGAAACGTCATAGAAGAAAAGTGTCTTAGAATTATCAAAAGTATTATTTGCAAGGAAAGAAATCATGAGATTCTGCTGGTGGTAAGAAGTGAAGTTTTCTGATATTCAACTCCCAATATCTCGGTTATGGATAAAGATGACCAGAAGTGTCAGATGAACACCGTCTTGTTTGTTGTCTGAACTTCTCATTAGCAACACTAACACTCCAATATTGCATTATGCTCTCTACCATAAATTGACCAAGACGACAACTCCCTGATGCCAAGAATTCGGAAAATATTTGTAGTAATTGCAGTATTCTTATTTTGCTTTTCTAATGTGTTTGTGTGAGCAGGACTATAGGGAGAAATGAGGGCTAAAAGGACATACATATATTTGTCATCACTCATTATAGATATAATGTTGAAGAAAAATATTGATAATTAAACAAATGTGGATCACAGAACCGGAAAATTGTCAGTGTTGGATTGACAGTGAGTTACTCTTTGGGTTCTAACCATTATGACTTGTATTTCTGTGTCAAGTAATATCGAGGAGCCTACCCGGGCACAGGTCACTGACCCACATTGGGCCTGGGTAATAATAATAATAATAATAATAATAAAGAACCATAAAGCAATACAAAAATGAAAAAAAGATCAGAAGTGAGAAACAATATATGTATGTTGTGTTGTCAACAGTGAGAGAAACAGTTGAGACCCTGCTGTTGTGTGTAAATGAGACAGAAAGTCAGATCATCAACCTGGGACTTGGTCACATATGGCAGCAAGGTCCACCATTAGACAACACATTATGCTTTCACTATCTTCCCAGGCGGTAGGACCTCCCTGTTTGGTAGCTACTTACTACCTACTAGTTGTCAAATTTCTCTTTGTTAGGCTCACATACATACGTACACGTAGCAGATCTCGCACTAAGGATGGAGGTGAGAAAGGAAACTCACAATGGCGTTTTCTATAAACAGTACCTACTGTATAAAGAAGTATGTGTGTGTGTCCGCATGAGAATCACGGAAACTACTTTACCGATCTGTAGTGATGATGGATGGTGTTATATGTAGTGATGATGGATGGTGTTATATGTAGTGATGATGGATGGTGTTATATGCTGTGATGATGGATGGTGTTATATGTATTGATGATGGATGATGTTATATGTAGTGATGATGGGTGGTGTTATATGTAGTTATGATGGGTGGTGTTATATTTAGTGATGATGGATGGTGTTATATGTAGTGATGATGGGTGGTGTTATATGTAGTGATGATGGGTGGTGTTATATGTAGTGATGATGGATGGTGTTATATGTAGTGATGATGGATGGTGTTATATGTAGTGATGATGGATGCTGTTATATGTAGTGATGATGGATGGTGTTATATGTATTGATGATGGATGATGTTATATGTAGTGATGATGGGTGGTGTTATATGTAGTTATGATGGGTGGTGTTATATTTAGTGATGATGGGTGGTGTTATATGTAGTGATGATGGGTGGTGTTATATGTAGTGATGATGGATGGTGTTATATGTAGTGATGATGGATGGTGTTATATGTAGTGATGATGGATGCTGTTACATATAGTGATGATGGGTGGTGTTATATGTAGTGATGATGGATATTGTTATATGTAGTGATGATGAGTGGTGTTATATGTAGTGATGATGGATATTGTTATATGTAGTGATGATGGGTGGTGTTATATGCTGTGATGATGGATGGTGTTATATGTATTGATGATGGATGATGTTATATGTAGTGATGATGGGTGGTGTTATATGTAGTGATGATGGGTGGTGTTATATTTAGTGATGATGGGTGGTGTTATATTTAGTGATGATGGGTGGTGTTATATGTAGTGATGATGGGTGGTGTTATATGTAGTGATGATGGGTGGTGTTATATGTAGTGATGATGGATGGTGTTATATGTAGTGATGATGGGTGGTGTTATATGTAGTGATGATGGATGGTGTTATATGCTGTGATGATGGATGGTGTTATACGTAGTGATGATGGATGGTGTTATACGTAGTGATGATGGATGGTGTTATATTTAGTGATGATGGGTGGTGTTATATGTAGTGATGATGGATGGTGTTATATGCTGTGATGATGGATGGTGTTATACGTAGTGATGATGGATGATGTTATATTTAGTGATGATGGGTGGTGTTATATGTAGTGATGATTAGACAATAAAATAATAACAGTTTAATGCTAAAAAAATGAACTTTGCTATACCGGTGTTGTGAAAAACATGGTGGAACTTACATACACTGTTCATGAACTATTGATGGAAGAAGAAGTTTTGGGGACTGAACAGTGAGACAATGTAGAGCTTCCCGGAGGGTGGCGTCTGACCGTGGCCGAGCAGCAGATGAGCCGCCCTCATCTGCTAGTATATTATATGTACAATGCAGTGCTAGGGAGTTCCTGTGTGGTGAGGAGCTTGTTGAGAGGGAAGTCTTGTCTGTTAGAGAGCGTTGAGCAGCTTGACCTTCACGGCTTTGGAGTCTTTAGTTATGAGGTGAAACAAGATTATTAGGGATTGAAGAAAAGAAGTGAAACTGAGATACAGTTGAAGTAGAAAGAATCTGGGCTCAGCCAGATCGCTTCATCTTATCTGTTGTGGTTTATCTTTGTTTTGCTCCCTCGGGTCGTCAGATCTTTGTTTATATAGTGCTGTTTATTACACTGCGATAGAGTTAGTGAGCTCTCCCAGCTCCTTATATCGCTGGGAGGGTGATCACATTTTTAGCTAAGGTGTTAGTTAAGTGTTAGTTGTGTTAGTCTAAAGGTACACTGTATGGAGAGGCCTGCCAGGTTCTTTGTGGAGCTGGTAGGTCACTCTCATCTTTTATTCTCTCTATTAATGTTTTATATGTATATTGGGGCAGGAGATGGTTCAATTACTTTCTTCCTGGCTGATTTAAACCAACTGTGTTCTTGGAATTCTTCGTTGTCTATATTATTTATCCAGTTTTGATATGTTTCTGTGTTAAGTTCAGTCACTTTGTTCCAAACATTTACAGCTTTGTTGTGTATATCTACATTGATTGCTAAGAGGTTTGCTCTCTTGTGTAGCTGTTCATTACTGATGTGGTCTGTATATTTTATGTTATATATAAATCTAAGGGCTATATTTTGTACTGTTTGTAACCTTTTAATGCACGTTTTACTAAGGGTGTTCAATGGGATGGGTGGGTAGTCCATAATTGATTTGACAAGGGCAATATAAATCTTTCTTTTGTTATTAATGCTAAGGTTCTTAAAGCGTTTTATTTTTGATAATCTTATTCTTGCCTGTCGTTCTTTATCTTTTAAGTATGTTATATATCCTCTTTTAGTCCAAGCATCCTGCCTTCAGTGTCGTATGGGTATAGTTCCTGGTCGACTATTACTGGACTTGTTTTAATCTTGGCTATTGGCATTATCATGAATTTGTTCTTATTTGTCCTGATTTTCCATTTTTTCTCAAAGTCATTTATGTTTTTTATCGCTCTTACCGTGTAGAGTGCCATAAATTGGGATGATTTTCCTGGGTATGATACTATTTGAGTAATATCATCAGCAAACATTACATATTCGCTAAAGGGGGTAGGTGTAGGTGCATCTGAGATATAAATTGTATATAGTGTTGGAGAAAGGCATCCTCCTTGGGGTACTCCACTCTCTAGATTAAACATAGTTCCCATAAGGTTTCCAATTTGAAGTTGTGCTCTCCTATCATCTAAATAGTTACACAATATTATATATTTTAAGCCTAAATGCCAAACTTTATCAAAGGCCTTAGAAACGTCCCTTAAAATTATATTGATCTGGTTACCCTTGCTTTTTTCTATTGCAATTATTTCCGTTATTATGGCTATTGCAGTTAGGGTATTTCTATTGGGCATAAATCCATGTTGTCTATTGTTAGTTTTCCCTGTTGTGTTAAAAAGGTTAGAAGTCTTGAATTTAATAATTTTTCCAATAGTTCCCAGTAATTTCTAATAAAGATATTGGCCTGTAGTTTAATATTTCCTTATTGTCCTTACCCTCCTTGGGAATAAATATAATTTTAGCATATTTTAGTTTGTCTGGAAAGTAACCGGTTATTAAGCATGTGTTATAGATGTTCAATAATGTTTTTAAGATGTTTTCAGGTAGATTTATGATCATATTTCGTGTAATACCCGTGAGCCCAGGGGGCCTTTCCTTAAACTTCCTCAGACAGTGCATCATTTCTCCCATGGTTATTATTTGATTATTAGGTAATAAGTTATAGTCTATATATTGCCTTGGGGTGATTCTGTTATATGTCTTCCCATCTCTTCTTCTATCCTTTCTTCGTGTTCACCATCAAAATCTTCATTTTCCTCATCTGATATTTTAAAAACTTTTACCCATTCCCTTTTGAATGCTGACTCTTGTTCATTTTCCTCGTACAGTTTTGTTCCATTTTGGTCTTTAATGTATGGTGTTTTTTGCTTGTTGTGCCCCATCATCTTGTTTATGGAAGTCCAAAATGTTTTTGTGTCTTTAGTCATGTCAGCCGCCATTATAATATCATTCCATTTGTTGTTGTTTGCTTCCTTACATGCGTCTCTTAATTTTATCTGTAGTGCTGTCTGTGTCGTATATAGCCATCTGTTACTGCCGTGTCTTTCCATATACCTGTTTATTTCATTGTAATGGTCTGGATTAATTTAACTTCTTCTGGTAGTCTGTTGTTGGGTAATGTTCTAAAGTGTGAAGTAGGAGTGTGTTTGGTTATAGATGTTTTTATTGCTGAGTGCAGTCTGTCCATTTCTGAGTCTATGTCTTCCGTTGTTTTCCCTTGTAGGTTAATCGAGTGGTGATTACCTAAGTCGTCTTTGAAGCTGTCCCAGTCTGTTTTACTAATTTTCAGTCTTTTTTTTATTGGTATCTGTATGGGGCTTGTTGACAGTGTTAGTATAATTGGCAGATGGTCACTGCCTGTGAGAGGTCCTTGTTTTATATGGTAATTGAAAAAGGCTTTGTTGTTGGTAAAAATTTTGTCTGGTGTCGATTGTGTATTGTGATTTCTCCAGGTTGGAAAGTTAGGACCCAGATGATTGATTTTCCTCGGGTTTAGTAATTGATAAGGGCGTTTCCCACGGCGTTATTATTTGTATTATCGAAAATCCTGTGTCTGGCGTTAAAGTCTCCTAAGATGTACATAGGATGACTATTGTTAACCAATTTTAATAGGTCTTCTATAGGTAAGTAGGGTCGTCTCGGTGGCAGATAAGTGGCAGCAATGATTACGTCTCCTTGAGTTGTACTTATTTTTATTGCCAGAAATTCATCCTGGAAGTCATCAATTAGTTTAAATTTTAAGTTTCTTTTAACCGCTATAGCTACTCCGTCATTTTTCTCGCCCGATTTGTTTCTTTGGTTTACATAATAGTTAAAGAGTTTTATGTTGTTGTTGTCTGTCTCACCGTGACTGTTTATTAGTATAATGTCAGGGTCAATTTCTTGATATATATTACTTAGGTTAATTCTCTCGGTGTTCCAGTTTCTTACGTTGTGTGATGATGATGACAGGGTGTTTTGGGTCCCTAACCAAACCTAACCTAACCTAACCAAACCAAACCAAACCTAACCTAACCAAACCTAACCTAACCTAACCAAACCAAACCAAACCTAACCTAACCTAACCAAACCTAACCTAACCAAACCAAACCTAACCTAACCTAACCAAACCAAACCTAACCTAACCAAACCAAACCTAACCTAACCTAACCTAACCTAACCAAACCAAACCTAACGTAATCTAACCAAACCTAACAAAAAAATATTCATAGATATCATTAGTAATGTTTTTCTTTGCATACTACAATAAATAATATTATATCATTACTTCTATTACATAAACAATAGCCAAAACAGTCAGTCAGACTATAGTGCCATAACTGGTTAGGATGGGAGGGGATAGGGAAGGCTACCATCAGCCCTTCCTTCACTCTACCGTCTACCATTACTCCTTCCTTCACTCTACTGTCTACCATAACTCCTTCCTTCACTCTACCGTCTGCCATCACTGCTTCCTTCACTCTACTGTCTTCCATCAGCCCTTCCAATTATGGTTGTTAGCAGAGGTGACAGTAACAGCTGAAAAATTACTTACAGCTGCTACAGCGTCAACCAGCGGTGTACAGCAGCTCCAAAAAAGTATTTTCACTGAGCTGTCCGATGAATTTCCAAGTGTTGTCTCGTTAGGGCAGACAGAGAGAGAGGCAGACTGAGAGAGAGTAAGACAGAGAGAGTTAGACAGAGAGAGAGTTAGACAGAGAGAGTTAGACAGAGAAATAAGGGATCAGTAAACACAACCTGTACATTCTTTAAACCGATATCAATAGGAAGACTCCGGCCGCAAGGTGCACTGTCCACCCAGTGTTACCAGGGAGACTACCAAGTGAAGGTTGTCTATGGTAAAGTTTTGATATTAGAAGAGGGAAAGGGAGAGGACAGAGAGAGAAAGGGAGATAAAGAGAAAGAGTGAGAATGAGAGACGTTAAGAAAGACAGAAGAAGAAAGAGAGACAGAAAAAAGAATAAGAGTAAGATAGAAAGAAAAAGAAATCGGGAAAAAGATAGAGTGAAAGGAAGACAAAGAAAAGGAGTAAGAACCATATGAAGAGAGGACAAGGAGAAAGAGTAAGAGGGAGAGAGAGACAGTGAAGAGTGAAACCTAACCTAACCTAACCTAACCTCTCTTTCCCTGGGCTACTTCCTCCCAACTTGGAATTCAGGTGGAAGTTTATCTATAAATGAAGTTTTAGCCTTAAGGGGAACACCGGGCAGTAAAATTTCCCTTCCTCTGATACCTTGAGCCATAAGGGTTCATGGTTCACGGCGGGTTCATGGTTCACGGCGGGTTCATGGTTCACAGCGGGTTCATGGTTCACGGCGGGTTCATGGTTCACGGCGGGTTCATGGTTCACGGCGGGTTCATGGTTCACAGCGGGTTCATGGTTCACGGCGGGTTCATGGTTCACGGCGGGTTCATGGTTCACAGCGGGTTCATGGTTCACGGCGGGTTCATGGTTCACGGCGGGTTCATGGTTCACAGCGGGTTCATGGTTCACAGCGGGTTCATGGTTCACGGCGGGTTCATGGTTCACGGCGGGTTCATGGTTCACGGCGGGTTCATGGTTCACGGCGGGTTCATGGTTCACGGCGGGTTCATGGTTCACGGCGGGTTCATGGTTCACAGCGGGTTCATGGTTCACAGCGGGTTCATGGTTCACGGCGGGTTCATGGTTCACAGCGGGTTCATGGTTCACGGCGGGTTCATGGTTCACAGCGGGTTCATGGTTCACGGCGGGTTCATGGTTCACGGCGGGTTCATGGTTCACAGCGGGTTCATGGTTCACAGCGGGTTCATGGTTCACGGCGGGTTCATGGTTCACGGCGGGTTCATGGTTCACAGCGGGTTCATGGTTCACGGCGGGTTCATGGTTCAGGTGTTGAGAGAAGGGTGATATGAACTGGGATTTGTAAGCTGAGGTGAGCACTAGTGACTGGGAAGGAGGCACGACCATGAACTGCACGACCATGAACTGCACGACCATGAACTGCACGACCATGAACTGCACGTCAATAAACTGCACGACCATGAACTGCACGACCATGAACTGCACGACCATGAACTGCACGACCATGAACTGCACGACCATGAACTGCACGACCATAAACTGCACGACCATGAACTGCACGACCATGAACTGCACGACCATGAACTGCACGACCATAAACTGCACGACCATGAACTGCACGACCATGAACTGCACGACCATAAACTGCACGACCATGAACTGCACGACCATAAACTGCACGACCATGAACTGCACGACCATGAACTGCACGACCATGAACTGCACGACCATGAACTGCACGACCATGAACTGCACGACCATGAACTGCACGACCGTGAACTGCACGACCATGAACTGCACGACCATGAACTGCACGACCATGAGCAGTACGACCATGAACTGCACGACCAAGAACTGCACGACCATTAACTGCACGACCATTAACTACACGACCATGAACTGCACGACCGTGAACTGCACGACCATAAACTGTACGACCATGAACTGCACGACCGTGAACTGCACGACCATAAACTGCACGACCAAGAACTGCACGACCATAAACTGTACGACCATGAACTGCACGACCGTGAACTGCATGACCATGAACTGCACGACCATGAACTGCACGACTATGAACTGCACGACCATGAACTGCACGACCATGAACTGCACAACAATGAACTGCACGACCGTGAACTGCACGACCATGAACTGCACGACCGTGAACTGCACGACCATGAACTGCACGACCATGAACTGCACGACCATAAACTGCACGACCATAAACTGCACGACCGTGAACTGCACGACCGTGAACTGCACGACCATGAACTGCACGACCATGAACTGCACGACCGTGAACTGCACGACCATGAACTGCACGACCATGAACTGCACGACGTGAACTGCACGACCGTGAACTGCACGACCATGAACTGCACGACCATGAACTGCACGACCATGAACTGCACGACCATGAACTGCACGACCGTGAACTGCACGACCGTGAACTGCACGACCATAAACTGCACGACCATGAACTGCACGACCATGAACTGCACGACCATGAACTGCACGACCGTGAACTGCACGACCGTGAACTGCACGACCAGTAACTGCACGACCGTGAACTGCACGACCATGAACTGCACGACCATGAACTGCACGACGTGAACTGCACGACCGTGAACTGCACGACCATGAACTGCACGACCATGAACTGCACGACCATGAACTGCACGACCGTGAACTGCACGACCGTGAACTGCACGACCATGAACTGCACGACCATGAACTGCACGACCATGAACTGCACGACCATGAACTGCACGACCGTGAACTGCACGACCATGAACTGCACGACCATGAACTGCACGACCATAAACTGAACGACCATGAACTGCACGACCATGAACTGCACGACCGTGAACTGCACGACCATGAACTGCACGACCGTGAACTGCACGACCGTGAACTGCACGACCATGAACTGCACGACCATGAACTGCACGACCATGAACTGCACGACCATGAACTGCACGACCATGAACTGCACGACCATGAACTGCACGACCATGAACTGCACGACTGTGAACTGCACGACCATGAACTGCACGACCATGAACTGCACGACCGTGAACTGCACGACCGTGAACTGCACCACCATAAACTGCACGACCATGAACTGCACGACCATGAACTGCACGACCAAGAACTGCACGACCATGAACTGCACGACCATGAGCTGCACGACCATGAACTGCACGACCATGAACTGCACGACCGTGAACTGAACGACCAAGAACTGCACGACCATGAACTGCACGACTATGAATTGCACGACCATGAACTGCATGACCATGAACTGCACGACAATGAACTGCACGACCATGAACTGCACGACCGTGAACTGCACGACCATGAACTGAACGACCAAGAACTGCACGACCATGAACTGAATGACCAAGAACTGCACGACCATGAACTGCATGACCATGAACTGCACGACCATGAACTGCACGACCATGAACTGAACGACCAAGAACTGCACGACCATGAACTGCACGACCATGAACTGAACAACCAAGAATTGCACGACCATGAACTCCACGACCATGAACTGCACGACCATGAGCTGCACGACCATGAGCTGCACGACCATGAACTGAACGACCAAGAACTGCACGACCATGAAATGTACGACCATGAGCTGCACGACCATGAACTGCACGACCATGAACTGCACGACCATGAACTGCACGACCATAAACTGAACGACCAAGAACTGCACGACCATGAACTGCACGACCATGAGCTGCACGACCATGAGCTGCACGACCATAAACTGAACGACCAAGAACTGCACGACCATGAACTGCACGACCATGAACTGCACGACCATAAACTGAACGAACCAAGAGCTGCACGACCATGAACTGCACGACCATGAACTGCACGACCGTGAACTGCACGACCATGAACTGCACGACCATGAACTGCACGACCATGAACTGCACGACCATGAACTGCACGACCATGAACTGCACGACCATGAACTGCACGACCATGAACTGCACGACCATGAACTGCACGACCATGAACTGCACGACCATGAACTGCACGACCATGAACTGCACGACCATGAACTGCACGACCATGAACTGCACGACCATGAACTGCACGACCATGAACTGCACGACCATGAACTGCACGACCATGAACTGCACGACCGTGAACTGCACGACCATGAACTGCACGACCATGAACTGCACGACCGTGAACTGCACGACCACGAACTGCACGACCATGAACTGCACGACCATGAACTGCACGACCATGAACTGCACGACCGTGAACTGCACGACCGTGAACTGCACCACCGTAAACTGCACGACCATGAACTGCACGACCGTGAACTGCACGACCATGAACTGCACGACCGTGAACTGCACGACCATGAACTGCACGACCATGAACTGCACGACCATGAACTGCACGACCATGAACTGCACGACCGTGAACTGCACGACCGTGAACTGCACGACCATAAACTGCACGACCATGAACTGCACGACCATGAACTGCACGACCGTGAACTGCACGACCATGAACTGCACGACCATGAACTGCACGACCATGAACTGCACGACCATGAACTGCACGACCATGAACTGCACGACCATGAACTGCACGACCGTGAACTGCACGACCATGAACTGCACGACCGTGAACTGCACCACCGTGAACTGCACCACCGTAAACTGCACGACCATGAACTGCACGACCATGAACTGCACGACCGTGAACTGCACGACCATGAACTGCACGACCATGAACTGCACGACCATGAACTGCACGACCATGAACTGCACGACCATGAGCTGCACGACCATGAACTGCACGACCATGAACTGCACGACCATGAACTGCACGACCGTGAACTGCACGACCGTGAACTGAACGACCAAGAACTGCACGACCATGAACTGCACGACTATGAATTGCACGACCATGAACTGCATGACCATGAACTGCACGACAATGAACTGCACGACCATGAACTGCACGACCGTGAACTGCACGACCATGAACTGAACGACCAAGAACTGCACGACCATGAACTGAATGACCAAGAACTGCACGACCATGAACTGCATGACCATGAACTGCACGACCATGAACTGCACGACCATGAACTGAACGACCAAGAACTGCACGACCATGAACTGCACGACCATGAACTGAACAACCAAGAACTGCACGACCATGAACTGCACGACCATGAACTGCACGACCATGAGCTGCACGACCATGAGCTGCACGACCATGAACTGAACGACCAAGAACTGCACGACCATGAACTGCACGACCGTGAACTGCACGACCATGAACTGAACGACCAAGAACTGCACGACCATGAAATGTACGACCATGAACTGCACGACCATGAACTGCACGACCATGAACTGCACGACCAAGAACTGCACGACCATGAACTGCACGACCATGAGCTGCACGACCATGAGCTGCACGACCATAAACTGAACGACCAAGAACTGCACGACCATGAACTGCACGACCATGAACTGCACGACCATAAACTGAACGAACCAAGAGCTGCACGACCATGAACTGCACGACCATGAACTGCACGACCGTGAGCTGCACGACCATGAACTGCACGACCATGAACTGCGCGACCATGAGCTGCACGACCATGAGCTGCACGACCATGAACTGCACGACCATGAGCTGCACGACCATGAACTGCACGACCATGAACTGCACGACCATGAACTGCACGACCATAAACTGAACGACCAAGAACTGCACGACCATTAACTGCACGACCATGAACTGCACGACCATGAACTGCACGACCATAAACTGAACGACCAAGAACTGCACGACCATAAACTGCACGACCATGAACTGCACGACCATGAACTGCACGACCATGAACTGCACGACCATGAACTGAACGACCATGAACTGCACGACCATAAACTGTACGACCATGAACTGCACGACCATGAACTGCACGACCATAAACTGTACGACCATGAACTGCACGACCATGAACTACACGACCATGAGCTGCACAACCATTAACTGCACGACCATGAACTGCACGACCATAAACTGTACGACCATGAACTGCACGACCATGAACTGCACGACCATGAACTGCACGACCATGAACTGCACGACCATGAACTGCACGACCATAAACTGTACGACCATGAACTGCACGACCATTAACTGCACGACCATGAACTGCACGACCATGAACTGCACGACCATGAACTGCACGACCGTGAACTGCACGACCATGAACTGCACAACCATTAACTGCACGGCCATGAACTGCACGACCATGAACTGCACAACCATGAACTGCACGACCATGAACTGCACAACCATTAACTGCACGACCAGTTAACTGCACGACCATGAACTGCACGACCATGAACTGCACAACCATTAACTGCACGACCATGAACTGCACGACCATGAACTGCACAACCATTAACTGCACGACCATGAAGTAAGGGGTAGGTGATCACCCTGGTGTGTGAAGTAAGGGGCTGGTGATCACCCTGGTGTGTGAAGTAAGGGGTAGGTGATCACCCTGGTGTGTGAAGTAAGGGGTAGGTGATCACCCTGGTGTGTGAAGTAAGGGGTTGGTGATCACCCTGGTGTGTGAAGTAAGGGGTAGGTGATCACCCTGGTGTGTGAAGTAAGGGGTAGGTGATCACCCTGGTGTGTGAAGTAAGGGGTAGGTGATCACCCTGGTGTGTGAAGTAAGGGGTTGGTGATCACCCTGGTGTGTGAAGTAGGTGGTAGGTGATCACCCTGGTGTGTGAAGTAAGGGGTAGGTGATCACCCTGGTGTGTGAAGTAAGGGGTTGGTGATCACCCTGGTGTGTGAAGTAAGGGGTTGGTGATCACCCTGGTGTGTGAAGTAAGGGGTTGGTGATCACCCTGGTGTGTGAAGTAGGTGGTTGGTGATCACCCTGGTGTGTGAAGTAAGGGGTTGGTGATCACCCTGGTGTGTGAAGTAAGGGGTTGGTGATCACCCTGGTGTGTGAAGTAGGTGGTAGGTGATCACCCTGGTGTGTGAAGTAAGGGGTTGGTGATCACCCTGGTGTGTGAAGTAAGGGGTTGGTGATCACCCTGGTGTGTGAAGTAAGGGGTTGGTGATCACCCTGGTGTGTGAAGTAAGGGGTAGGTGATCACCCTGGTGTGTGAAGTAAGGGGTAGGTGATCACCCTGGTGTGTGAAGTAAGTGGTAGGTGATCACCCTGGTGTGTGAAGTAAGGGGTAGGTGATCACCCAGGTGTGTGAAGTAAGGGGTAGGTGATCACCCTGGTGTGTGAAGTAAGGGGTTGGTGATCACCCTGGTGTGTGAAGTAAGGGGTTGGTGATCACCCTGGTGTGTGAAGTAAGGGGTAGGTGATCACCCTGGTGTGTGAAGTAAGGGGTAGGTGATCACCCTGGTGTGTGAAGTAAGGGGTAGGTGATCACCCTGGTGTGTGAAGTAAGGGGTAGGTGATCACCCTGGTGTGTGAAGTAAGGGGTAGGTGATCACCCTGGTGTGTGAAGTAAGGGGTTGGTGATCACCCTGGTGTGTGAAGTAAGGGGTTGGTGATCACCCAGGTGTGTGAAGTAAGGGGTTGGTGATCACCCTGGTGTGTGAAGTAAGGGGTTGGTGATCACCCTGGTGTGTGAAGTAAGTGGTAGGTGATCACCCTGGTGTGTGAAGTAAGGGGTTGGTGATCACCCTGGTGTGTGAAGTAAGGGGTAGGTGATCACCCTGGTGTGTGAAGTAAGGGGTTGGTGATCACCCTGGTGTGTGAAGTAAGGGGTAGGTGATCACCCTGGTGTGTGAAGTAAGGGGTAGGTGATCACCCTGGTGTGTGAAGTAAGGGGTTGGTGATCACCCTGGTGTGTGAAGTAAGGGGTTGGTGATCACCCTGGTGTGTGAAGTAAGGGGTAGGTGATCACCCTGGTGTGTGAAGTAAGGGGTAGGTGATCACCCTGGTGTGTGAAGTAAGGGGTTGGTGATCACCCTGGTGTGTGAAGTAAGGGGTTGGTGATCACCCTGGTGTGTGAAGTAAGGGGTTGGTGATCACCCTGGTGTGTGAAGTAAGGGGTTGGTGATCACCCTGGTGTGTGAAGTAAGGGGTTGGTGATCACCCTGGTGTGTGAAGTAAGGGGTTGGTGATCACCCTGGTGTGTGAAGTAAGGGGTAGGTGATCACCCTGGTGTGTGAAGTAAGGGGTAGGTGATCACCCTGGTGTGTGAAGTAAGGGGTAGGTGATCACCCTGGTGTGTGAAGTAAGGGGTTGGTGATCACCCTGGTGTGTGAAGTAAGTGGTAGGTGATCACCCAGGTGTGTGAAGTAAGGGGTAGGTGATCACCCTGGTGTGTGAAGTAAGGGGTTGGTGATCACCCTGGTGTGTGAAGTAAGGGGTTGGTGATCACCCTGGTGTGTGAAGTAAGGGGTAGGTGATCACCCTGGTGTGTGAAGTAAGGGGTTGGTGATCACCCTGGTGTGTGAAGTAAGGGGTTGGTGATCACCCTGGTGTGTGAAGTAAGGGGTTGGTGATCACCCTGGTGTGTGAAGTAAGGGGTAGGTGATCACCCTGGTGTGTGAAGTAAGGGGTAGGTGATCACCCTGGTGTGTGAAGTAAGGGGTAGGTGATCACCCTGGTGTGTGAAGTAAGGGGTAGGTGATCACCCTGGTGTGTGAAGTAAGGGGTAGGTGATCACCCTGGTGTGTGAAGTAAGGGGTAGGTGATCACCCTGGTGTGTGAAGTAAGTGGTAGGTGATCACCCTGGTGTGTGAAGTAAGGGGTAGGTGATCACCCTGGTGTGTGAAGTAAGGGGTAGGTGATCACCCTGGTGTGTGAAGTAAGGGGTTGGTGATCACCCTGGTGTGTGAAGTAAGGGGTTGGTGATCACCCTGGTGTGTGAAGTAAGGGGTAGGTGATCACCCTGGTGTGTGAAGTAAGTGGTAGGTGATCACCCTGGTGTGTGAAGTAAGGGGTAGGTGATCACCCTGGTGTGTGAAGTAAGGGGTTGGTGATCACCCTGGTGTGTGAAGTAAGGGGTTGGTGATCACCCTGGTGTGTGAAGTAAGGGGTTGGTGATCACCCTGGTGTGTGAAGTAAGGGGTAGGTGATCACCCTGGTGTGTGAAGTAAGGGGTAGGTGATCACCCTGGTGTGTGAAGTAAGGGTAGGTGATCACCCTGGTGTGTGAAGTAAGTGGTTGGTGATCACCCTGGTGTGTGAAGTAAGGGGTAGGTGATCACCCTGGTGTGTGAAGTAAGGGGTTGGTGATCACCCTGGTGTGTGAAGTAAGGGGTTGGTGATCACCCTGGTGTGTGAAGTAAGGGGTAGGTGATCACCCTGGTGTGTGAAGTAAGTGGTAGGTGATCACCCTGGTGTGTGAAGTAAGGGGTAGGTGATCACCCAGGTGTGTGAAGTAAGGGGTAGGTGATCACCCTGGTGTGTGAAGTAAGGGGTTGGTGATCACCCTGGTGTGTGAAGTAAGGGGTTGGTGATCACCCTGGTGTGTGAAGTAAGGGGTAGGTGATCACCCTGGTGTGTGAAGTAAGGGGTAGGTGATCACCCTGGTGTGTGAAGTAAGGGGTTGGTGATCACCCTGGTGTGTGAAGTAAGGGGTTGGTGATCACCCTGGTGTGTGAAGTAAGGGGTAGGTGATCACCCTGGTGTGTGAAGTAAGGGGTTGGTGATCACCCTGGTGTGTGAAGTAAGGGGTTGGTGATCACCCTGGTGTGTGAAGTAAGGGGTAGGTGATCACCCTGGTGTGTGAAGTAAGGGGTTGGTGATCACCCTGGTGTGTGAAGTAAGGGGTTGGTGATCACCCAGGTGTGTGAAGTAAGGGGTTGGTGATCACCCTGGTGTGTGAAGTAAGGGGTTGGTGATCACCCAGGTGTGTGAAGTAAGTGGTAGGTGATCACCCTGGTGTGTGAAGTAAGGGGTTGGTGATCACCCTGGTGTGTGAAGTAAGGGGTAGGTGATCACCCTGGTGTGTGAAGTAAGGGGTTGGTGATCACCCTGGTGTGTGAAGTAAGGGGTAGGTGATCACCCTGGTGTGTGAAGTAAGGGGTAGGTGATCACCCTGGTGTGTGAAGTAAGGGGTTGGTGATCACCCTGGTGTGTGAAGTAAGGGGTTGGTGATCACCCTGGTGTGTGAAGTAAGGGGTAGGTGATCACCCTGGTGTGTGAAGTAAGGGGTAGGTGATCACCCTGGTGTGTGAAGTAAGGGGTTGGTGATCACCCTGGTGTGTGAAGTAAGGGGTTGGTGATCACCCTGGTGTGTGAAGTAAGGGGTTGGTGATCACCCTGGTGTGTGAAGTAAGGGGTTGGTGATCACCCTGGTGTGTGAAGTAAGGGGTTGGTGATCACCCTGGTGTGTGAAGTAAGGGGTTGGTGATCACCCTGGTGTGTGTAGTAAGGTGGTAGGTGATCACCCTGGTGTGTGAAGTAAGGGTAGGTGATCACCCTGGTGTGTGAAGTAAGGGGTAGGTGATCACCCTGGTGTGTGAAGTAAGGGGTTGGTGATCACCCTGGTGTGTGAAGTAAGTGGTAGGTGATCACCCAGGTGTGTGAAGTAAGGGGTAGGTGATCACCCAGGTGTGTGAAGTAAGGGGTTGGTGATCACCCTGGTGTGTGAAGTAAGGGTTGGTGATCACCCTGGTGTGTGAAGTAAGGGGTAGGTGATCACCCAGGTGTGTGAAGTAAGGGGTTGGTGATCACCCTGGTGTGTGAAGTAAGGGGTTGGTGATCACCCTGGTGTGTGAAGTAAGGGGTTGGTGATCACCCTGGTGTGTGAAGTAAGGGGTAGGTGATCACCCTGGTGTGTGAAGTAAGGGGTAGGTGATCACCCTGGTGTGTGAAGTAAGGGGTAGGTGATCACCCTGGTGTGTGAAGTAAGGGGTAGGTGATCACCCTGGTGTGTGAAGTAAGGGGTAGGTGATCACCCTGGTGTGTGAAGTAAGGGGTAGGTGATCACCCTGGTGTGTGAAGTAAGTGGTAGGTGATCACCCTGGTGTGTGAAGTAAGGGGTAGGTGATCACCCAGGTGTGTGAAGTAAGGGGTAGGTGATCACCCAGGTGTGTGAAGTAAGGGGTTGGTGATCACCCTGGTGTGTGAAGTAAGGGTTGGTGATCACCCGGTGTGTGAAGTAAGGGGTAGGTGATCACCCTGGTGTGTGAAGTAAGTGGTAGGTGATCACCCTGGTGTGTGAAGTAAGGGGTAGGTGATCACCCAGGTGTGTGAAGTAAGGGGTTGGTGATCACCCAGGTGTGTGAAGTAAGGGGTTGGTGATCACCCTGGTGTGTGAAGTAAGGGGTTGGTGATCACCCTGGTGTGTGAAGTAAGGGGTAGGTGATCACCCTGGTGTGTGAAGTAAGGGGTAGGTGATCACCCTGGTGTGTGAAGTAGGGGTAGGTGATCACCCTGGTGTGTGAAGTAAGTGGTAGTTGATCACCCTGGTGTGTGAAGTAAGGGGTAGGTGATCACCCTGGTGTGTGAAGTAAGGGGTTGGTGATCACCCAGGTGTGTGAAGTAAGGGGTTGGTGATCACCCAGGTGTGTGAAGTAAGGGGTAGGTGATCACCCTGGTGTGTGAAGTAAGTGGTAGGTGATCACCCTGGTGTGTGAAGTAAGGGGTAGGTGATCACCCTGGTGTGTGAAGTAAGGGGTAGGTGATCACCCTGGTGTGTGAAGTAAGGGGTTGGTGATCACCCTGGTGTGTGAAGTAGGGGGTTGGTGATCACCCTGGTGTGTGAAGTAAGGGGTAGGTGATCACCCTGGTGTGTGAAGTAAGGGGTAGGTGATCACCCTGGTGTGTGAAGTAAGGGGTTGGTGATCACCCTGGTGTGTGAAGTAAGGGGTTGGTGATCACCCTGGTGTGTGAAGTAAGGGGTTGGTGATCACCCTGGTGTGTGAAGTAAGGGGTTGGTGATCACCCAGGTGTGTGAAGTAAGTGGTAGGTGATCACCCTGGTGTGTGAAGTAAGGGGTAGGTGATCACCCTGGTGTGTGAAGTAAGGGGTAGGTGATCACCCTGGTGTGTGAAGTAAGGGGTTGTGTTTATGTTAGGTTAGGTTATATCATATATAAGGTTTGGTTATGATAGGTTGCATTAGGTTAGGGTTGTCTAAGTTAGGTTAGGTTAGGTTAGGTTAGGTTACTGATGCAGATTGTGTTATGACTGCTGGAGATTCTTGTCGCCTCAAGACTCAAACACTAAAACATTTCTGGGAACGAGAAAAATGTGGGAGAATGTAAGACAGTTTGGGGGGGGGGGGGAATATTGTCCAGTTTGTGTTGCTGGTTGGGTGTGTTTAGTGATACAACAACGACCAGGGTCTTTCCCGAATTCAGGACGGTGGTTTGAGCCTGAGATTTGAGCTCGGCTAAGGCGTGCGAATCGGGATTCCTTGATCCGAGATTTCCTTCAATGGATTACCCATATTCAGAACGTCGGCTTGAACCCCGGATCGGGTAATCTGATGCACTTTCGTCAATTACGAGCAAGGATTCGAACAGTGAAATCCCAGCCAGTCACATTTCAGTTACACCATTATGACAACCAATCACCATCGAAAATAATGTTTACAAGATTATGGCGGCAACTATGACGCGACGAGTTTTTACAAAGGAGGAGAAATCTCTCCTTGCACATCATAAGTTACTTTTGTTACTATAATTACAATCACATTATGATCAAATTATCATGATTTGTGGTACTGTGTTACAACGTGTCTGTGTTGTTATATGAAAACAAAGAAGTTCATAGAGTATGAACATTTACACACAAATAGCAGAAATATTCCGGGACAAGTGTCAATATTCGTAACCAAAGCAAGATGAATCAATGCAGGGCGTAGTAACCTGGCCAGGTTCGGTTAGGTTAGGTTTCTTTCTGTTCTCTTAACCCCACATTTCCCCTGATAAGTAGTGTTGAGAAAATACTTTCCTTTATTAATATATTAAATTCAAATACACTCAGCATTGATTCAATTATATTGGAAATACATCAAAATAGTTTTCTTAAAGAAAAACACCCAAAATAAAGAAGCGTCAGCGTTCTGTACATTACCCACTTGATCTTCGTGGACCTTAAACACTAAAGTGCTGTAACACGTTACTATAACTCATTCAGGAACCAGAATCCTTCTGACCTGGAAACTATTCGTTGCAAAGAATCTCAGAACAATCATCAGCTGATGAATGGGAGGTGGAAGTGAACCATAGCCAACAGGTCTGTCCAGTAGATGCTCCATATCACGGAAAATATCAAGGAAATCTCCCTTGCTGAACCTATATCGTAGTCTGAATTGCCTGTCATCATAAACATTGATAGGATTCTGCCTATCTACCACCAGTCTTCTCTCTACAAAATTTCCAATTTGGTTCTATCGCCGAAAAGTGCTCTGTCAAAATTCATGTTGACTTGTTTTCGTGAATGACGGATCGACAGCTAAACCTGCCTCCAGACTGGACTAACGAGAGGGTCAACAATCCGATCTCAAACCCGGTTTCAATCTTTGTGTTGGCTCAAACCAGCGTTCTGAATACCAACAAGCTTCAATCTTCGCTCGATCCTTGGTTTAAACCTTCATGTGGTTTCAAACCAGCGATCTGAATTCGGGCCGAACGGTTGTTCACTACACTACACAACAACGACCAGGGTCTTTAAGGGTCGTTCACTACATACACAACAACGACCATGGTCCTTAAGGGTTGTTCACTACAATGGACAATCACAGGCTCAGTCTAAGGTTAACCGGGTAATAAAAACATCAATTTTAAGTAGTGTTTACACCTACCTGTATACAGTACATTAACACACAGTATCACTCAGGTAAGGAGAGGCTATATGATGCATGAAGGGCCAACACACAGTATCACTCAGGTAAGGAGAGGCTATATGATGCATGAAGGGCCAACACACAGTATCACTCAGGTAAGGAGAGGCTATATGATGCATGAAGGGCCAACACACAGTATCACTCAGGTAAGGAGAGGCTATATGATGCATGAAGGGCCAACACACAGTATCACTCAGGTAAGGAGAGGCTATATGATGCATGAAGGGCCAACACACAGTATCACTCAGGTAAGGAGAGGCTATATGATGCATGAAGGGCCAACACACAGTATCACTCAGGTAAGGAGAGGCTATATGATGCATGAAGGGCCAACACACAGTATCACTCAGGTAAGGAGAGGCTATATGATGCATGAAGGGCCAACACACAGTATCACTCAGGTAAGGAGAGGCTATATGATGCATGAAGGGCCAACACACAGTATCACTCAGGTAAGGAGAGGCTATATGATGCATGAAGGGCCAACACACAGTATCACTCAGGTAAGGAGAGGCTATATGATGCATGAAGGGCCAACACACAGTATCACTCAGGTAAGGAGAGGCTATATGATGCATGAAGGGCCAACACACAGTATCACTCAGGTAAGGAGAGGCTATATGATGCATGAAGGGCCAACACACAGTATCACTCAGGTAAGGAGAGGCTATATGATGCATGAAGGGCCAACACACAGTGTCACTCAGGTAAGGAGAGGCTATATGATGCATGAAGGGCCAACACACAGTGTCACTCAGGTAAGGAGAGGCTATATGATGCATGAAGGGCCAACACACAGTGTCACTCAGGTAAGGAGAGGCTATATGATGCATGAAGGGCCAACACACAGTGTCACTCAGGTAAGGAGAGGCTATATGATGCATGAAGGGCCAACACACAGTATCACTCAGGTAAGGAGAGGCTATATGATGCATGAAGGGCCAACACACAGTATCACTCAGGTAAGGAGAGGCTATATGATGCATGAAGGGCCAACACACAGTATCACTCAGGTAAGGAGAGGCTATATGATGCATGAAGGGCCAACACACAGTATCACTCAGGTAAGGAGAGGCTATATGATGCATGAAGGGCCAACACACAGTATCACTCAGGTAAGGAGAGGCTACATGATGCATGAAGGGCCAACACACAGTATCACTCAGGTAAGGAGAGGCTACATGATGCATGAAGGGCCAACACACAGTATCACTCAGGTAAGGAGAGGCTACATGATGCATGAAGGGCCAACACACAGTATCACTCAGGTAAGGAGAGGCTACATGATGCATGAAGGGCCAACACACAGTATCACTCAGGTAAGGAGAGGCTACATGATGCATGAAGGGCCAACACACAGTATCACTCAGGTAAGGAGAGGCTACATGATGCATGAAGGGCCAACACACAGTATCACTCAGGTAAGGAGAGGCTACATGATGCATGAAGGGCCAACACACAGTATCACTCAGGTAAGGAGAGGCTACATGATGCATGAAGGGCCAACACACAGTATCACTCAGGTAAGGAGAGGCTACATGATGCATGAAGGGCCAACACACAGTATCACTCAGGTAAGGAGAGGCTACATGATGCATGAAGGGCCAACACACAGTATCACTCAGGTAAGGAGAGGCTACTGATGCATGAAGGGCCAACACACAGTATCACTCAGGTAAGGAGAGGCTATATGATGCATGAAGGGCCAACACACAGTATCACTCAGGTAAGGAGAGGCTATATGATGCATGAAGGGCCAACACACAGTATCACTCAGGTAAGGAGAGGCTATATGATGCATGAAGGGCCAACACACAGTATCACTCAGGTAAGGAGAGGCTATATGATGCATGAAGGGCCAACACACAGTATCACTCAGGTAAGGAGAGGCTATATGATGCATGAAGGGCCAACACACAGTATCACTCAGGTAAGGAGAGGCTATATGATGCATGAAGGGCCAACACACAGTATCACTCAGGTAAGGAGAGGCTATATGATGCATGAAGGGCCAACACACAGTGTCACTCAGGTAAGGAGAGGCTATATGATGCATGAAGGGCCAACACACAGTGTCACTCAGGTAAGGAGAGGCTATATGATGCATGAAGGGCCAACACACAGTGTCACTCAGGTAAGGAGAGGCTATATGATGCATGAAGGGCCAACACACAGTGTCACTCAGGTAAGGAGAGGCTATATGATGCATGAAGGGCCAACACACAGTGTCACTCAGGTAAGGAGAGGCTATATGATGCATGAAGGGCCAACACACAGTGTCACTCAGGTAAGGAGAGGCTATATGATGCATGAAGGGCCAACACACAGTGTCACTCAGGTAAGGAGAGGCTATATGATGCATGAAGGGCCAACACACAGTATCACTCAGGTAAGGAGAGGCTATATGATGCATGAAGGGCCAACACACAGTATCACTCAGGTAAGGAGAGGCTATATGATGCATGAAGGGCCAACACACAGTATCACTCAGGTAAGGAGAGGCTATATGATGCATGAAGGGCCAACACACAGTATCACTCAGGTAAGGAGAGGCTATATGATGCATGAAGGGCCAACACACAGTATCACTCAGGTAAGGAGAGGCTATATGATGCATGAAGGGCCAACACACAGTATCACTCAGGTAAGGAGAGGCTACATGATGCATGAAGGGCCAACACACAGTATCACTCAGGTAAGGAGAGGCTACATGATGCATGAAGGGCCAACACACAGTATCACTCAGGTAAGGAGAGGCTACATGATGCATGAAGGGCCAACACACAGTATCACTCAGGTAAGGAGAGGCTACATGATGCATGAAGGGCCAACACACAGTATCACTCAGGTAAGGAGAGGCTACATGATGCATGAAGGGCCAACACACAGTATCACTCAGGTAAGGAGAGGCTACATGATGCATGAAGGGCCAACACACAGTATCACTCAGGTAAGGAGAGGCTACATGATGCATGAAGGGCCAACACACAGTATCACTCAGGTAAGGAGAGGCTACATGATGCATGAAGGGCCAACACACAGTATCACTCAGGTAAGGAGAGGCTATATGATGCATGAAGGGCCAACACACAGTATCACTCAGGTAAGGAGAGGCTATATGATGCATGAAGGGCCAACACACAGTATCACTCAGGTAAGGAGAGGCTATATGATGCATGAAGGGCCAACACACAGTATCACTCAGGTAAGGAGAGGCTATATGATGCATGAAGGGCCAACACACAGTATCACTCAGGTAAGGAGAGGCTATATGATGCATGAAGGGCCAACACACAGTATCACTCAGGTAAGGAGAGGCTATATGATGCATGAAGGGCCAACACACAGTATCACTCAGGTAAGGAGAGGCTATATGATGCATGAAGGGCCAACACACAGTATCACTCAGGTAAGGAGAGGCTATATGATGCATGAAGGGCCAACACACAGTATCACTCAGGTAAGGAGAGGCTATATGATGCATGAAGGGCCAACACACAGTGTCACTCAGGTAAGGAGAGGCTATATGATGCATGAAGGGCCAACACACAGTGTCACTCAGGTAAGGAGAGGCTATATGATGCATGAAGGGCCAACACACAGTGTCACTCAGGTAAGGAGAGGCTATATGATGCATGAAGGGCCAACACACAGTGTCACTCAGGTAAGGAGAGGCTATATGATGCATGAAGGGCCAACACACAGTGTCACTCAGGTAAGGAGAGGCTATATGATGCATGAAGGGCCAACACACAGTGTCACTCAGGTAAGGAGAGGCTATATGATGCATGAAGGGCCAACACACAGTGTCACTCAGGTAAGGAGAGGCTATATGATGCATGAAGGGCCAACACACAGTGTCACTCAGGTAAGGAGAGGCTATATGATGCATGAAGGGCCAACACACAGTGTCACTCAGGTAAGGAGAGGCTATATGATGCATGAAGGGCCAACACACAGTGTCACTCAGGTAAGGAGAGGCTATATGATGCATGAAGGGCCAACACACAGTGTCACTCAGGTAAGGAGAGGCTATATGATGCATGAAGGGCCAACACACAGTGTCACTCAGGTAAGGAGAGGCTATATGATGCATGAAGGGCCAACACACAGTGTCACTCAGGTAAGGAGAGGCTATATGATGCATGAAGGGCCAACACACAGTGTCACTCAGGTAAGGAGAGGCTATATGATGCATGAAGGGCCAACACACAGTGTCACTCAGGTAAGGAGAGGCTACATGATGCATGAAGGGCCAACTCACAGTATCACTCAGGTAAGGAGAGGCTATATGATGCATGAAGGGCCAACACACAGTATCACTCAGGTAAGGAGAGGCTATATGATGCATGAAGGGCCAACTCACAGTATCACTCAGGTAAGGAGAGGCTATATGATGCATGAAGGGCCAACACACAGTATCACTCAGGTAAGGAGAGGCTATATGATGCATGAAGGGCCAACACACAGTATCACTCAGGTAAGGAGAGGCTATATGATGCATGAAGGGCCAACTCACAGTATCACTCAGGTAAGGAGAGGCTATATGATGCATGAAGGGCCAACACACAGTATCACTCAGGTAAGGAGAGGCTATATGATGCATGAAGGGCCAACACACAGTATCACTCAGGTAAGGAGAGGCTATATGATGCATGAAGGGCCAACACACAGTATCACTCAGGTAAGGAGAGGCTATATGATGCATGAAGGGCCAACACACAGTATCACTCAGGTAAGGAGAGGCTATATGATGCATGAAGGGCCAACACACAGTATCACTCAGGTAAGGAGAGGCTATATGATGCATGAAGGGCCAACACACAGTATCACTCAGGTAAGGAGAGGCTATATGATGCATGAAGGGCCAACACAAGATGATGACTTACTACAGAAATATTGTTTCCTCAAGTAAAATTAAAATAACTCAGAATTTCTTGAACATGAAAGATGAATAAATTAATGTTGCGACTGAGTGAAGGAACAGAAAAGATTCTTCAGGTTTTCATTTAGACTCTTATCAGTAATGGTGAACACACGGCATCAAAGACCTCCAGAACTAAGCTAGCGTTAGTAGGATATAGAACTAAGTAAGTATGCAAATAATTAATTAAAATATTATTGACTTCACGTACCTGTGTTTGTGTGTGTGTGTGTGTGTGTGTGTGTGTGTGTGTGTGTGTATGTATGTATATAATAAATAATAATAATAATAATAATAATAATAATTAACGGTTTATTGAAAGAGCTTGGCAGCCAAAAGGCTGAAAATATACAGTTACATATTTGGGGAATGGGTTGCGAATTACAAATAATATACAAGTAACATAAGTGACACAAATAAGACATATAATAACTTAGATGGGGAAAAGCTCAGACTACAGTTCATTTCAACATAGTGACAGTGTAAGGAGCAGTGTTTACTGGGAGTGAATACACTGATTTATTACAAGTTATTGATAATTTTTACAATGGTTGGGACTGGGCTGTTCTTATAGCGATCAGTTCGTGCACGTATGGGCTGGATGCGGTTGTGGTGTCGCACAGCAATTCTCGGACAAGGGATCTCAGGTGGTAGTAGGAGCCGGTGTCGGGGATGGTGTAGAAGCTTCTTACCAAATTTGCAGATGAGGTCGTGGTGATGGTCAGTGAGAGTCGAAAGGGTCAGTGTGTTGAGCGCTTCTTGATATGTGGAGTAGGAAGGGGAGAGAATAATCTTGCATGCCCTCTTTTGCACTTTTTCTAGGTGTTTACGTTGTGTGGCATTTAGGGAGGAAGACCAGGTGGGGGAGGCATAGGTGAGCTTGGGAAGTATGAATGTTGTGTAAACACTGAGGAGCTCGTGTGCAGGAACTCCGAGGGACTTGAGTCGGCGGAGGAGGTGGAGACGGAAACTGGAGGATTTGACAACTTCACTGACGTGTGGTTTCCAATTTAGTTTGTTGTCTATGGTGACGCCGAGGAGCTTCGTGGAATCTACAACCTGGAGTGTGTTCGGACCTAGAGTAATGGAAGGAGGTGGGACAATGTGTGTGTACACATGGTGGTGTAATGCGTCTAGTGTGGCAGCACTATGTTAGTGATAAGATGCAAGCACTGCTTGCTCCCTTTCGCTTTCAGCTACCGCCGCTGGCTAGCCCTCGTGGTGAACAGGGAAGCAACATGCACAAGTCTTCACCTGCCAATACACAGCCTCTTCACCATCAAGACTCCTGCTGTGCCTCCTCGTGGCAACACACGGTAACTGGGTGTATCGTGGGCCCAGGCTAGACCAGCAGGGGATCTCGGAGCAGCAGTGGGCCCCAGAGGGACGGCGCATAGGCCCACTAGCATGTGGACACGTCCTGGAGCCGACCAATCACTACCCTGTTGCCTTGCGGATTAACCTTCGTAGGTATAAGGCTGTGCTTCTGCCTCACCACATAAATCAACTCACGCACAGCCATCATCCAGCTCATCATACCTCTCATCATCATCAAACCCCTATACCCCAAGAATCCTATGGCGATGAACGAGTGGCGACGGGAACAGGCAGAGATGACTGCCATGAGTCTCTAGTCACAACTCTGCGCAAGGGCGGCATAGATAAGAAAGTCGTTTATACACTAGAATCTGGGCAGCAGTGCAATCCGGTCTTGTCTATGCGACTGAGCAGCCCCCTCAAAAACCCACTCCGCTCACTTCACCTGGGGAGGGGGCTAGAAAACGTACCATAAACATAGCCTGTCGAAAGAACCAACCTGACTGAGTAACCGCACCCAGTAAGGTCATCCTTTATGCGGTCGAAAACACACTCATGATCACAGATCAAAACAAAAACAAACTATACAGCCTCTTATGGTCATTGCATGGAATGTCAGGATCCTTCAAGATACTGGCACAAATGAGCATCCTGAAAGAAAAAGTGCCCTTGTGGCAAAAGAGCTGGCTAGGTATAACATCGACATAGCAGCCATTAGTGAGTTCCGGCTTCCAGACAACGGTCGACTCACAGAACGGGGGTCTGGCTATACAGTACCTTCTTCTGGATGGGTAAGCCTGCTGCGGGGAAAAACCATATTTATGGAGTTGGCTTTGCCATCCGCCAATGCATCCTACGCAGAATATCTGTAATGCCTGATGAGATCAACGAGCGCCTCATGATGCTCCGAGTCCCACTAAATCACTCACGTCATGCCTTCTTCATCAGGTCAAGCACCCCATCACTGGATGCAGAGGATGACATCAAGGAGGCCTTTTACACCGACATTGACGGAGTGCAAACCTCTATCCTGAGAGAAGATAAGGTTGTGCTCCTTGGTGACTTTAAAGTCAGAGTTGGCAGAGATGCTGATATTTGGCAGGGAATCATAGGGAGAAGTGGAGTAGGCAAGTGTAACCCTAACGGCCTACTCCTCCTCAGCAAATGTGCTGCACACAACCTCACTATCACTAATACCTTGTTTAGGCAGGCCGACAAGTTCAAGGGTTCGTGGCAACACCCACGATCCAAACACTGGCATCTCATTGACTACATCATTGCCAGAGAAAGAAGTCGCTGAGACGTATGTCCTTATCACCAGAGCGATGCGTGGCTCAGACCACTGCGATAGTGACCACCGGCTCGTCAGAGCCAAGCTCTCACTTCATGTCGCCTCAAAACGGTGAAGGCAACAAGAATCCAGAAGAGGTTTTAACACAAGGCGTTTGGAGGATCCATCGGTAGCACATGCCTTCAGAGAGCAGCTCAAACATGAACTGATAAACAACCCGGCAATAAACAACCCAAATCCCAGTACCGAATGGGGTATTCTCGACACTGTCATGACAAAAACCTGTAGAGACCCTCGGCCAGATCGAAAGAATACACCAGGACTGGTTTGATGAAAATGATCCAGAAATCAATGTACTCGTCGATGATAAACGTGCTGCTTTAACTGACTGGCAGTACAACCCTCAGTTTTGGACCAAAGCTGCTACCTTCCGCAAGAAGAAAGTGGCAGCCCAGCGTGAACTTTGATATCTAAAGAATGACTGGTTTAAAAATGAGCCATATGAAACGTAAAATCTTGCAGATCAACACAAGATGCAGGAATTTTTCAATTCGCCTAAAACATCTTATGGGCCAATCACTCATGGCGAAACCCCTCCGCTCATCCGATGGTAACTCCCTAATTAAAGATCCTTCAGTGCTGGAAAGAGTACCACCATTTGCAGACAAGTGCCAACGCCGGTAAGACCCTACCGCCGCCCCTCCCGCACTAGATGTTGCCCCCCACATGTGCAACTTCTGTGACCGACCCTGCCGGTTCCGTATCGGCCTCTTTAGTCACCACAAAACTCACAAATGAAGGTGACATCCTTAATAGCTCATATCATTGTATCATAGCTGGATGATCGTCATACTCGATTCCGAGTGACAGCAAAGTAGTAGTGTGTGTGTGTGTATGTAATAATAACAATACAATAATAATAATAATAATAATAATAATAATAATAGTAATAATAGTAATAATTAACGGTTTATTGAAAGAGCATGGCATCCGGAAGGCTGAAAATATACAGTTGCATAATTGAGGAATGGGTCAATTGATTTACAAATAATATGCAAGTATACATAATATACAAATATAATGACTAGGTGGTGAGAAAGTCATACTACAGGGCATTTCAACATAATGACAGTGCAAAAAAGTAAGATTGACTGGGAGTGAACACGCTGGTTGATTACAAGTTATTGATAATTTTTACAATGGTTGGGACTGGGCTGTTCTTATAGCGAACAGTTCGTGCTCGTATGGACTGGATGCGGTTGTGGTGTAGACCAGCAATTCTCGGGCGAGGGATCTCGGGTGGTAGTAGCTGCCGGTGTCGAGGATGGTGCACAAGCTCCTCACCAAATTTGCAGATGAGGTCGTGGTGATGGTCAGAGAGAGCTGAGAGGGTCAGTGTGTTGAGTGCTTCTTGATACGTGGAGTAAGAAAGGGAGAGAATAATCTTGCCTGCCCTCTTTTGCACTTTTTCTAGATGTTTACTTTATGTGGCATTTAGGGAGGAAGACCAGGTAGGTTAGGCATAGGTGAGCTTGGGAAGTATGAGTGTTGAGTAAATACTGAGGAGCTCGGGCGCAGGGACTTGAGTCGGCTGAGGAGGTGGAGACGGAAACCGGAGGATTTGACAACTTCACTGACATGTGTTTTCCAATTTAGTTCGTTGTCTATGGTGACGCCGAGGAGCTTAGTGGGGTCTACAACCTGGAGTGTGTTGGGGCCTAAAGTAATGGAAGGGGGTGGGACAACGTCGGAGGAGAGGTTGATGTGCATAACCATGGTCTTGGTATGGTTGATGGTGACGTGGTTGTTGGTGGCCCAATTTTGGAGACTGTTCAATAAATCCTGGAGGGCGGTGTAGTCAGGAGCCGAGTTGTTGACACTGATCCCAATGGTGGAGTCGTCGACATACTAGTATTTCCAGCGAGCATGGGTTTCTCTTAGGGCATCGTAAGGAAGCAGAGCAGTTCCATCTTGGTGCCTTGGGGGACGCCACAGGTGAATGACTGAGACGTGAAGACAGCCCCTCGAAAGAGTACGGTTTGGCGTCGGTCACTGAGGAAGTCTGTAAGCCATGGTATAAGACTTCTCCGAGCCCGAGGTCGATAGCTTTGTTGATGATTAAATTGTGGTCGACTAGGTCAAATGCTTTGGTGAGGTCAATGAAGGCGACAGCCACAGACATTTTTCCAGATGACGGTATATGTAGTCGAGAGAGCTGACAAGATAGTGAGTGGTGGAGGAAGTTTTCATATTACCAAATTGCTGAGGATCTATGGCACCTGCAATATCATCATAAGCCCAGTCAAACACAAAACTTTCACAGATTAGGCTGGGTATTGGGGTGATTGCAATGGGTCGTAGCTCATTTAAGGATTGTGGACTAGTTGACTTGGGCATTGGTCGACTTGGGCACTGGTGACACATATGAAGTCTTCCAGTCAGCTGGGTATCTTGCTTTAACTAATTCCGGGGAGAACTCCTTGTAGAATTTCATTGGTAAGTCATGGGGGTGGTGGAGCGTTTTAACTTCAGTTTGTCCAGACATTTGGCTACTTCAAACTCTTCTACTAAGTCAGTGGGAAAGGGGGGCTGGTAGGTAAACAGGGAGAGTGTTTGTGTCAAGCCGGGGGGGCGTCTGTGTATGTATGTGAACTTATTATTTCATAGCAGGGTGATCGTCATACTCGATTCCGAGTGACAGCAAAGTAGTAGTAGTACTTACGAGGTCAACACAGACATTATCTGGCGCCACAAAAAGTTACTTATATTTATTGATCAACTAATTCACCTACGTACACTCACGCGCCATAGTTTCGATGCACCCTCTACCCCTACTCCTGACTCGATGGAAGTCATAGCCTTGGCTTCATACTGAACGTTGCCCCCCCCCCCCCCCCCCCCATCGTTCAGTGGTGCAATGTGGTCGCTCGAAGCTTCGCAGGATTGTACGAATAGCAGTTCATGATGTAATATTTGAGGGAATATATGCACGATACAGGATTTTAGTGACTTCACAACACTTTATTTACCATTATTATACTTAAGATCACTATACAAGCGGGACCGATCGGTTTGGAGCCCTGACTACGACTTCCCTCGAGCCAGGAGTAGGGGTAGAGAGTTCACATGGCGCGAGTGAGTGTACTTATACCAGGATACTTTTACTCCTAATCAATGATACTCACCTGGTCAAGCCTGACGCAGCAGGTAATTAGTCTCTCAGCAGGTGTTCTACAGTCTTTTCTATTTCTTGTACAGCATTATAGTGTTATAATGAAACACTTATAATAAAACAGTGTTATAATGAAATAGTTCTAATGAAAGACTTATAATGAAACAGTTATAATGAAACACATTACAAAATAGTGTTATAATGAAAGTTATAATGAAACGCTTATAATAAAACAGTGTAATAATGAAATAGTTCTAATAAAGTGTTAAGAAAGTTATAATGAAACAGTTATAATGAAACAGTTAGAATGAAAGTGTTATACAGAAAGTTATAATGAAACAGTTATAATGAAACTGTTATACTGAAACAGTTCTAATGAGACAGTATTATAATGAAGCATTTAAAATGAAAGTGTTATAAAGAAAGTTATCATGAAACAATTATAATGAAACGCTTATAATAAAACAGTGTTATAATGAAACAGTGTTATAATGAAAGTGTTATAATGAAACAGTTGTAATGAAACAGTGTTATAATGAAAGTTATAAATAAAGTGTTATAATGAAAGTGTTATACTGAGTTATAATGAAACAGTGTTATAATGAAAATTATAATGAAACAGTGTTATAATGAAAGTTATATTGAAACATTGTTAAAATGAAAAATATAATGAAACAGTGTTATAAAGAAAGTTGCAATGAATAGTGTTATAATGAAAGTTATAATGAAACAGTATTCGAAAGAAGTGTTATAATGAACCAGTGTTATATGAATTATAGTTAAATTGTTATAATGAAAGTTATAATGAGTGTTAAAATAAGTTATAATGAAACAGTGTTATAAAGAAAGTTACAATGAAACAGTTATAATGAAGCAGTGTTATAATGAAACAATGTTATTATGAAAGTGTTATAATGAAAGTTATAATAAGTGTTATAATGAAGGTTACAATAAAACAGTGTTATAATGAAAGTTACAATGAAACAGTTATAATGAAATTTATAATGAAACAGCGTTTTAATGAAAAAATGTTATTATGAGTGTTATAATGAATGTTACAAGGAAAAAGTGTTATCATGATAATTATAATGAAATTATGGTGTAATGAAAGTTACAATGAAACAGTGTTATAACGAAAGTTGTTATGAAAGTTATATAATGAAAGTTATAATGTAACAGTTAGAATGAAAGTTATAAGGAAACAGCGTTATAATGAAACAATGTTATTATGAAAGTGTTATAGTGAAACATAATGAAACAGTGTTATATTGAAAGTTACAATGAAACAGTGCTATAATGAAAATTTGAAATAAACTGTCTTATAATGAGTGTTATAATGAAACAGCATAAGAATCAAATAATGTTATAATGACAGCGTTATAATGAAACAGTTATAATAAAACAGTAATTATGAATCATTGTTACAATGAAACAGTGTTAAAATGAAACAGCGTTATAATGAATCAATGTTATAATGAACCAGTTTTATGATGAGTTAATGTTATAATGAACCAGATTTATGATGAATCAATGTAATAATGAACCAGTGTTATGATGAATCAATGTTATAATGAAACAATTTTATAATAAAACAACGTTATGATGAGTCAATGTTATAATGAAACAGTGTTATAATGGAATAGTTATAATGAAAGTGCTATAAAATATTGTTATCGGGATTATTTTGTCTGTAGCCTCACATAAATGCCAGAAGCGCCGCCATAAAGGTAACATGTGAGCTTCTCTACTGGATATCTCATGGTAGTGAATATTTTATGGAGAGATGTTAGTTCTGTTTAGAGGATTATTAAATGTTATGGCGCTTACCAATATTTAGCTGAGTGTGTGTTTGTGTTTACCTGAGTGTTTGTGTTTACCTGAGTGTCTGTGTTTACCTGAGTGTCTGTGTTTACCTGAGTGTCTGTGTTTACCTGAGTGTCTGTGTTTACCTGAGTGTCCGTGTTTACCTGAGTGTCTGTGTTTACCTGAGTGTCTGTGTTTACCTGAGTGTCTGTGTTTACCTGAGTGTCTGTGTTAACCTGAGTGTCTGTCTTTACCTGAGTGTCTGTGTTTACCTGAGTGTCTGTGTGTACTTGAGTGTCTGTGTTTACCTGAGTGTCTGTGTTTACCTGAGTGTCCGTGTTTACCTGAGTGTCTGTGTTTACCTGAGTGTCTGTGTTTACCTGAGTGTCCGTGTTTACCTGAGTGTCTGTGTTTACCTGAGTGTCTGTGTTTACCTGAGTGTCTGTGTTTACCTGAGTGTCTGTGTTTACCTGAGTGTCTGTGTTTACCTGAGTGTCTGTGTTTACCTGAGTGTCTGTCTTTACCTGAGTGTCTCTGTTTACCTGAGTGTCCGTGTTTACCTGAGTGTCTGTGTTTACCTGAGTGTCTGTGTTAACCTGAGTGTCCGTGTTTACCTGAGTGTCTCTGTTTACCTGAGTGTCTGTGTGTACCTGAGTGTCTGTGTTTACCTGAGTGTCAGTGTTTACCTGAGTGTCTGTGGTGTACCTGAGTGTCTGTGTTTACCTGAGTGTCTGTGTTTACCTGAGTGTCTGTGTGTACTTGAGTGTCTGTGTTTACCTGAGTGTCTGTGTTTACCTGAGTGTCTGTGTTTACCTGAGTGTCTGTGTGTACTTGAGTGTCTGTGTGTACTTGAGTGTCCGTGTTTACCTGAGTGTCTGTGTTTACCTGAGTGTCCGTGTTTACCTGAGTGTCTGTGTGTACTTGAGTGTCTGTGTTTACCTGAGTGTCCGTGTTTACCTTAGTGTCCGTGTTTACCTGAGTGTCTGTGTTTACCTGAGTGTCTGTGTTTACCTGAGTGTCCGTGTTTACCTTAGTGTCCGTGTTTACCTGAGTGTCTGTGTTTACCTGAGTGTCTGTGTTTACCTGAGTGTCTGTGTTTACCTGAGTGTCCGTGTTTACCTGAGTGTCCGTGTTAACCTGAGTGTCCGTGTTTACCTGAGTGTCTGTGTATACCTGAGTGTCTGTGTGTACCTGGAGTGTCCGTGTGTACCTGGAGTGTCTGTGTTTACCTGATTGTCTGTGTGTAGTTGAGTGTCTGTGTTTACCTGAGTGTCTGTGTTTACCTGAGTGTCTGTGTTTACCTGAGTGTCTGTGTTTACCTGAGTGTCCGTGTTTACCTGAGTGTCTATGTTTACCTGAGTGTCTGTGTTTACCTGAGTGTCTCTGTTTACCTGAGTGTCTGTGTTTACCTGAGTGTCTGTGTTTACCTGAGTGTCTGTGTTTACCTGAGTGTCTCTGTTTACCTGAGTGTCTGTGTTTACCTGAGTGTCTGTGTTTACCTGAGTGTCTGTGTTTACCTGAGTGTCTCTGTTTACCTGAGTGTCCGTGTTTACCTGAGTGTCTGTGTTTACCTGAGTGTCCGTGTTTACCTGAGTGTCTGTGTGTACTTGAGTGTCTGTGTTTACCTGAGTGTCTGTGTTTACCTGAGTGTCTGTGTTTACCTTAGTGTCCGTGTTTACCTGAGTGTCTGTGTTTACCTGAGTGTCTGTGTTTACCTGAGTGTGTCTGTCTTTACCTGAGTGTCTGTGTTTACCTTTGTGTCCGTGTTTACCTGAGTGTCTGTCTTTGCCATAGTGTCCGTGTTTACCTGAGCGTGTTTACCAGCCGTCTCCACTCTCTCCTGGAGAATATATGGGAGGAGAAAATCCCTTCAAGGACGCCTCCATTGTCAATATTTATAAGAACAAGGGAGACCGGTCAGACTGTGGCAATTACCGCAGGATCTCGCTGCTGTCCGTAGCTGGCAATATTATCGCCCAAGTCCTCCTAAACAAACCTGAAATAAAAAACTTCATCCCAGAGTCACCACGAGGCTTTAGACCATCTCGCGACACCGCTGACATAACCTTTGCTGCTCGCCAGATACTGGAAAAGTGCAGAGAACAGTGTCGCAACTTGTACATGGCCTTCATCGACCTTACTAAGGCCTTCGATTCGGTTAACAGGGAAGCCCTCTGGCGGACCCTCAGTTCTTTTGTTTGCCCACCAATATCTGGCCATGAACGGCAGCATCCTACACGAAGGCACCCTGTCCGAGTTCTTCCCCATCCAAACGGAGGTAAAACAAGGATTTGTACTGGCGCCAACTCTCTTTTTCCGTTTTCTTGGCTGCCTTCCTTAATCGTGCCAGTGCCAATTTAGCCGGCGGGGTCGACATCCAGTACCGGATGAAGGGAATTTTTAACAAAAGACGACTCCAGGCAAGAACAAAGGTGTCGGCAGCTTCAATTACTGAACTTCAGTATGCAGACGACCTCACTGTCATCGCTCACACTGAATGCGACCTACAGGAGATCCTGATCACCAATGCAGATGCGTATGCACACTTTGGCCTTGAGGTGAATCTTTCAGCCTGCCCCTGGTTCAACCACACCTCCACCTCCCAGCCATCTTAAAGATATTACTTTCTCTAATGTTACCCATTTTCAGCATCTCGGCTCCCACCTGTCCACAACTGCAGACATCGATGAAGAGATTCAACATAGGATCAGGTGTGCATCTCAAGCCTTTAGCCGACTCCGTACCCGTGTCTTCAGCTGTAGGGAGCTGAAATTAGCTACAAAGTTACACGTATATCGAGCAGTGGTCCTCCCCACCCCGCTATAAGGCAGTGAGACATGGGTCACATACTGGAGGCACCTCAAGACACTTGAAAACTTTCACCAACGTAGACTACGAGTTCACTGGGAAGGCAAGAAAACAACTACGCTGGGTGCACACACACACACACACACACACACACACACACGAGGGAGGAAACTAACCAATTTTCCCAGAGTTGTTTACTATGTTTGCATTTGTTTCTGCCTGAGAGTTGCCAATCATATATTGTTTACCTACTGTTTGTTCTATTATTCTCACTGACGGGTCTGTTTTATGCTCACTGACGGGTCTGTTTTATGCTCACTGACGGGTCTGTTTTATGCTCACTGACGGGTCTGTTTTATGCTCACTGACGGGTCTGTTTTATGCTCACTGACGGGTCTGTTTTATGCTCACTGACGGGTCTGTTTTATGCTCACTGACGGGTCTGTTTTATGCTCACTGACGGGTCTGTTTTATTCTCACTGACGGGTCTGTTTTATGCTCACTGACGGGTCTGTTTTATGCTCACTGACGGGTCTGTTTTATGCTCACTGACGGGTCTGTTTTATGCTCACTGACGGGTCTGTTTTATGCTCACTGACGGGTCTGTTTTATGCTCACTGACGGGTCTGTTTTATGCTCACTGACGGGTCTGTTTTATGCTCACTGACGGGTCTGTTTTATGCTCACTGACGGGTCTGTTTTATGCTCACTGACGGGTCTGTTTTATGCTCACTAAGTGGCTTTGTTTTCTTCTCGAAGTAAATCAACACATTACAGTAACAGCAACACCATAACACAGTAACACCATAACACAGTAACACCATAACACAGTAACAGTAACACCATAACACAGTAGCACCATAACACAATAACAGTAACACCATAACACAGTAACACCATAACACAGTAACACCATAACACCATAACACAGTAACACCATAACACAGAAACACCATAACACAGTAACAGTAACACCATAACACAGTAACACCATAACACAGTAACACCATAACACAGTAACAGTAACACCATAACACAGTAGCACCATAACACAGTAACAGTAACACCATAAAACAGTAGCACCATAACACAGTAACAGTAACACCATAACACAGTAACACCATAACACAGTAACACCATAACACCATAACACAGTAACACCATAACACAGAAACACCATAACACAGTAACAGTAACACCATAACACAGTAGCACCATAACACAGTAACAGTAACACCATAAAACAGTAGCAGTAACACCATAACACAGTAACACCATAACACAGTAGCAGTAACACCATAACACAGTAACACCATAACACAGTAACAGTAACACCATAACACAGTAACACCATAACACAGTAGCAGTAACACCATAACACAGTAACAGTAACACCATAACACAGTAACACCATAACACAGTAACAGTATCACCATAACACAGTAACAGTAACACCATAACACAGTAACACCATAACACAGTATCACCATAACACAGTAACAGTAACACCATAACACAGTAACACCATAACACAGTAACAGTAACACCATAACACAGTAACAGTAACACCATAACACAGTAACATCATAACACAGTAGCAGTAACACCATAACACAGTAACAGTAACACCATAACACAGTAACACCATAACACAGTAACACCATAACACAGTAACAGTATCACCATAACACAGTAAGAGTAACACCATAACACAGTAACACCATAACACAGTATCACCATAACACAGTAACAGTAACACCATAACACAGTAACACCATAACACAGTAACAGTAACACCATAACACAGTAACACCATAACACAGTATCACCATAACACAGTAACAGTAACACCATAACACAGTAACACCATAACACAGTAACAGTAACACCATAACACAGTAACAGTAACACCATAACACAGTAACACCATAACACAGTAACACCATAACACAGTAACAGTATCACCATAGCACAGTAACAGTAACACCATAACACAGTAACACCATAACACAGTAACAGTAACACCATAACACAGTAGCAGTAACACCATAACACAGTAACACCATAACCCAGTAACACCATAACACAGTAACAGTATCACCATAACACAGTAACAGTAACACCATAACACAGTAACAGTAACACCATAACACAGTAGCAGTAACACCATAACACAGTAACACCATGACACAGTAACACCATAACACAGTAACAGTAACACCATAACACAGTAACACCATAACACAGTAACACCATAACACAGTAACAGTAACACCATAACACAGTAACACCATAACACAGTAACAGTATCACCATAACACAGTAACAGTAACACCATAACACAGTAACAGTAACACCATAACACAGTAACACCATAACACAGTAACAGCAACACCATATCACAGTAACAGTAACACCATAACACAGTAACACCATAACACAGTAACAGTAACACCATAACACAGTAGCAGTAACACCATAGCACAGTAACACCATAACACAGTAACACCATAACACAGTAACACCATAACACAGTAACACCATAACACAGTAACAGTAACACCATAGCACAGTAACACCATAACACAGTAACACCATAACACAGTAACAGTAACAGCATAGCACAGTAACAGTAACACCATAACACAGTAACACCATAACACAGTAACACCATAACACAGTAACAGTAACACCATAACACAGTAACACCATAACACAGTAACACCATAACACAGTAACACCATAACACAGTAGCACCATAGCACAGTAACACCATAACACAGTAACACCATAACACAGTAACAGTAACAGCATAGCACAGTAACAGTAACACCATAACACAGTAGCAGTAGCACCATAACACAGTAACAGTAACACCATAACACAGTAACACCATAACACAGTAACACCATAACACAGTAACAGTAACACCATAACACAGTAACAGTAACACCATAACACAGTAACAGAAACACCATAACACAGAAACAGGAACACCATAACACAGTAGCAGTAACACCATAGCACAGTAACAGTAACACCATAACACAGTAACAGTAACACCATAGCACAGTAACAGTAACACCATAACACAGTAACAGTAACACCATAACACAGTAACAGTAACACCATAACACAGTAACAGTAACACCAAAACACAGTAACAGTAACACCATAACACAGTAACAGTAGCACCATAACACAGTAACAGTAACACCATAGCACAGTAACAGTAACACCATAATACAGTAACAGTAACACCATAACACAGTAACAGTAACACCATAACACAGTAACACCATAACACAGTAACACCATAACACAGTAGCAGTAACACCATAACACAGTAGCAGTAACACCATAACACAGTAACACCATAACACAGTAACAGTAACAGCATAGCACAGTAACAGTAACACCAAAACACAGCAACAGTAACACCATAGCACAGTAACACCATAACACAGTAACACCATAACACAGTAACAGTAACAGCATAGCACAGTAACACCATAACCCAGTAACAGTAACACCATAACACAGTAACACCATAACACAGTAACAGTAACACCATAACACAGTAACACCATAACACAGTAACAGTAGCAGCATAGCACAGTAACAGAAACACCATAACACAGTAACAGTAACACCATAACACAGTAACACCATAACACAGTAACAGTAACAGCATAGCACAGAAACAGTAACACCATAACACAGTAACAGTAACACCATAACACAGCAACAGTGACACCATAACACAGTAACAGTAGCACCATAACACAGTAGCACCATAACACAGTAACAGTAACAGCATAGCACAGTAACAGTAACAGCATAGCACAGTAACAGTAACAGCATAGCACAGTAACAGTAACACCATAACACAGTAACAGTAACACCATAACACAGTAACACCATAACACAGTAACAGTAGCAGCATAGCACAGTAACAGTAACACCATAACACAGTAACAGTAGCACCATAACACAGTAACAGTAACACCATAACACAGTAACACCATAACACAGTAACAGTAACACCATAACACAGTAACAGTAACACCATAACACAGTAACACCATAACACAGTAACAGTAACACCATAACACAGTAACAGTAACACCATAACACAGTAACACCATAACACAGTAACAGTAACAGCATAGCACAGTAACAGTAACACCATAACACAGTAACAGTAACACCATAACACAGTAACACCATAACACAGTAACAGTAACACCATAACACAGTAACACCATAACACAGTAACACCATAACACAGTAACAGTAACAGCATAGCACAGTAACAGTAACAGCATAGCACAGTAACAGTAACACCATAACACAGTAACAGTAACACCATAACACAGTAACAGAAACACCATAACACAGTAGCACCATAACACAGTAACAGTAACAGCATAGCACAGTAAAAGTAACACCATAACACAGTAACAGTAACACCATAACACAGTAACAGTAACACCATAACACAGTAACACCATAACACAGTAACAGTAACAGCATAGCACAGTAACAGTAACACCATAACACAGTAACAGTAACACCATAACACAGTAACACCATAACACAGTAACTCCATAACACAGTAACAGTAACACCATAACACAGTAACAGTAACACCATAACACAGTAACAGTAACACCATAACACAGTAACACCATAACACAGTAACACCATAACACAGTAACACCATAACACAGTAACAGCATAGCACAGTAACAGTAACACCATAACACAGTAACAGTAACACCATAACACAGTAACAGTAACACCATAACACAGTAACACCATAACACAGAAACAGTAACACCATAACACAGTAACAGTAACACCATAGCACAGTAACAGTAACACCATAACACAGTAACACCATAACACAGTAACAGTAACAGCATAGCACAGTAACACCATAACACAGTAACACCATAACACAATGACACCATAAACACAGTAACAGTAACACCATAACACTGTAGCAGTAACACCATAACACAGTAGCAGTAACACCATAACACAGTAACACCATAACACAGTAACACCATAACACAGTAACAGTAACAGCATAGCACAGTAACAGTAACACCATAACACAGTAACAGTAACACCATAACACAGTAACAGTAACACCATAACACAGTAACAGTAACACCATAGCACAGTAACAGTAACACCATAACACAGTATCACCATAACACAGTAACACCATAACACAGTAACAGTAACAGCATAGCACAGTAACGCCATAACACAGTAACACCATAACATAATAACACCATAAACACAGTAACAGTAACAGCATAGCACAGTTACACCATAACACAGTAACACCATAACACAATAACACCATAAACACAGTAACAGTAACACCATAACACAGTAGCAGTAACACCATAACACAGTGGCAGTAACACCATAGCACAGTAACACCATAACACAGTAACACCATAACACAGTAACAGTGTGAGGTAGAGAGAGGCTGTAGTGTAGTGTGAGGTAGGGAGAGGCTGTAGTGTAGTGTGAGGTAGAGAGAGGCTGTAGTGTGAGGTAGAGAGAGGCTGTAGTGTGAGGTAGAGAGAGGCTGTAGTGTAGTGGGAGGTAGAGAGAGGCTGTAGTGTAGTGTGAGGTAGGGAGAGGCTGTAGTGTGAGGTAGGGAGAGGCTGTAGTGTGAGGTAGAGAGAGGCTGTAGTGTGAGGTAGAGAGAGGCTGTAGTGTAGTGTGAGGTAGAGAGAGGCTGTAGTGTGAGGTAGAGAGAGGCTGTGGTGTAGTGTGAGGTAGAGAGAGGCTGTAGTGTGAGGTAGGGAGAGGCTGTAGTGTAGTGTGAGGTAGGGAGAGGCTGTAGTGTGAGGTAGAGAGAGGCTGTAGTGTGAGGTAGAGAGAGGCTGTAGTGTGAGGTAGAGAGAGGCTGTAGTGTGAGGTAGGGAGAGGCTGTAGTGTGAGGTAGAGAGAGGCTGTAGTGTAGTGTGAGGTAGAGAGAGGCTGTAGTGTGAGGTAGAGAGAGGCTGTAGTGTAGTGTGAGGTAGAGAGAGGCTGTAGTGTGAGGTAGAGAGAGGCTGTAGTGTAGTGTGAGGTAGAGAGAGGCTGTAGTGTGAGGTAGAGAGAGGCTGTAGTGTGAGGTAGAGAGAGGCTGTAGTGTGAGGTAGGGAGAGGCTGTAGTGTGAGGTAGAGAGAGGCTGTAGTGTGAGGTAGAGAGAGGCTGTAGTGTGAGGTAGAGAGAGGCTGTAGTGTGAGGTAGAGAGAGGCTGTGGTGTGAGGTAGGGAGAGGCTGTAGTGTGAGGTAGAGAGAGGCTGTAGTGTGAGGTAGAGAGAGGCTGTAGTGTGAGGTAGAGAGAGGCTGTAGTGTGAGGTAGAGAGAGGCTGTAGTGTAGTGTGAGGTAGAGAGAGGCTGTAGTGTGAGGTAGAGAGAGGCTGTAGTGTGAGGTAGAGAGAGGCTGTAGTGTGAGGTAGAGAGAGGCTGTAGTGTGAGGTAGAGAGAGGCTGTAGTGTGAGGTAGAGAGAGGCTGTAGTGTAGTGTGAGGTAGGGAGAGGCTGTAGTGTGAGGTAGAGAGAGGCTGTAGTGTGAGGTAGGGAGAGGCTGTAGTGTGAGGTAGAGAGAGGCTGTAGTGTAGTGTGAGGTAGAGAGAGGCTGTAGTGTAGTGTGAGGTAGAGAGAGGCTGTAGTGTGAGGTAGAGAGAGGCTGTAGTGTGAGGTAGAGAGAGGCTGTAGTGTGAGGTAGAGAGAGGCTGTAGTGTGAGGTAGAGAGAGGCTGTAGTGTGAGGTAGAGAGAGGCTGTAGTGTAGTGTGAGGTAGAGAGAGGCTGTAGTGTGAGGTAGAGAGAGGCTGTAGTGTAGTGTGAGGTAGAGAGAGGCTGTAGTGTGAGGTAGGGAGAGGCTGTAGTGTAGTGTGAGGTAGAGAGAGGCTGTAGTGTAGTGTGAGGTAGGGAGAGGCTGTAGTGTGAGGTAGGGAGAGGCTGTAGTGTGAGGTAGAGAGAGGCTGTAGTGTAGTGTGAGGTAGGGAGAGGCTGTAATGTGAGGTAGAGAGAGGCTGTAGTGTAGTGTGAGGTAGAGAGAGGCTGTAGTGTAGTGTGAGGTAGGGAGAGGCTGTAGTGTAGTGTGAGGTAGAGAGAGGCTGTAGTGTGAGGTAGGGAGAGGCTGTAGTGTGAGGTAGAGAGAGGCTGTAGTGTAGTGTGAGGTAGAGAGAGGCTGTAGTGTGAGGTAGAGAGAGGCTGTAGTGTGAGGTAGAGAGAGGCTGTAGTGTGAGGTAGAGAGAGGCTGTAGTGTGAGGTAGAGAGAGGCTGTAGTGTGAGGTAGGGAGAGGCTGTAGTGTGAGGTAGAGAGAGGCTGCAGTGTAGTGTGAGGTAGAGAGAGGCTGTAGTGTGAGGTAGAGAGAGGCTGTGGTGTGAGGTAGGGAGAGGCTGTAGTGTGAGGTAGAGAGAGGCTGTAGTGTGAGGTAGAGAGAGGCTGTAGTGTGAGGTAGAGAGAGGCTGTAGTGTGAGGTAGAGAGAGGCTGTAGTGTAGTGTGAGGTAGAGAGAGGCTGTAGTGTGAGGTAGAGAGAGGCTGTAGTGTGAGGTAGAGAGAGGCTGTAGTGTGAGGTAGAGAGAGGCTGTAGTGTAGTGTGAGGTAGAGAGAGGCTGTAGTGTGAGGTAGAGAGAGGCTGTAGTGTAGTGTGAGGTAGAGAGAGGCTGTAGTGTGAGGTAGGGAGAGGCTGTAGTGTAGTGTGAGGTAGAGAGAGGCTGTAGTGTAGTGTGAGGTAGGGAGAGGCTGTAGTGTAGTGTGAGGTAGGGAGAGGCTGTAGTGTGAGGTAGAGAGAGGCTGTAGTGTAGTGTGAGGTAGAGAGAGGCTGTAGTGTGAGGTAGAGAGAGGCTGTAGTGTGAGGTAGAGAGAGGCTGTAGTGTAGTGTGAGGTAGGGAGAGGCTGTAGTGTGAGGTAGAGAGAGGCTGTAGTGTAGTGTGAGGTAAAGAGAGGCTGTAGTGTAGTGTGAGGTAGGGAGAGGCTGTAGTGTAGTGTGAGGTAGAGAGAGGCTGTAGTGTGAGGTAGGGAGAGGCTGTAGTGTGAGGTAGAGAGAGGCTGTAGTGTAGTGTGAGGTAGAGAGAGGCTGTAGTGTGAGGTAGAGAGAGGCTGTAGTGTGAGGTAGAGAGAGGCTGTAGTGTGAGGTAGAGAGAGGCTGTAGTGTGAGGTAGAGAGAGGCTGTAGTGTGAGGTAGGAGAGGCTGTAGTGTGAGGTAGAGAGAGGCTGTAGTGTAGTGTGAGGTAGAGAGAGGCTGTAGTGTGAGGTAGAGAGAGGCTGTAGTGTGTGAGGTAGAGAGAGGCTGTAGTGTGAGGTAGAGAGAGGCTGTAGTGTGTGAGGTAGAGAGAGGCTGTAGTGTGAGGTAGAGAGAGGCTGTAGTGTGAGGTAGAGAGAGGCTGTAGTGTGAGGTAGAGAGAGGCTGTAGTGTGAGGTAGAGAGAGGCTGTAGTGTGAGGTAGGGAGAGGCTGTAGTGTAGTGTGAGGTAGGGAGAGGCTGTAGTGTAGTGTGAGGTAGAGAGAGGCTGTGGTGTGAGGTAGAGAGAGGCTGTAGTGTAGTGTGAGGTAGGGAGAGGCTGTAGTGTGAGGTAGAGAGAGGCTGTAGTGTAGTGTGAGGTAGAGAGAGGCTGTAGTGTGAGGTAGAGAGAGGCTGTAGTGTAGTGTGAGGTAGAGAGAGGCTGTAGTGTGAGGTAGGGAGAGGCTGTAGTGTAGTGTGAGGTAGAGAGAGGCTGTAGTGTAGTGTGAGGTAGAGAGAGGCTGTAGTGTAGTGTGAGGTAGAGAGAGGCTGTAGTGTGAGGTAGAGAGAGGCTGTAGTGTGAGGTAGAGAGAGGCTGTAGTGTGAGGTAGAGAGAGGCTGTAGTGTGAGGTAGAGAGAGGCTGTAGTGTGAGGTAGAGAGAGGCTGTAGTGTAGTGTGAGGTAGAGAGAGGCTGTAGTGTAGTGTGAGGTAGAGAGAGGCTGTAGTGTGAGGTAGAGAGAGGCTGTAGTGTGAGGTAGAGAGAGGCTGTAGTGTAGTGTGAGGTAGGGAGAGGCTGTAGTGTAGTGTGAGGTAGAGAGAGGCTGTAGTGTGAGGTAGAGAGAGGCTGTAGTGTGAGGTAGAGAGAGGCTGTAGTGTGAGGTAGAGAGAGGCTGTAGTGTAGTGTGAGGTAGGGAGAGGCTGTAGTGTGAGGTAGAGAGAGGCTGTAGTGTGAGGTAGAGAGAGGCTGTAGTGTAGTGTGAGGTAGAGAGAGGCTGTGGTGTAGTGTGAGGTAGAGAGAGGCTGTAGTGTGAGGTAGGGAGAGGCTGTAGTGTGAGGTAGAGAGAGGCTGTAGTGTAGTGTGAGGTAGAGAGAGGCTGTAGTGTAGTGTGAGGTAGGGAGAGGCTGTAGTGTGAGGTAGAGAGAGGCTGTGGTGTAGTGTGAGGTAGGGAGAGGCTGTAGTGTGAGGTAGAGAGAGGCTTTAGTGTGAGGTAGAGAGAGGCTGTAGTGTGAGGTAGAGAGAGGCTGTAGTGTAGTGTGAGGTAGAGAGAGGCTGTAGTGTAGTGTGAGGTAGAGAGAGGCTGTAGTGTGAGGTAGAGAGAGGCTGTAGTGTGAGGTAGAGAGAGGCTGTAGTGTAGTGTGAGGTAGGGAGAGGCTGTAGTGTGAGGTAGAGAGAGGCTGTAGTGTAGTGTGAGGTAGAGAGAGGCTGTAGTGTGAGGTAGAGAGAGGCTGTAGTGTGAGGTAGAGAGAGGCTGTAGTGTGAGGTAGAGAGAGGCTGTAGTGTAGTGTGAGGTAGAGAGAGGCTGTAGTGTAGTGTGAGGTAGAGAGAGGCTGTAGTGTAGTGTGAGGTAGGGAGAGGCTGTAGTGTGAGGTAGGGAGAGGCTGTAGTGTAGTGTGAGGTAGAGAGACGCTGTAGTGTAGTGTGAGGTAGAGAGAGGCTGTAGTGTGAGGTAGAGAGAGGCTGTAGTGTAGTGTGAGGTAGAGAGAGGCTGTAGTGTGAGGTAGAGAGAGGCTGTAGTGTAGTGTGAGGTAGAGAGAGGCTGTAGTGTGAGGTAGAATGAGGCTGTAGTGTGAGGTAGAGAGAGGCTGTAGTGTGAGGTAGAGAGAGGCTGTAGTGTAGTGTGAGGTAGAGAGAGGCTGTAGTGTGAGGTAGAGAGAGGCTGTAGTGTGAGGTAGGGAGAGGCTGTAGTGTGAGGTAGGGAGAGGCTGTAGTGTGAGGCAGAGAGAGGCTGTAGTGTGAGGTAGAGAGAGGCTGTAGTGTGAAGTAGGGAGAGGCTGTAGTGTGAGGTAGAGAGAGGCTGTAGTGTGAGGTAGAGAGAGGCTGTAGTGTGAGGTAGAGAGAGGCTGTAGTGTGAGGTAGAGAGAGGCTGTAGTGTGAGGTAGAGAGAGGCTGTAGTGTGAGGTAGGGAGAGGCTGTAGTGTAGTGTGAGGTAGAGAGAGGCTGTAGTGTAGTGTGAGGTAGAGAGAGGCTGTAGTGTAGTGTGAGGTAGGGAGAGGCTGTAGTGTGAGGTAGGGAGAGGCTGTAGTGTAGTGTGAGGTAGAGAGAGGCTGTAGTGTAGTGTGAGGTAGGGAGAGGCTGTAGTGTGAGGTAGAGAGAGGCTGTAGTGTAGTGTGAGGTAGGGAGATGCTGTAGTGTGAGGTAGAGAGAGGCTGTAGTGTGAGGTAGAGAGAGGCTGTAGTGTGAGGTAGAGAGAGGCTGTAGTGTAGTGTGAGGTAGAGAGAGGCTGTAGTGTGAGGTAGAGAGAGGCTGTAGTGTGAGGTAGAGAGAGGCTGTAGTGTGAGGTAGAGAGAGGCTGTAGTGTAGTGTGAGGTAGGGAGAGGCTGTAGTGTGAGGTAGGGAGAGGCTGTAGTGTGAGGTAGAGAGAGGCTGTAGTGTAGTGTGAGGTAGAGAGAGGCTGTAGTGTGAGGTAGAGAGAGGCTGTAGTGTGAGGTAGGGAGAGGCTGTAGTGTGAGGTAGAGAGAGGCTGTAGTGTGAGGTAGAGAGAGGCTGTAGTGTAGTGTGATGTAGAGAGAGGCTGTAGTGTGAGGTAGAGAGAGGCTGTAGTGTGAGGTAGGGAGAGGCTGTAGTGTGAGGTAGGGAGAGGCTGTAGTGTAGTGTGAGGTAGAGAGAGGCTGTAGTGTAGTGTGAGGTAGGGAGAGGCTGTAGTGTGAGGTAGAGAGAGGCTGTAGTGTAGTGTGAGGTAGAGAGAGGCTGTAGTGTGAGGTAGAGAGAGGCTGTAGTGTGAGGTAGAGAGAGGCTGTAGTGTAGTGTGAGGTAGGGAGAGGCTGTAGTGTGAGGTAGAGAGAGGCTGTAGTGTGAGGTAGAGAGAGGCTGTAGTGTGAGGTAGAGAGAGGCTGTAGTGTAGTGTGAGGTATAGAGAGGCTGTAGTGTAGTGTGAGGTAGGGAGAGGCTGTAGTGTGAGGTAGGGAGAGGCTGTAGTGTGAGGTAGGGAGAGGCTGTAGTGTAGTGTGAGGTAGAGAGAGGCTGTAGTGTGAGGTAGGGAGAGGCTGTAGTGTGAGGTAGGGAGAGGCTGTAGTGTGAGGTAGAGAGAGGCTGTAGTGTAGTGTGAGGTAGAGAGAGGCTGTAGTGTGAGGTAGAGAGAGGCTGTAGTGTGAGGTAGAGAGAGGCTGTAGTGTAGTGTGAGGTAGGGAGAGGCTGTAGTGTGAGGTAGAGAGAGGCTGTAGTGTGAGGTAGAGAGAGGCTGTAGTGTAGTGTGAGGTAGGGAGAGGCTGTAGTGTGAGGTAGGGAGAGGCTGTAGTGTGAGGTAGGGAGAGGCTGTAGTGTAGTGTGAGGTAGAGAGAGGCTGTAGTGTAGTGTGAGGTAGGGAGAGGCTGTAGTGTGAGGTAGAGAGAGGCTGTAGTGTAGTGTGAGGTAGAGAGAGGCTGTAGTGTGAGGTAGAGAGAGGCTGTAGTGTGAGGTAGAGAGAGGCTGTAGTGTAGTGTGAGGTAGGGAGAGGCTGTAGTGTGAGGTAGAGAGAGGCTGTAGTGTGAGGTAGGGAGAGGCTGTAGTGTAGTGTGAGGTAGAGAGAGGCTGTAGTGTAGTGTGAGGTAGGGAGAGGCTGTAGTGTGAGGTAGGGAGAGGCTGTAGTGTGAGGTAGGGAGAGGCTGTAGTGTGAGGTAGGGAGAGGCTGTAGTGTAGTGTGAGGTAGAGAGAGGCTGTAGTGTGAGGTAGAGAGAGGCTGTAGTGTGAGGTAGAGAGAGGCTGTAGTGTAGTGTGAGGTAGGGAGAGGCTGTAGTGTGAGGTAGAGAGAGGCTGTAGTGTAGTGTGAGGTAGAGAGAGGCTGTAGTGTGAGGTAGAGAGAGGCTGTAGTGTAGTGTGAGGTAGGGAGAGGCTGTAGTGTGAGGTAGAGAGAGGCTGTAGTGTGAGGTAGAGAGAGGCTGTAGTGTAGTGTGAGGTAGAGAGAGGCTGTAGTGTAGTGTGAGGTAGAGAGAGGCTGTAGTGTGAGGTAGAGAGAGGCTGTAGTGTAGTGTGAGGTAGAGAGAGGCTGTAGTGTGAGGTAGAGAGAGGCTGTAGTGTAGTGTGAGGTAGGGAGAGGCTGTAGTGTGAGGTAGGGAGAGGCTGTAGTGTGAGGTAGAGAGAGGCTGTAGTGTAGTGTGAGGTAGAGAGAGGCTGTAGTGTAGTGTGAGGTAGAGAGAGGCTGTAGTGTGAGGTAGAGAGAGGCTGTAGTGTGAGGTAGAGAGAGGCTGTAGTGTGAGGTAGAGAGAGGCTGTAGTGTGAGGTAGGGAGAGGCTGTAGTGTGAGGTAGAGAGAGGCTGTAGTGTGAGGTAGAGAGAGGCTGTAGTGTGAGGTAGAGAGAGGCTGTAGTGTGAGGTAGGGAGAGGCTGTAGTGTGAGGTAGAGAGAGGCTGTAGTGTTGTGTGAGGTAGAGAGAGGCTGTAGTGTGAGGTAGAGAGAGGCTGTAGTGTGAGGTAGAGAGAGGCTGTAGTGTGAGGTAGAGAGAGGCTGTAGTGTGAGGTAGAGAGAGGCTGTAGTGTGAGGTAGGGAGAGGCTGTAGTGTGAGGTAGGGAGAGGCTGTAGTGTGAGGTAGAGAGAGGCTGTAGTGTGAGGTAGGGAGAGGCTGTAGTGTGAGGTAGAGAGAGGCTGTAGTGTAGTGTGAGGTAGAGAGAGGCTGTAGTGTAGTGTGAGGTAGAGAGAGGCTGTAGTGTGAGGTAGAGAGAGGCTGTAGTGTGAGGTAGAGAGAGGCTGTAGTGTAGTGTGAGGTAGAGAGAGGCTGTAGTGTGAGGTAGAGAGAGGCTGTAGTGTGAGGTAGAGAGAGGCTGTAGTGTGAGGTAGAGAGAGGCTGTAGTGTGAGGTAGAGAGAGGCTGTAGTGTGAGGTAGAGAGAGGCTGTAGTGTAGTGTGAGGTAGAGAGAGGCTGTAGTGTAGTGTGAGGTAGGGAGAGGCTGTAGTGTGAGGTTGAGAGAGGCTGTAGTGTGAGGTAGAGAGAGGCTGTAGTGTGAGGTAGAGAGAGGCTGTAGTGTAGTGTGAGGTAGAGAGAGGCTGTAGTGTGAGGTAGAGAGAGGCTGTAGTGTGAGGTAGAGAGAGGCTGTAGTGTAGTGTGAGGTAGGGAGAGGCTGTAGTGTGAGGTAGAGAGAGGCTGTAGTGTAGTGTGAGGTAGAGAGAGGCTGTAGTGTAGTGTGAGGTAGAGAGAGGCTGTAGTGTGAGGTAGAGAGAGGCTGTAGTGTGAGGTAGAGAGAGGCTGTAGTGTGAGGTAGGGAGAGGCTGTAGTGTAGTGTGAGGTAGGGAGAGGCTGTAGTGTAGTGTGAGGTAGAGAGAGGCTGTAAAGGTCATTCTCTACTGACTTCCTCACCACACAGGAGCCTTCAGCGCTGTGATGGTCGTCAGTCACATACTGTACTGTACTAAGTCTCTGTTATGACGTGTTGTAAAGGAGGAGACAGAGAGACGGAGGGGGGAGGGACAGATAGAGACAGGAGGGGGAAGAAAGACAGTTCCGGCTTGCTGAGTATACAGGGTGTTCCATAAATACCTTTCATAATTCAGGGTGTGTATTCCTGAGACATTGGTAAAGATAAATCACTAACTGACCAAACTGTCAATAGTTTAGGAGTTACACCACGCGACAGGTCTGGTAAGAATGTGATAAATCCTACGGTTACCTGACATAAATCCCCTTGATTTCTACCTGTGGGGTCACGAAAAAGACCAAGTGTATGTTACAAAGGTTCGTAAACCGTGAGGCATTGTGGCGCCGTGAACAGGACAGTGTGACTCTCACTAGTGCCACGGGCTGAGGGGCAGAAGTTGAACATTTCCTCCAAATGTTAATACCAATACAAATTATATGGCATTATTATTGTTAATAAAAGTCACCGGCTCAGCATATTGGGAGTTTCATATACACCCCATATAGGTTCATCACCACACCTGTCATGTAGTGTAGCTCGTGTTTCATATACACCCCATATAGGTTCATCACCACACCTGTCATGTGGTGTAACTCGTGTTTCATATACACCCCATGTAGGTTCATCACCACACCTGTCATGTGGTGTAACTCGTGTTTCATATACACCCCATGTAGGTTCATCACCACACCTGTCATGTGGTGTAACTCGTGTTTCAAATACACCCCATATAGGTTCATCACCACACCTGTCATGTGGTGTAACTCGTGTTTCATATACACCCCATATAGGTTCATCACCACACCTGTCATGTGGTGTAACTCGTGTTTCATATACACCCCATATAGGTTCATCACCACACCTGTCATGTGGTGTAACTCGTGTTTCATATACACCCCATATAGGTTCATCACCACACCTGTCATGTGGTGTAACTCGTAAACTATTGACAGTTTGGTCAGTTCGTAATTCATCTTAACTTGTGTCTCAGGAATACACACCCTGAATTACGAAAGGTATTTATGGAACACCCTGTATATCCAGGGAGTGGGGGAGGCAGGGAGACAGGGAGGCAGGGAGAGAGGGAGGCAGGGAGAGAGGGAGGCAGGGAGAGAGGGAGGCAGGGAGAGAGGGAGACAGGGACAGAGGGAGGCAGGGAGAGAGGGAGGCAGGGACAGAGGGAGGCAGGGAGAGAGGGAGGCAGGGACAGAGGGAGGCAGGGAGAGAGGGAGGCAGGGAGAGAGGGAGGCAGATGCAGAGACAGAGGGAGACAGGGAGAGAAGGAGGCAGGGAGAGAGGGAGACAGAGACAGAGGGAGGCAGGGACAGAGGGAGGCAGATGCAGAGACAGAGGGAGACAGGGAGAGAAGGAGGCAGGGAGAGAGGGAGACAGAGACAGAGGGAGGCAGGGAGAGAGGGAGGCAGGGAGAGAGGGATGCAGGGACAGAGGGAGGCAGGGAGAGGGGGAGGCAGGGAGAGAGGGAGACAGGGACAGAGGGAGGCAGGGAGAGAGGGAGGCAGGGAGAGAGGGAGGCAGGGAGAGAGGGAGACAGGGAGAGAGGGAGGCAGGGAGAGAGGGAGGCAGAGACAGAGGGAGGCAGGGACAGAGGGAGGCAGGGAGAGAGGGAGGCAGGGACAGAGGGAGGCAGAGAGAGAGGGAGGCAGGGAGAGAGGGAGGCAGGGAGAGAGGGAGGCAGGGAGAGAGGGATGCAGGGACAGAGGGAGGCAGGGAGAGGGGGAGGCAGGGACAGAGGGAGGCAGGGAGAGAGGGAGGCAGGGAGAGAGGGAGGCAGGGACAGAGGGAGGCAGGGAGAGAGGGATGCAGGGAGAGAGGGAGGCAGGGAGAGAGGGAGGCAGGGAGAGAGGGAGGCAGGGAGAGAGGGAGGCAGGGAGAGAGGGAGGCAGGGAGAGAGGGAGGCAGGGAGAGGGAGGCAGGGAGAGAGGGAGGCAGGGAGAGAGGGAGGCAGGGAGAGAGGGAGGCAGATGCAGAGACAGAGGGAGACAGGGAGAGAAGGAGGCAGGGAGAGAGGGAGACAGAGACAGAGGGAGGCAGGGAGAGAGGGAGGCAGAGACAGAGGGAGGCAGGGAGAGAGGGAGACAGAGACAGAGGGAGGCAGGGAGAGAGGGAGACAGAGACAGAGGGAGGCAGGGAGAGAGGGATGCAGGGACAGAGGGAGGCAGGGAGAGGGGAGGCAGGGACAGAGGGAGGCAGGGACAGAGGGAGGCAGGGACAGAGGGAGGCAGGGACAGAGGGAGGCAGGGACAGAGGGAGGCAGGGACAGAGGGAGGCAGGGAGAGAGGGAGGCAGGGAGAGAGGGAGGCAGGGAGAGAGGGAGACAGGGAGAGAGGGAGGCAGAGACAGAGGGAGAAAGGGAGAGAGGGAGGCAGGGAGAGAGGGAGGCAGGGAGAGAGGGAGACAGATGCAGAGACAGAGGGAGACAGGGAGAGAGGGAGGCAGGGAGAGAGGGAGACAGAGACAGAGGGAGGCAGGGAGAGGGGGAGGCAGGGACGGAGGGAGACAGGGAGAGACGGAGGCAGGGACAGAGGGAGGCAGGGACAGAGGGAGACAGGGAGAGAGGGAGGCAGGGAGAGAGGGAGGCAGGGACAGAGGGTGGCAGGGACAGAGGGTGGCAGGGAGAGAGGGAGGCAGGGACAGAGGGAGGCAGGGAGAGAGGGAGGCAGGGGGTGGAGAAAGGGAAGGAAAGAGAGAGAGAGGGACACTAAAAGGGTGTCGTTACACTCCCTGCCTCCCCCTGTTGTACTCCCTGCCACTCCTTGTTTTGCAGAATCATGGTTAGGTTAGGTTAGGTTAGGTTAGGTTAGGTTAGACGGGAACATCACGCTGGTAACACATTGCCCCCGAGGGACCAATCCAAACTGAGTGTGTGTAGAACCCTCCCACGCCACCCACCCCCGTACGATATCCACTCCACCTTTTACTTAAAGGGAATCTGTAATTTCACCACCAACAGAAGGTATACATACAACAGTGTAGTGACAGGTGCCACCCTCCTTCACCACCAACAGAAGGTATACATACAACAGTGTAGTGACAGGTGCCACCCTCCTTCACCACCAACAGAAGGTATACATACAACAGTGTAGTGACAGGTGCCACCCTCCTTCACCAACAACAGAAGGTATACATACAACAGTGTAGTGACAGGTGCCACCCTCCTTCACCAACAACAGAAGGTATACATACAACAGTGTAGTGACAGGTGCCACCCTCCTTCACCACCAACAGAAGGTATACATACAACAGTGTAGTGACAGGTGCCACCCTCCTTCACCACCAACACACACACACACGAGCTCAGTTTATCGGTGTTGTATATCTAGACAAATATAACGCCACTTCCCACACCCATAAAACGGAAGCCAAGCGAACACACCCTAAACGGTTCATGTTTGTTTTGAAACAGAGAAACACATTTTACTGGCTGTGAATGGCTCCCCCTCACCTCCCGGCCGTACTGAAATATAAGCAATCATCGAGTTTGTTACGCTGGCCAGGTGATGTTCACCTGTGTGTGTGTGTGTGTGTGTGTGTGTGTGTGTATGTGTGGGTGCATGTGTTCGTGTGAATGTGTGTGTGTTTTGTGTGGGTGTTCGTGTGTGTGTGTGTGTGTGTGTGTGTGTGTGTGTGTGTGTGCTCGTGTGCATGTGTGTGTGTTTTGTGTGGGTGTTCGTGTGTTCGTGTGTGTGTGTGTGTGTGTGTGTGTGTGTGTGTGTGTGTGCATGTGTGTGTGTTTTGTGTGGCTGTTCGTGTGTGTGTGTGTGTGTGTGTGTGTGTGTGTGTTTGTGTGTGTGCATGTGCTCGTGTGCATGTGTGTGTGTTTTGTGTGGGTGTTCGTGTTTGTGTGTTTGTGTGTGTGTGTGTGTGTATGTGTATGTGTGCTCGTGTGCATGTGTGTGTGTTTTGTGTGGGTGTTCGTGTGTGTGTGTTTGTGTGTGTGTGTGTGTTGTATGTGTGTGTGGGTATGTTGGTGTAGTATGCCTCAATAAGTCTTTTTATGCGGGGTGTAATCCACGGGACATCATCGGGGTGGATCCTCAGTGTCTTGGCTGGAAAGAAGTGGTGGTAGGCTTTGGTGATAGTGTCCAGGTAATTATCCCTCTTGTTCTGCACATCATCTAACGTAATCTCTTCATGATCATAATCACAGATTAAATAAAAAACAAACTATACAACCTCTTATGGTCGCTGCTCTTCTTTCAGGAAAAAAGGGCTGTCTACATATAACATTAACATAACAGTCATAAGTGAGTCCAAGTTCCCAGACGAGGGTAGACTCACAGAATAGGGGTGCGGGTATACCTTCTTCTGGAAGGGTAAGCTTGCTGTGGAGAGAAACCGCATTTACGGAGTTGGCTTTGTCATTCACCAATCCATCCTAACTGAAATGCCTGTTAGGATCAACGAGCACCTTATGACGCTTTGAGTCCCACTAAATCACTCACGACATACCTTCTTTATCAGTGCATACGCCCAAACACTGGATGCAGAGGATGACATCAAGGGGGCCTTTTACACCGACCTTGACAGAGTGCTTACCTCGATCCCCAGAGAAGATAAAGTTGTGCTCTTAGGTGACTTCAATGCCATAATTAAAAGAGATACTGACATATGGCAGGGAATCATATGGAGGAATGGAGTAGGCAAGTGTAATCCCAGCAACCTACTCGTCCTCAGCAAGTTTGCTGAACCCATCCTCACTATCACCAACACCTTGGTTAGGCAGGCCGACAAGTTCAATGGTTCTTGACAACACCCACGATCCAAACATTAGCATCTCGTAGACAACATCATTTTCAGAGAAAGATATATGGTCCAACTACTCATGGCGTGGCCCCCTCAGCTCATCCGAAGGTACTCCCAAATGAAAGACGAAGAAGGCATCCATCAGCACTGAAAAGAGCATTACCCTTTTCTGCTCAACTGAAACACCTATGTGGATATCCTGACTACCCAGCAGGTTCCTCAACACCAAGAGCTAACCCACCTCACTTATCCTCCATCCACGGATGAGGTAGCTACTGCCATCAAGCAGATGAAAAATAATAAAGCCTCAGGGCCTGATGGAACCTCAGCCGAGGTGTATAAATTAGGAGGACCTCTACTTACCAGCCGTCTCCACTCACTCCTGGAGAATATATTGGAGAAGGAGGAAATCCCCCAAGCTCTTAAAGACACCTCCATGGTCAATATTTATACGAACAAGACTATAGCAACTACCATGGCATCTCTCTGCTGCCCATAACTGGCATGATTATTGCCCGAGTCCTCCTAAACATACTTCTTCCTGAGACGGAAAATTTCCTCCCAAAATCTCAATGTGGTTTTAGACCATCACGTGGCACCACTGACATGATCTTTGCTGCCAGCCAGATACAGGAGAAGTGCAGAGAACAGCATCGCAATTTGTACAAGGCCTCCATTGACGTAACCAAGGCCTTCGACTCGGTCAACAGGGAAGCCCTCTGGCGGAGCCTCAGCCGTTTTGGCTGCCCACCATAATTCATTGCCATTATGAGTCAACTCCACGATGGCATGAACGGCAGTGTCCTACACAATGGCACCCAATGTGAGTTCTTCCCCATCCACATGGGGGTAAACAAGAATGTGTACTCGCACTAATTCTCTTTTTCATTTTCCTGGCTGCCCTCCTTTTCAACATAAGACGACTCCAGACAGGAACAAAGGAGTTGACCGCTTCCATCACTGAACTTCAGTATGCAGACGACCTCATACTTGTCGCTTACACTAAACACGACGGCTCAATGAAACACAGTCTTCACAGATGCAGTTTACTGGGAGAGGTCTGTACAGTGATGCAGCAGGAAACAAGTAGAACTTGATCATGGCACAGTGAGTAGGATCCAGTGCTCGTCTATAGCGGTTTGCTTCTACGTATTCAAGATGGAGAAGAAACTGGAACAGCTGGCGGTGCTCCTGATGCAGCAGGCAGAGTTGGTTAAGCAAGCCCAGGAAGAATCCCAGCGTAGGGAAGAACGCATGAGCCAAATTCTGGAGCATGTGGTCTCTCAACAGGAGCCAAGTCACCACATTACAACGACTACAAGTGGCGCAGCCGCCACCAGCAGCAGTGCTCCACGGCAGGCCAAGTTTCCCGTCTGCTCTGCACCCTCCCCGCACTTGTCGCTCTCGGCTTCACTACGGGAGTTTGATGCCTGGTGCCACAAGTTTAAAGGGTACGTGACGTTGACAAAGATCTCCTCCCTACCCACAACCGAGCAGAGAGCTGCACTTGAGTCTGTGCTGGACGATGAGTGGAATCGAATCCTTCGTTTCGGAATTGGTGTAGCTGACGATACAGAGTTGGAGCCTGTCCTTGATGCTATGGAGGCGTATCTTTGGGGACAGGGTAACGTCATCTTGGACCAGAGGGACTTCTAATCAAGAGTTCAAGAACCGGGTGAAACGTTTGACGACTTCCTGTGTGCTGTGAAGGAAATGGCAAATTTCTGTGACTTTTGTGAGTCTTGTAGAGACAATCGCCTTAGAGACCGGATGGTTGTCGGTACTCGTGATGAGGAACCATTGAAACGTATGCTTGAGGAGAAGGACCTGAAATTGCAAAGTGCTATCAACATATGCCGAGCTAAAGAAAATTCTAATGTGTTCAGTGAAGTTATTCGAGGCTCGGCGAGTCATATGTTGGCCAAAGTGTCTCGGTACAAGCAAAACCGGAGTGCCAGTGCAAAATTTAAGACCGGTTTATGCTTTAGGTGTGGTAAGGACTGTCGTATGGACATGCAAGGGTGCAAGGCTGTGGATAAAGACTGTTTGAACGGCGGTAAACGAGGCCATTTGGCTGTTGTGTGTCAGACGCCAGCTCGAGTCTCACGTGAGAAGTATTCGATGCATCCTCCGAAAGGATGGGGGCTAAGCATGATGTTAGAGCCATTCACCGGCTTCTGGCTGGGGTTTACACCAACAGAGTGCCAGTGAGTCCGGCGCCACAGGTGGTAGTCGACGCTACCCACCCTGCAGGGCACGACACCGTCGTTTGGACACCCGACTCCGAGGCCGAGGCGACGGTCATGGGGCTCGACATGGTTAAGTCCCTGGGTATTTCTCAGTCCACCCTGAACCCACCAGACAGTGCAGGTCTCTTTGCAGCGGGTCTCCATCCGCTCACCTGCTTAGGAACCTTCTCGTCACACCTGGAGCTGGGAAACAAACGCACCAAGGCCGTAAAATCAGTCGTCAAGGAGGTGAAGGGAGCCCTTTTAAGATGGTTCAACTCCATTGCCCTTGGCATCCTGCCAGAGGATTTTTCTGCTCAGATCCAGCCGGTTAAGCAGAATAAGTTGACAGCAGGTCGAAGCAGCCGTGAGCCTCCCGGAGCGATTCGGGCGTCATCGCCTGCTCCGCCGGTTGTGCTGCCCAGGAGGCCGCGCTGACAGTACCCCACGCCAGTTCAGTGTGCAGAGCACGCCGCCACTATAGTTGAAGCCTTTCCGATGGTCTTCGGTGCCTCGCAGACGCTGCTGGAAATGGATAGAGGCCCCATGCGCATCCAGCTCACCGACGATGCTCGCCCCTTTGCTGTTACAGCGTCCCGCACGATTCCTAACAGCTGGCGGGCGGAGATCAAAGCACAGCTTGCTAAGGACTTCATAGTCGGAGTGAACTACACGACAGCCTGATGCCACCCTATCGTCCCGATAGCGAAGAAACCATCTGAAGTGAGGCTGCATGTAGACCTCACGTGCCTTAATCGTTAAATCCGAAGGCCAACGTACCCTGTGCGGTCCCCTCATGACGCTGTAGCTTCCATAGGATCGGGAGCATGTTGGATCACCACCATGGACGCCAAAATGGGGCACTTCCAGGTAAATATTGCTGATGAGAACCAGCACCTCACGTGCTTCATAACGCCCTGGGGCCGCTTCAAGTTTAAGCGCACTGTCATGGGGCTAGTTTCGTCCGGTGACAAGTACAATCGACACAGCGATCAAGCTTACAGGGAAATTCCTCGAACAATTAAGATCGTGAACGACATCTTGGCGTATGACACCTCGTACAAAGACCATCTCACCCACGTTATCTCCATCATACAACGTTGTTACCGGTTTGGCATCACCCAGAATTCTGAAAAGTTCTTGTTTGGAAGGAACAAGGTTGATTTCTGTGGCTACACCATCTCGCCCCAAGGTTACACCGAAGACACTCGGAAGGTCAAGGCAATCGCAGACTTCCCTAGGCCACAGAACATCACGGACCTAAGGTCATTCATGGGGCTCACAAATCAACTGGGTGGTTTCTCTTCGGCGATAGCGGATGCCTCGCAGCCACTAAGAGACCTCCTGAAGCCCCGGAATGAATGGCACTGGTCCTCACAACATGATGCAGCCTTCGAGAAGGTGAAAGGATGTTTGGTAGCGCCATCTGTCCTGGCATTTTTTGACCCGTCGTTACCAACTACGTTTCAGACCGATGCAGCCAGGATGTACGGATTCGGCTTCGTTCTCTTCCAGAGACACAGTGAGTTGTGGAAGCTCGTTCAGTGCGGATCAAGATTCCTCACTGACACGGAGTCACGGTATGCTGTCATTGAGTTGGAACTGGCCGCCGTTCTCTGGGCAGTCAGAAAATGTGGTACCTACCTCACAGGCCTCCCTCACTTTGACTTGGTGGTTGATCACCGCCTCTTGGTGATAATCCTCAACACGAAGTTACTCAGCAAAATTGAGAATCCGCGCCTGCAGCGCATACGTGAAAAGCTTTGTGGTTACTCCTTCACAGAGCGCTGGCAAAAGGACACTTCTCATTGTACTCCTGACGCACTGTCCCGTGTGCCAGTACAAGATCCTGCAGACTGTGATGACTTGGATCCCCTCCACACCGCTGTGGTGTCTGCCCTCAATGCTGTCTGTGATTAGGGCAGTCGTTGGCACCTCTCAAGGACCAGACCTTGGTGAAGGTGCGTGCTGCTGCAACATGGGATGCGGAGTATGCTGATCTGAGGGACGTAATCATCACCGGCTTCCATGAGCACCGCCACGAGTTGGAACCACTCTTTTGGCCGTACTGGGCCGTCCATAGCCAACTGGACCTGGACGACGACCTCATTGTGTACGGGCCGCGGCTGCTTACAGTATACCCTGCAGCCTTCGATGGGAGACTCTGTCACACCTGCATGACGGTCATCAAGGGGTGGAGCGCACCAAACGTCGAGCTCGGCAGACTACCTACTAGCCAGGGAACGACCAGGACATCGAGAATGTTGTTTCTAGTTGTTCACGATGCCGTCCCCTCCTCCCTAAGCAGCAGAACGAGCCCTTGTGGCAAGACGACGACCCGCCAGGTAGAGTGTTCGAGTCAGTTTCTGCTGATTGCTTTCATGTGGCTGGCCGTACCTATCTGATGTATGTCAACCGTATGTCCGAGTGCCCATATGTGTCATCGTGTCCACGGACAGCGTCAGCTGCTCATATTGTCAGTGTCCTGCAGTCTGTCTTCGCAGACACGGGCGTGCCCGTCGTCCTGAGGAATGATGGAGGTCCCCAGTTCATGTCGTCTACATTACGCCACTTCTTGGCTCAGTGAGGGGTGTAGCACCGGGTGACTTCGCCGTACAACCCTCAGGCCAACGGACACGCAGAAGCTGCAGTCAAGACGATGAACAAGCTCATACTGTCGACAGCACGGAAGGGACACCTGGACGAGGACGAATTAGCCCGTGGACTATTGGAGCTGAGGAACACACCTCGTGCTGAGGGAAGGTCACCAGCACAAGTACTGTTTGGTCACTCCATGAGGTCGGCAGTACCTGCACACCATCGCTCATTTGCTCCAGAGTGGCAACACGCAGCTGATGAATGTGACTCCATGGCTGAGCACCTTAGAAGAAAGGTGAAATCACGACACGACTCCATGGTGCAACATCTTCCCCGGCTGCACTTTGGAGCCTACGTCGACGTGCAGGACCAAGTGAGCAGTCCATGGTAACCGCGAAGGTGTTGTTGTGGGTATAGTATCTCGTCGGGACTACCTGGTCAAAATGGGTAGTGGCCGCATCCTGTGGGGGAACAGGAAGTTCCTCCGTCCCCATCGTCCGTTGGTGCCAGAGAGCGTCTTGGAATCTACATCCGTGGCGAGGGCTCCACCTGAACCAGACAGCATCCAGAGTCCTGCAACGCGCCCACCGCCATGCATAGCCCGCCACACCGTAGTGGCCGGCACCGGCGAGCGCCACAGCGACTGGAGATGCGATGGGATTCTCAGACTTACTGTGATGAGATGAAAAGATGAAGCTAGACATCGTAGATCCCCAAGTCGGCCCCAATGTCTTGGGGGAGGTGTGTGATGTTTATGTAATGCGAACGAGCCGAGCGAGTGAATCACTATATGGCGTGAATGAGCTTGTGCACAAGTGCTGTCCTCTAATGGCGTGAGTGACGTGTGCACGAGTGCTGCCACCTAGAGGTGTGAATGAAGTTGGATGTCTGAGTAGTATATGACATAGCAGGAGGTTTCGTGATCATGTGTATTACCCTGTGAGACATATTGTTTCCTGCTGCACCACTGTACAGACCTCTCCCAGTAAACTGCATCTGTGAAGACTGTGTTTCAATGAACCGTCAGTAACCAAGTAGAACTTGAACACTGAACACCTATGCAGACGCCTATGGCTACTTCCGCTTTGAGGTGAATGTACATGTGACCCAGATTCTCTTTCAGCCTGCCCTTGGTTCAGCCACACCTCCACCATCCATCCAGCCTTATGGTACTACCCTTTCTAATGTTACCCACTTTTAGTATCTCGGCTCCCACCTGTCCACCACCGCGGACATTGATGAAGAGATTCAACATCGTATCAGGTGTGCATCTCAAGCCTTTGGCAGAATCTGTACCCGTGTCTTCAGCTGTAGGGAGCTGAAATTATCTGCAAGGTTACACATATATCAAGCAGTGGTCCTCCTCACCCTGCAATATGGCAGCGAAACATGGGTCACATACAGGAGGCACCTCAAGGCGCTTGAAAACTTTCACCAACGTAGTCTATGATCCATCCTCCGAGTTCGCTGGGAAGACAAGAGAACAAATGCCAGTATTCTTGCTGACACCAACTGTAGGAGCATCGAGGCTACCATTATCCATGAACAACTACGTTGGACTGGCCATGTTACCCGCTCGGACTACAGTAGACTGCCAAAGCAGCGACTTTACAGACACCTAACGAATAATAAACGTAACGCTGGCAGCCAGCTGAAAAGGTATAAGGATAGTCTTAAGACAAACCTGAAAAAGTGTCAAATCGACCCCCTCACCTGGGAGATGATTACTCCACACCGCAACTCTTGGAGGAGCACCACACGAAAAGGTGCTAATACTTTCGAGTTAGCCTGACTGCAAACCGAGGCAGACAAGCGCCAACGCTGGAAAGATGCTGCCGCCACCTCTTCCTCACTAGATGTAGTACCCCATATGTGCAACATCTGTGAACGATTCTGCCGGTCTCGTATAGGCCTCTCTAGTCACCTCAAAGCTCACCAACGATGGTGACATCCTTAATAACTCATATCATTGTATCACAGCTGGATGATCGTCATACTCGATTACGAGTGACAGCAAAGTAGTAGTAGTAGTGGTATGTCTGTCTGTCTGTGTATGTGTGTGTGTGAATGTGTGTGTTTGTGTGTGTTGACAGTAACAATTTTTTTGGCAAAGCTTGGCGTACAGTTTGCTTATTGTGAGTAATTCAGTCAGGTCTTGACACTGAGGGTGGTATCACTTCTCACTGCCACGCAGGACAGAGGTTCATACGCAAAGAAATAGATCATATTCATTAATAGTATATTTATACTTTTTTTCTTTTTTTTTTAAATTCTACAATTTACATAATATATACATCAATATTACATATTAACATATTTGTCCGTGAAATATTTGGATGACTTTTCTTTTAAAATACACTTGATCACCCATTTATTATAATATATCCCGCCTTTAATAAAGGCTATAGTCTCCTTAACATTATAATTTTCCTTCCTACTTAACCACATACAGTTAATATAATCTAATATTAGCATGATCATTCTATTCTTATCCTTAATATTACTACAGTTTATATTAAACATTAAGAAATGCAGAAATAATTTGCTATTGACATTGCAGACTGTATTCAGGAAATTTTTAAACCATTTAATTATCTCTCTGTTATGGAACCAGAAGTAAAATACATGTAAAGGATATTCTACCTCACCACATCTTACACAACTATCATCTTGTTTTATGTTTAACATTTTTAGTCTCTGATTTGTTGGTAGAGTTTCATGAATATACCTATATATGAAGCCTCTCTGGTGAGGATCCATATATTCACAAGTAATATTTTCCCAAATAAAAGGCCATTTAAACAGCGGATAGTTTTCTTCAACTGCAGGTTTAGTCCATATCATTAACATATTGTATACATCTTTATTCTTGACGTTGGGAAAGTTATGATGCCTTGCTAACCTTCTTAGGGTATTGATTGTATTACTATAATAAGGTGGAGACAAGTAGGAAACATTATCTGAAGGTTTCTTTTCTAATAGATAGCTGGTCCTTATATTTGTATAAACATAAGAACATAAGAAAATAAGGAGTCTGCAATAGGCCGGTTGGCCTGTGCATGGCAGCTCCTGTCGAGAGTTACTACCACTCTCTATCATCCATGAATCTATCCAGCCTCCTTTTGAAACTTTCCAGCGTTCCCGCACTTACTACAAAGTTGCTAAGCTTGTTCCACTCGTCCACCACCCTATTTGTGAACCAGTTCCTTCATATCTCCCTCCTAAACCTAAACTTATCCAACTTAAATCCGTTGCTACGAGTCCTATCCTGCTCGGATATTACAAGAACTTTATCTATATCCCCTTTATTGATTCCTTTCACCCACTTAAATATTTCTATCATATCTCCCCGCACTCTTCGTCTTTCTAGGAATGCAAGTTTAGTTTCTTTAACCTATCCTGATATGGAAGGTTTCTAAGTCCCGGAATCATTTTCGCCATTCTTCGCTGAACCGGCTCTAGTGAATTGATATCCATTCTAAAATCAGGGCACCAGAACTGAACCGCATAATCGAGGTGCGGCCTGACTAGCGCAAGATATAGTTGCAATAAGACCTCTGCACTCTTATTACTTACACTTCTAGTTTGCCTTATTTCGAACATTAACGCACTGTTTTCTAGGCCGTAGGTCCGGGCTTACAAGTACCCCTAGGTCTCTTTCACAAGTCGACTTCTCTAGGTTGATGTTGTTAAGGCTGTATACATTGACAGTATTTGTTCTTCCAATATTAAGTACGCTGCACTTGCTGGTGTTGAATTTTATTTGCCATTTTTCAGACCACCCCTGCAGTTTATTTAGATCCTCCTGTAGTGCATTTGCATCCTGCCCTGAATTAATCTGCCGCCCTATTTTGGTGTCATCCGCAAACTTGCTTATGTCACTGCTGATCCCAGTATCTAGATCGTTTATGTAGATTATGAACAAGAGTGGGCCTAGTACTGACCCCTGGGGAACCCCACTGGTTACACAGCCCCACTCAGATTTAACACCATCTACGCTGACCCTCTGCGTTCTATCGGTGAACCATGATTTTATCCAACTTAAAACTTTCCCCTGGATACCATGAGCCTTAACTTTCCTCAGAAGCCTCTGATGCGGTACTCTGTCAAATGCTTTGCTAAAGTCTAAGTAAATAACATAGTAATTTTCGTCATTATCTACTACCTCGAAGACTTTCCTAAAAAACGTTAGCAGATTTGTTAGACAAGATTTTCCCTTTGTAAGCCCATGTTGAGAGTCGTAGATTAATTTACTTTTCTCTAAATGCGATCGGATGCTATCTGCTATAATTGATTCAAGAAATTTCCCCACTACTGACGTCAAACTGATCGGCCGGTAATTTGACGCTGATGCTCTGTCTCCCTTTTTGAATATGGGTACTACATTTGCCTGTTTCCACAAGTCTGGCACAACTCCAGTGTCTAATGATTTTTTAAATAAATTTACGAGGGGTCCGCTAATCTGTTCCCTACACTCTTTCAAAACTCAAGGAAAAGTTTCATCCGGCCCTGGGGATTTTGTCTTCTTTAGTTTATTTACCCTTTTAAGAACATCCTCTTTTCTGATAGTGATATTCTTTAATTTCTCTTCTTCCTTTCCCCTGAATATCAGTTCCACCTCTGGAATTTCCTCGTGAATTTCTTCTGTGAAAACTGATAAGAAGTAGCTGTTCAATGCTTTGCTTATTTCTTCACTGCCATTTATCACTTCTCCCCTCCCTGACTTTAAAGGCCCAACTTTGTCCTTGACCTTTGTTCTATATACCTGGAAAAATCCCTTGGGATTCGCCTTGAATTCTCTTGCTATTTTGATTTCATAGTCTCTCTTTGCTTTCCTTACATTTTTCTTAACATTCCTAGATAGTTCATTATACCTATTTCTGAGCTGCTCCTCCCCTCCCTTTAATTTCTTATAAATTCCTTTCTTTATTCCTATGTCATGTTTAAGTTTTCTGGTCATCCACCTTGGCTCATTCTTATTTGACCTAATTTTTCTGTATGGTATATTTTGTTCTTGTGCTTTATGTAGTATACTAGTGAATATATTATAGTCATGATCAATTGTTGTGTCATCTATGACCTCACCCCTTCCTACTGGGGACTGACGTGACTGTTCCCAGGAGACCTTACCTTGGTACCTTTTTAACTCCTGATAATCCGCCAACCGAAAGTTTGGGACTCTGACCATATTGTCATCGTTTTTCGTTTCCCAATTTAGGGTGAACCTGATTTCTCTGTGATCTCTGTTACCTCATTCTTCCCCTACTGTGATATCTCTGATAATATTTTCTTTATTTGTTAATAATACTAGGTCTAATATATTCTGTAATTAGTTGTTTCAAAAAAGTGTCCTGTACTGCGTCTGGGAAGTCTTCAGATTCTTAGTCACCTACAGTTTTGTCCCAGTCAATATTTCTGAAGTTGAAACCCCCCATAATGCACAGGTTGTTATATTTTGCTGCCCTACTCATTTCCTGCCATATGGGCTGAGCTGCTTCTTTCCCAAGACTTGGGTGCCTGTAACTCACTCTCATAATTAATTTTTCTCTTCCTTCCGTGATTTCTACCCATACAGACTCGGTTCCTATTTCCCCCTTTATTGAACTATTAATACAACATTTTAATGTATCCTTAACGAAGAGTGCGACCCCTTCCCTCTTCCTACCTTCCCTGTCCTTGTGAGAAGGGTTGTACCCTTCTATGTGGTACTCTGATAAAAAAAATTTGCTCACCAGATTCATCCAAGTTTCGGTGATTGCTATGACGTCTACATTCTCGGTACCTACAACCGCTCTCAGCAAGTCTATTTTATTTCTAACGCTCCTACTGTTTGTATAGCATACATTTAAGCCTACCCTTCCCTGGTCCTGTTTTACCCCTTGTCCTGTGTAACCAATTTCACTTCCCAGGACCTGCTTGTTTTTTGACTCCCACTTTCCCCGACCTCTCTCTACTGGCGAACCCCCCCCCCCCCCTTTTGGAGTGACAATTTCACCCTCCAGGGATGCAGACAACGTCTTTACCCCCGCACGAGACAAGTGTACTCCTTCACGACTGTACAGGTAGTCGTTGCCATAGAATCGTTGCCAGCTATCAATGAATGCCCAACCATTGTTTGCACAATGTTTTTCCAGTCGGCAATTTATAGCAATTGCCCTGGACAGCCATTCACGACCAACCCCTCTTCTAGGCAAGACACCACATACTATAGGGATCCCTCTCCATCTCTAATCTTCCCCAGCGCCTCCCTATACCTCTTGAAAAGTTCCTCACTCCTAACCTTTCCTATGTCGTTTCCTCCCACACTAAGACACACTACTGGCTTGTTACCCTCCCCTGACAAAACCCTATCTATCCTCTCAGCTACATGCCCTATCCCAGCCCCAGGAAAACACACCCTAGTCCTACGTTTCCTATCTCTTGCACAAAAAGTCCTATCTAAAAACCTCACCTGGCTGTCCCCAACTACCACGACCTTACCTCTGGGCAGGGTCTGAACAACTGCCCTTTTCTCTCCTGGCACCACACCGTCCTGCCTCTTCTCTTCCTCGCCAGCTTCCTCCAACACCTGGTAAGGGTTACTACACTCCACACCCTGGTCAGCTTTCCTGAGTCTGACCCTTGTCCCCTTGGAGACAACCACTCTCCGCCCCTGCTACTCCTTCGCAGGACACCTACCTGAAGGAGTTCAGTCCTGAGGGCTTCATTTTCCCCCTTTAGAGCGTCAATCTCACTCCTCAACTGCCCCAGCTGACTTAACAGAGTGGCCAGGAGGTCGTCTTTCCTCACACCACGCTCCTCTTCCCCCAAGACACAACGATCCAAGGCGGCCATTTTCTTTGGTCACTAACGGGAGCACTTGGGGGCACGTCCTTCTCCAAGCTGGGTCTGAAGTAATTTTTATGAAAGTTGTACATAATATAGCAGCTGCTTTACCAAACACATTAACTACTCCAATACCTCCTTGTTTGACAGGTAAATACTGAGTTTGTCTTTTAATTGGCTGGTACATACCACTCCATATGTATTTAAAAATACATGATTCAATTTTCTGTGAGTGCATTTTATTTAATGGAAATGTGTGGGATAGGTTCCATACCTTGGACAAAACTTTCGAGTTAACAATAATTGTTTTTTGGTACAAGGATTATTTTCTGTTATTAACAGTAATGGTGATATTTTCCAAGATTTTGTTCTAATTCATATTAACAGTGTGTTCATAATTGTCATAATATAAAGTGCCTATAATTCTGGAATATTCTGCTGATCTCATCCACATCACAGGCCATAAATCTCCTTTCTTCCACTCACCCATCACCTCTTTTGGGGCTATCTATTTCCCATCCCTCTTACTCAGCATCACCTTACTACCACTAACTGCCTATGCTGTCCAGCTTTGTACATGTTCAACCTTTTCCCACCAGGAATCATCTTTTCCAATTAGATCCATTTTCTTCCCATCATCTGTTTTTCCTTTCCCACATTCTAATCCATTTTTTGTCTGGCTATTCACTTGACCACTCAAATCACTTAGGTTTTCATTGTTTTATTTTGCTTCGTACGATCCTTTTTTCCAGAAATTTTTGAAATATCGCCATTCGTTCCTTCATCTATTTTCACTTTTACCTGATTTTTTTCATCACTGCCGTTCAATTCTAATTCAATTTTCCCCGGTTTGTTCTGTTCTTCCTTGTTGCATCATACCTGTTTCTGCTTGGTCACATAATACAGGTAACCTCTACAATTTCCTCCATTCCATCCATGTTTTCACCTCTTGCCACTTCACACTCTATCCCTGTCATATTTGTTGCTTCCATGTCATCTGCTTTATCATATTCCATATTTTCATAAGATATTTTACCTTTAGTTTGATCTACATCATTCCTCTCTGTAGGTGTCTCGGCCTCACATGTAGTGGTGGTTTCCTGTACTACATTTTCTGAACAATCTGGGTGTGTGGTGCCATCTACATCTACAGCATCCTGGGTTAAAGTCTCAGCAGGCACTTCTTCCCTTTCTACCCCATGCCGGGTTGTTGCTGGAACCCGACTTACTGTGACACTTTCTTCTCCTTCTTTAACACCTGCCCTTGAGCTGTGGATCTCACCAGAAAGTTGTATAGCAGGGAAGTCTTCCTCATTAAAAATTTTCAACTTATCTATTTTCTCGGTGCGACAATCAATTGCCAAATGACCTTCATGTCCGAATTTATAACAAGTTTTCTTCTGTCCAGCATAAAGGAAGGTTAAACTATGGCCGCCTACTGTTGCTGATGATGGAATGTTGCTCTTTAAATTTACCTTGGAGGTTCTTGTTCCATTCATCAGTCCGGCCGCTGGTCCTTTTATGTACTTGTTCAGCCTCACTCCTTCCACTTTACCATATTGACTTATGATGTTCATTATAATTTCATTTCCCTTATCAAAGGGAGCATTTTTAACTGATACATAAATGAAAGTCTTACTAAAATTCACCATCTTAACAGTCTCATAACCGATAGGAATTCTTATAGTTTTGTCTTCATATTCCTCACAATGTTTGTCAACAACAGTATTTTCCCCAAATGTCATCACCACCTTATTGTTTCTTAATAGTTGAAAGCCAACTATTTGTTCATGTTTTGTTTTCAGTGCGTCAAATATTACCTTACATACATTTTCATATTCACTCCTACCTGAAAACAACAATCCTATAGAGTCTTTTCTTCTTAAAGGGGTTGTATACATCCCCATTTCAGCTGTTTTACTACGCCACCTGCATAATTATGGTGTTCTCGGCCTGGTGAGGTGGACGGCCAATGCCACAAGTTTTCCGACAAAACCAGACAAAGTCCACCACCACCAGAAATTTTTTCTACACCTACTAGTGCACTATGACTTCATGGACTTTGTAATAAACTTTAAGCTGTCAAAGGCAGCTGCAACAGCTGTATTTCCACGAAAAAAAGAGAACTGCACGAATGTCTGCTGTGTTGACTCCCATTTTCTATCCAGTCTCATTTGTATATATAGGTCAGAGTCATGTGGGTAATATAATTGTTCAGTGCCACGCAGGACAGTGGTTCATATACAGTAGTGTGGCCACAGGTGTAGCCAGAGACAATACAGATAACATCAGCCACAAACACCATTGTGGAATAAAAATGATTGTTGTGTTCTTGTTGTTGAGTAGAGTGTGTCGACTGTGGCAGTGTGGCGACTGTGGCAGTGTGGTGGCTGTGGCAGCGTGGTGGCTGTGGCAGCGTGGCGGCTGTGGCAGCGTGGTGGCTGTAACAGTGTGGCGGCTGTAACAGTGTGACGGCTGTATCTGTGTGACGGCTGTAGCAGAATGGCAGCTGTAGCAGTATGGCGGCTGTGGCAGTGTGGCGGCTGTGGCAGCGTGGTGGCTGTAACAGTGTGGCGGCTGTAACAGTGTGACGGCTGTACCTGTGTGACGGCTGTAGCAGAATGGCAGCTGGAGCAGTATGGCGGCTGTGGCAGTGTGGCGGCTGTGGCAGTGTGGCGGCTGTAACAGTGTGACGGCTGTAGCTGTGTGACGGCTGTAGCAGAATGGCAGCTGTAGCAGTATGGTGGCTGTAGCAGTATGGTGGCTGTAGCAGTATGGTGGCTGTAGCAGAATGACGGATGTAGCAGTATGGTGGCTGTAGCAGTATGGTGGCTGTAGCAGAATGGCGGCTGTAGCAGTATTGTGGCTGTAGCAGAATGGCGGCTGTAGCAGTATGGCGGCTGTAGCAGTATGGTGGCTGTAGCAGTATGGTGGCTGTAGCAGAATGACGGATGTAGCAGAATGGTGGCTGTAGCAGTATGGCGGCTGTAGCAGTATGGTAGCTGTAGCAGTATGGTGGCTGTTGCAGTATGGCGGCTGTAGCAGTATGGTGGCTGTAGCAGTATGGTGGCTGAAGCAGGATGGCGGCTGTTGCAGTATGGTGGCTGTTGCAGTATGGCGGCTGTAGCAGTATGGTGGCTGTAGCAGTATGGCGGCTGTAGCAGTATGGTGGCTGTTGCAGTATGGTATCTGTAGCAGTATGGTGGCTGTAGCAGTATGGTGGCTGTAGCAGTATGACGGCTGTAGCAGTATGATGGCTGTAGCAGTATGGTGGCTGTTGCAGTATGGTGGCTGTTGCAGTATGGTGGCTGTAGCAGTATGGTGGCTGCAGCAGTATGGTGGCTGTAGCAGTATGGTGGCTGTAGAAGTATGACGGCTGTAGCAGTATGGTGGCGGTAGCAGTATGGTGGCTGTAGCAGTATGGTGGCTGTAGCAGCATGGTGGCGGTAGCAGTATGGTGGCTGTAGCAGTATGGTGGCTGCAGCAGTATGGTGGCTGTTGCAGTATGGCGGCTGGAGCAGTATGGTGGCTGTAGCAGTATGGTGGCTGTAGCAGTATGGTGGCGGTAGCAGTATGGTGGCTGTAGCAGTATGGTGGCGGTAGCAGTATGGTGGCTGTAGCAGTATGGTGGCTGCAGCAGTATGGTGGCTGTTGCAGTATGGCGGCTGTAGCAGTATGGTGGCTGTAGCAGTATGGTGGCTGTAGCAGTATGGTGGCTGTAGCAGTATGGTGGCTGTTGCAGTATGGTGGCTGTTGCAGTGTGGCAGTTGTAGCAGTATGGTGTCTGTAGCAGTATGGTGGCTGTAGCAGTATGGTGGCTGTAGCAGTATGGTGGCTGAAGCAGTATGGTGGGTGTTGCAGTATGGTGGCTGTAGCAGTATGGTGGCTGTAGCAGTATGGTGGCTGTAGCAGTATGGTGGCTGAAGCAGTAAGGTGGCTGTTGCAGTATGGCGGCTGTAGCAGTATGGCGGCTGTAGCAGTATGGCGGCTGTAGCAGTATGGTGGCTGTAGCAGTATGGTGGCTGAAGCAGTATGGTGGCTGAAGCAGTATGGTGGCTGTTGCAGTATGGTGGCTGTAGCAGTATGGTGGCTGTAACAGTATGGTAGCTGTAGCAGTATGGTGGCTGTAGCAGTATGGTGGCTGAAGCAGTATGGTGGCTGTTGCAGTATGGTGGCTGAAGCAGTATGGTGGCTGTAGCAGTATGGTAGCTGTAGCAGTATGGTGGCTGAAGCAGTATGGTGGCTGTTGCAGTATGGTGGCTGTAGGAGCATGGTGGCTGAAGCAGTATGGTGGCTGTAGCAGTATGGTAGCTGTAGCAGTATGGTGGCTGAAGCAGTATGGTGGCTGTAGCAGTATGGTGGCTGTAGCAGTATGGCGGCTGTAGCAGTATGGTGGCTGTTGCAGTATGGTGGCTGCTGCATTATGGTGGCTGTTGCAGTATGGCGGCTGTAGCAGTATGGTGGCTATAGCAGTATGGTGGCTGTTGCAGTATGGTGGCTGTTGCAGTATGGTGGCTGTAGCAGTATGGTGGTTGTTGCAGTATGGTGGCTGTAGCAGTATGGTGGCTGTAGCAGTATGGTGGCTGTTGCCGTATGGCGGCTGTTGCAGTATGGTGGCTGTAGCAGTATGGTGGCTGTTGCAGGATGGCGGCTGTAGCAGTATGGCGGCTGTTGCAGTATGGCGGCTGTTGCAGTATGGTGGCTGTAGCAGTATGGTGGCGGTAGCAGTATGGTGGCTGTAGCAGTATGGTGGCTGCAGCAGTATGGTGGCTGTTGCAGTATGGCGGCTGTAGCAGTATGGTGGCTGTAGCAGTATGGTGGCTGTAGCAGTATGGTGGCTGTAGCAGTATGGTGGCTGTTGCAGTATGGTGGCTGTTGCAGTGTGGCAGTTGTAGCAGTATGGTGTCTGTAGCAGTATGGTGGCTGTAGCAGTATGGCGGCTGTAGCAGTATGGTGGCTGAAGCAGTATGGTGGCTGTAGTAGTATGGTGGCTGTAGCAGTATGGTGGCTGTAGCAGTATGACGGCTGTAGCAGTATGGCGGCTGTTGCAGTATGGTGGCTGTAGCAGTATGGCGGCTGTAGCAGTATGGTGGCTGTAGCAGTATGGTGGCGGTAGCAGTATGGTGGTTGTTGCAGTATGGTGGCTGTAGCAGTATGGTGGCTGTAGTAGTATGGTGGCTGTTGCAGTATGGTGGCTGTAGCAGTATGGTGGTTGTTGCAGTATGGTGGCTGTAGCAGTATGGTCGCTGTAGCAGTATGGCGGCTGTAGCAGTATGGTGGCTGTTGCAGTATGGTGGCTGCTGCATTATGGTGGCTGTTGCAGTATGGCGGCTGTAGCAGTATGGTGGCTATAGCAGTATGGTGGCTGTTGCAGTATGGTGGCTGTTGCAGTATGGTGGCTGTAGCAGTATGGTGGCGGTAGCAGTATGGTGGCTGTAGCAGTATGGTGGCGGTAGCAGTATGGTGGCTGTAGCAGTATGGTGGCTGCAGCAGTATGGTGGCTGTTGCAGTATGGCGGCTGTAGCAGTATGGTGGCTGTAGCAGTATGGTGGCTGTAGCAGTATGGTGGCTGTAGCAGTATGGTGGCTGTTGCAGTGTGGCAGTTGTAGCAGTATGGTGTCTGTAGCAGTATGGTGGCTGTAGCAGTATGGTGGCTGTAGCAGTATGGTGGCTGTAGCAGTATGGTGGCTGAAGCAGTATGGTGGCTGTTGCAGTATGGTGGCTGTAGCAGTATGGTGGCTGTAGCAGTATGGTGGCTGTAGCAGTATGGTGGCTGTAGCAGTATGGTGGCTGAAGCAGTAAGGCGGCTGTAGCAGTATGGCGGCTGTAGCAGTATGGCGGCTGTAGCAGTATGGCGGCTGTAGCAGTATGGTGGCTGAAGCAGTATGGTGGCTGTAGCAGTATGGTAGCTGTAGCAGTATGGTGGCTGAAGCAGTATGGTGGCTGTTGCAGTATGGTGGCTGTAGCAGTATGGTGGCTGTAACAGTATGGTAGCTGTAGCAGTATGGTGGCTGTAGCAGTATGGTGGCTGAAGCAGTATGGTGGCTGTTGCAGTATGGTGGCTGAAGCAGTATGGTGGCTGTAGCAGTATGGTAGCTGTAGCAGTATGGTGGCTGAAGCAGTATGGTGGCTGTTGCAGTATGGTGGCTGTAGGAGTATGGTGGCTGAAGCAGTATGGTGGCTGTAGCAGTATGGTAGCTGTAGCAGTATGGTGGCTGAAGCAGTATGGTGGCTGTAGCAGTATGGTGGCTGTAGCAGTATGGCGGCTGTAGCAGTATGGTGGCTGAAGCAGTATGGTGGCTGTAGTAGTATGGTGGCTGTAGCAGTATGGTGGCTGTAGCAGTATGACGGCTGTAGCAGTATGGCGGCTGTTGCAGTATGGTGGCTGTAGCAGTATGGCGGCTGTAGCAGTATGGTGGCTGTAGCAGTATGGTGGCGGTAGCAGTATGGTGGTTGTTGCAGTATGGTGGCTGTAGCAGTATGGTGGCTGTAGCAGTATGGTGGCTGTTGCAGTATGGTGGCTGTAGCAGTATGGTGGTTGTTGCAGTATGGTGGCTGTAGCAGTATGGTGGCTGTTGCAGTATGGTGGCTGCTGCATTATGGGCGCTGTTGCAGTATGGCGGCTGTAGCAGTATGGTGGCTATAGCAGTATGGTGGCTGTTGCAGCATGGTGGCTGTTGCAGTATGGTGGCTGTAGCAGTATGGTGGTTGTTGCAGTATGGTGGCTGTAGCAGTATGGTGGCTGTAGCAGTATGGTGGCTGTTGCAGTATGGCGGCTGTTGCAGTATGGTGGCTGTAGCAGTATGGTGGCTGTTGCAGTATGGCGGCTGTAGCAGTATGGCGGCTGTTGCAGTATGGCGGCTGTTGCAGTATGGTGGCTGTAGCAGTATGGTGGTTGTAGCAGTATGGTGGCTGTTGCAGTATGGTGGCTGTTGCAGTATGGTGGCTGTAGCAGTATGGTGGCTGTAGCAGTATGGTGGCTGTAGCAGTATGGTGGTTGTTGCAGTATGGTGGCTGTTGCAGTCTGGTGGCTGTTGCAGTATGGCGGCTGTAGCAGTATGGTGGCTGTAGCAGTATGGTGGCTGTTGCAGTATGGTGGCTGTAGCAGTATGGTGGCTGTTGCAGTATGGTGGCTGTAGCAGTATGGTGGCTGTAGCAGTATGGTAGCTGTAGCAGTATGGTGGCTGAAGCAGTATGGTGGCTGTTGCAGTATGGTGGCTGTAGCAGTATGGTGGCTGTAACAGTATGGTGGCTGTAGCAGTATGGTGGCTGTAGCAGTATGGTGGCTGAAGCAGTATGGTGGCTGTAGCAGTATGGTGGCTGAAGCAGTATGGTGGCTGTAGCAGTATGGTAGCTGTAGCAGTATGGTGGCTGAAGCAGTATGGTGGCTGTAGCAGTATGGTGGCTGTAGCAGTATGGTGGCTGTAGCAGTATGGTGGCTGTAGCAGTATGGTGGCTGTAGCAGTATGGTGGCTGTAGCAGTATGGTGGCTGTAGCAGTATGGTGGCTGTAGCAGTATGGTGGCTGTAGCAGTATGGTGGCTGTAGCAGTATGGTGGCTGTAGCAGTATGGTGGCTGTAGCAGTATGGTGGCTGTAGCAGTATGGTGGCTGTAGCAGTATGGTGGCTGTAGCAGTATGGTGGCTGTAGCAGTATGGTGGCTGTAGCAGTATGGTGGCTGTAGCAGTATGGTGGCTGTAGCAGTATGGTGGCTGTAGCAGTATGGTGGCTGTAGCAGTATGGTGGCTGTAGCAGTATGGTGGCTGTAGCAGTATGGTGGCTGTTGCAGTATGGTGGCTGTAGCAGTATGGTGGCTGTAGCAGTATGGTGGCTGTAGCAGTATGGTGGCTGTAGCAGTATGGTGGCTGTAGCAGTATGGTGGCTGTAGCAGTATGGTGGCTGTAGCAGTATGGTGGCTGTAGCAGTATGGTGGCTGTAGCAGTATGGTGGCTGTAGCAGTATGGTGGCTGTAGCAGTATGGTGGCTGTTGCAGTATGGTGGCTGTAGCAGTATGGTGGCTGTAGCAGTATGGTGGCTGTAGCAGTATGGTGGCTGTAGCAGTATGGTGGCTGTAGCAGTATGGTGGCTGTAGCAGTATGGTGGCTGTAGCAGTATGGTGGCTGTAGCAGTATGGTGGCTGTAGCAGTATGGTGGCTGTAGCAGTATGGTGGCTGTAGCAGTATGGTGGCTGTAGCAGTATGGTGGCTGTAGCAGTATGGTGGCTGTAGCAGTATGGTGGCTGTAGCAGTATGGTGGCTGTAGCAGTATGGTGGCTGTAGCAGTATGGTGGCTGTAGCAGTATGGTGCTGTAGCAGTATGGTGGCTGTAGCAGTATGGTGGCTGTAGCAGTATGGTGGCTGTAGCAGTATGGTGGCTGTAGCAGTATGGTGGCTGTAGCAGTATGGTGGCTGAAGCAGTATGGTGGCTGTAGCAGTATGGTGGCTGTAGCAGTATGGTGGCTGTAGCAGTATGGTGGCTGTAGCAGTATGGTGGCTGTAGCAGTATGGTGGCTGTAGCAGTATGGTGGCTGTAGCAGTATGGTGGCTGTAGCAGTATGGTGGCTGTAGCAGTATGGTGGCTGTAGCAGTATGGTGGCTGTAGCAGTATGGTGGCTGTAGCAGTATGGTGGCTGTAGCAGTATGGTGGCTGTTGCAGTATGGTGGCTGTAGCAGTATGGTGGCTGTAGCAGTATGGTGGCTGTAGCAGTATGGTGGCTGTAGCAGTATGGTGGCTGTAGCAGTATGGTGGCTGTAGCAGTATGGTGGCTGTAGCAGTATGGTGGCTGTAGCAGTATGGTGGCTGTAGCAGTATGGTGGCTGTAGCAGTATGGTGGCTGTAGCAGTATGGTGGCTGTAGCAGTATGGTGGCTGTAGCAGTATGGTGGCTGTTGCAGTATGGTGGCTGCTGCAGTATGGTGGCTGTAGCAGTATGGTGGCTGTAGCAGTATGGTGGCTGTAGCAGTATGGTGGCTGTTGCAGTATGGTGGCTGTTGCAGTATGGTGGCTGTAGCAGTATGGTGGCTGTAGCAGTATGGTGGCTGTAGCAGTATGGTGGCTGTAGCAGTATGGTGGCTGTTGCAGTATGGTGGCTGTAGCAGTATGGTGGCTGTAGCAGTATGGTGGCTGTAGCAGTATGGTGGCTGTAGCAGTATGGTGGCTGTAGCAGTATGGTGGCTGTAGCAGTATGGTGGCTGTTGCAGTATGGTGGCTGTAGCAGTATGGTGGCTGTAGCAGTATGGTGGCTGTAGCAGTATGGTGGCTGAAGCAGTATGGTGGCTGTTGCAGTATGGTGGCTGTAGCAGTATGGTGGCTGTAGCAGTATGGTAGCTGTAGCAGTATGGTGGCTGTAGCAGTATGGTGGCTGAAGCAGTATGGTGGCTGTTGCAGTATGGTGGCTGTAGCAGTATGGTGGCTGTAGCAGTATGGTAGCTGTAGCAGTATGGTGGCTGTAGCAGTATGGTGGCTGTTGCAGTATGGTGGCTGTAGCAGTATGGTGGCTGTAGCAGTATGGTGGCTGTAGCAGTATGGTAGCTGTAGCAGTATGGTGGCTGAAGCAGTATGGTGGCTGTAGCAGTATGGTGGCTGTAGCAGTATGGCGGCTGTAGCAGTATGGTGGCTGAAGCAGTATGGTGGCTGTAGCAGTATGGTGGCTGTAGCAGTATGGTGGCTGTAGCAGTATGGCGGCTGTAGCAGTATGGTGGCTGTTGCAGTATGGTGGCTGTAGCAGTATGGCGGCTGTAGCAGTATGGTGGCTGTAGCAGTATGGTGGCGGTAGCAGTATGGTGGCTGTTGCAGTATGGTGGCTGTAGCAGTATGGTGGCTGTAGCAGTATGGTGGCTGTTGCAGTATGGTGGCTGTAGCAGTATGGTGGTTGTTGCAGTATGGTGGCTGTAGCAGTATGGTCGCTGTAGCAGTATGGCGGCTGTAGCAGTATGGTGGCTGTTGCAGTATGGTGGCTGCTGCATTATGGTGGCTGTTGCAGTATGGCGGCTGTAGCAGTATGGTGGCTATAGCAGTATGGTGGCTGTTGCAGTATGGTGGCTGTTGCAGTATGGTGGCTGTAGCAGTATGGTGGCTGTAGCAGTATGGTGGCTGTAGCAGTATGGTGGCTGTAGCAGTATGGTGGCTGTAGCAGTATGGCGGCTGTAGCAGTATGGTGGCTGTAGCAGTATGGTGGCTGTAGCAGTATGGTAGCTGTAGCAGTATGGTGGCTGAAGCAGTATGGTGGCTGTTGCAGTATGGTGGCTGTAGCAGTATGGTGGCTGTAACAGTATGGTAGCTGTAGCAGTATGGTGGCTGTAGCAGTATGGTGGCTGAAGCAGTATGGTGGCTGTTGCAGTATGGTGGCTGAAGCAGTATGGTGGCTGTAGCAGTATGGTAGCTGTAGCAGTATGGTGGCTGAAGCAGTATGGTGGCTGTTGCAGTATGGTGGCTGTAGCAGTATGGTGGCTGAAGCAGTATGGTGGCTGTAGCAGTATGGTAGCTGTAGCAGTATGGTGGCTGAAGCAGTATGGTGGCTGTAGCAGTATGGTGGCTGTAGCAGTATGGCGGCTGTAGCAGTATGGTGGCTGTAGCAGTATGGTGGCTGTAGTAGTATGGTGGCTGTAGCAGTATGGTGGCTGTAGCAGTATGACGGCTGTAGCAGTATGGCGGCTGTTGCAGTATGGCGGCTGTTGCAGTATGGTGGCTGTAGCAGTATGGCGGCTGTAGCAGTATGGTGGCTGTAGCAGTATGGTGGCGGTAGCAGTATGGTGGTTGTTGCAGTATGGTGGCTGTAGCAGTATGGTGGCTGTAGCAGTATGGTGACTGTAACAGTATGGTGGTTGTTGCAGTATGGTGGCTGTAGCAGTATGGTCGCTGTAGCAGTATGGCGGCTGTAGCAGTATGGTGGCTGTTGCAGTATGGTGGCTGCTGCATTATGGTGGCTGTTGCAGTATGGCGGCTGTAGCAGTATGGTGGCTATAGCAGTATGGTGGCTGTTGCAGTATGGTGGCTGTTGCAGTATGGTGGCTGTAGCAGTATGGTGGCTGTTGCAGTATGGTGGCTGTAGCAGTATGGTGGCTGTAGCAGTATGGTGGCTGTTGCAGTATGGTGGCTGTTGCAGTCTGGTGGCTGTTGCAGTATGGCGGCTGTAGCAGTATGGTGGCTGTAGCAGTATGGTGGCTGTTGCAGTATGGTGGCTGTAGCAGTATGGTGGCTGTTGCAGTATGGTGGCTGTAGCAGTATGGTGGCTGTAGCAGTATGGTAGCTGTAGCAGTATGGTGGCTGAAGCAGTATGGTGGCTGTTGCAGTATGGTGGCTGTAGCAGTATGGTGGCTGTAACAGTATGGTAGCTGTAGCAGTATGGTGGCTGTAGCAGTATGGTGGCTGAAGCAGTATGGTGGCTGTTGCAGTATGGTGGCTGAAGCAGTATGGTGGCTGTAGCAGTATGGTAGCTGTAGCAGTATGGTGGCTGAAGCAGTATGGTGGCTGTTGCAGTATGGTGGCTGTAGGAGTATGGTGGCTGAAGCAGTATGGTGGCTGTAGCAGTATGGTAGCTGTAGCAGTATGGTGGCTGAAGCAGTATGGTGGCTGTAGCAGTATGGTGGCTGTAGCAGTATGGCGGCTGTAGCAGTATGGTGGCTGAAGCAGTATGGTGGCTGTAGTAGTATGGTGGCTGTAGCAGTATGGTGGCTGTAGCAGTATGACGGCTGTAGCAGTATGGCGGCTGTTGCAGTATGGTGGCTGTAGCAGTATGGCGGCTGTAGCAGTATGGTGGCTGTAGCAGTATGGTGGCGGTAGCAGTATGGTGGTTGTTGCAGTATGGTGGCTGTAGCAGTATGGTGGCTGTAGTAGTATGGTGGCTGTTGCAGTATGGTGGCTGTAGCAGTATGGTGGTTGTTGCAGTATGGTGGCTGTAGCAGTATGGTCGCTGTAGCAGTATGGCGGCTGTAGCAGTATGGTGGCTGTTGCAGTATGGTGGCTGCTGCATTATGGTGGCTGTTGCAGTATGGCGGCTGTAGCAGTATGGTGGCTATAGCAGTATGGTGGCTGTTGCAGTATGGTGGCTGTTGCAGTATGGTGGCTGTAGCAGTATGGTGGCTGTAGCAGTATGGTGGCTGTAGCAGTATGGTGGCTGTAGCAGTATGGTGGCTGCAGCAGTATGGTGGCTGTTGCAGTATGGCGGCTGTAGCAGTATGGTGGCTGTAGCAGTATGGTGGCTGTAGCAGTATGGTGGCTGTAGCAGTATGGTGGCTGTTGCAGTATGGTGGCTGTTGCAGTGTGGCAGTTGTAGCAGTATGGTGTCTGTAGCAGTATGGTGGCTGTAGCAGTATGGTGGCTGTAGCAGTATGGTGGCTGTAGCAGTATGGTGGCTGAAGCAGTATGGTGGCTGTTGCAGTATGGTGGCTGTAGCAGTATGGTGGCTGTAGCAGTATGGTGGCTGAAGCAGTATGGTGGCTGTTGCAGTATGGCGGCTGTAGCAGTATGGCGGCTGTAGCAGTATGGCGGCTGTAGCAGTATGGCGGCTGTAGCAGTATGGTGGCTGTAGCAGTATGGTAGCTGTAGCAGTATGGTGGCTGAAGCAGTATGGTGGCTGTTGCAGTATGGTGGCTGTAGCAGTATGGTGGCTGTAACAGTATGGTAGCTGTAGCAGTATGGTGGCTGTAGCAGTATGGTGGCTGAAGCAGTATGGTGGCTGTTGCAGTATGGTGGCTGAAGCAGTATGGTGGCTGTAGCAGTATGGTAGCTGTAGCAGTATGGTGGCTGAAGCAGTATGGTGGCTGTTGCAGTATGGTGGCTGTAGGAGTATGGTGGCTGAAGCAGTATGGTGGCTGTAGCAGTATGGTAGCTGTAGCAGTATGGTGGCTGAAGCAGTATGGTGGCTGTAGCAGTATGGTGGCTGTAGCAGTATGGTGGCTGTAGCAGTATGGTGGCTGTAGCAGTATGGTGGCTGTAGTAGTATGGTGGCTGTAGCAGTATGGTGGCTGTAGCAGTATGACGGCTGTAGCAGTATGGCGGCTGTTGCAGTATGGTGGCTGTAGCAGTATGGCGGCTGTAGCAGTATGGTGGCTGTAGCAGTATGGTGGCTGTAGCAGTATGGTGGCGGTAGCAGTATGGTGGCTGTAGCAGAATGGTGGCTGCAGCAGTATGGTGGCTGTTGCAGTATGGCGGCTGTAGCAGTATGGTGGCTGTAGCAGTATGGTGGCTGTAGCAGTATGGTGGCTGTTGCAGTATGGTGGCTGTTGCAGTATGGTGGCTGTAGCAGTATGGTGGCTGTAGCAGTATGGTGGCTGTAGCAGTATGGTGGCTGAAGCAGTATGGTGGCTGTTGCAGTATGGTGGCTGTAGCAGTATGGTGGCTGTAGCAGTATGGTGGCTGAAGCAGTAAGGTGGCTCTTGCAGTATGGCGGCTGTAGCAGTATGGCGGCTGTAGCAGTATGGCGGCTGTAGCAGTATGGCGGCTGTAGCAGTATGGTGGCTGTAGCAGTATGGTAGCTGTAGCAGTATGGTGGCTGAAGCAGTATGGTGGCTGTTGCAGTATGGTGGCTGTAGCAGTATGGTGGCTGTAACAGTATGGTAGCTGTAGCAGTATGGTGGCTGTAGCAGTATGGTGGCTGAAGCAGTATGGTGGCTGTTGCAGTATGGTGGCTGAAGCAGTATGGTGGCTGTAGCAGTATGGTAGCTGTAGCAGTATGGTGGCTGAAGCAGTATGGTGGCTGTTGCAGTATGGTGGCTGTAGGAGTATGGTGGCTGAAGCAGTATGGTGGCTGTAGCAGTATGGTAGCTGTAGCAGTATGGTGGCTGAAGCAGTATGGTGGCTGTAGCAGTATGGTGGCTGTAGCAGTATGGCGGCTGTAGCAGTATGGTGGCTGAAGCAGTATGGTGGCTGTAGTAGTATGGTGGCTGTAGCAGTATGGTGGCTGTAGCAGTATGACGGCTGTAGCAGTATGGCGGCTGTTGCAGTATGGTGGCTGTAGCAGTATGGCGGCTGTAGCAGTATGGTGGCTGTAGCAGTATGGTGGCGGTAGCAGTATGGTGGTTGTTGCAGTATGGTGGCTGTAGCAGTATGGTGGCTGTAGCAGTATGGTGGCTGTTGCAGTATGGTGGCTGTAGCAGTATGGTGGTTGTTGCAGTATGGTGGCTGTAGCAGTATGGTCGCTGTAGCAGTATGGCGGCTGTAGCAGTATGGTGGCTGTTGCAGTATGGTGGCTGCTGCATTATGGTGGCTGTTGCAGTATGGCGGCTGTAGCAGTATGGTGGCTATAGCAGTATGGTGGCTGTTGCAGTATGGTGGCTGTAGCAGTATGGTGGTTGTTGCAGTATGGTGGCTGTAGCAGTATGGTGGCTGTAGCAGTATGGTGGCTGTTGCAGTATGGCGGCTGTTGCAGTATGGTGGCTGTAGCAGTATGGTGGCTGTTGCAGTATGGCGGCTGTAGCAGTATGGCGGCTGTTGCAGTATGGCGGCTGTTGCAGTATGGTGGCTGTAGCAGTATGGTGGTTGTAGCAGTATGGTGGCTGTTGCAGTATGGTGGCTGTTGCAGTATGGTGGCTGTAGCAGTATGGTGGCTGTAGCAGTATGGTGGCTGTAGCAGTATGGTGGTTGTTGCAGTATGGTGGCTGTTGCAGTCTGGTGGCTGTTGCAGTATGGCGGCTGTAGCAGTATGGTGGCTGTAGCAGTATGGTGGCTGTTGCAGTATGGTGGCTGTAGCAGTATGGTGGCTGTTGCAGTATGGTGGCTGTAGCAGTATGGTGGCTGTAGCAGTATGGTGGCTGTAGCAGTATGGTGGCTGCAGCAGTATGGTGGTTGTTGCAGTATGGCGGCTGTAGCAGTATGGTGGCTGTTGCAGTATGGTGGCTGTTGCAGTATGGTGGTTGTTGCAGTATGGTGGCTGTTGCAGTATGGTGGCTGTTGCAGTATGGTGGCTGTAGCAGTATGGTGCCTGAAGCAGTATGGTGACTGTAGCAGTGTGGTGACTGTAGCAGTGTGGTGACTGTAGCAGTGTGGTGACTGTAGCAGTATGGTGGCTGTAGCAGTATGGCGGCTGTAGCAGTATGGCGGCTGTAGCAGTGTGGTGACTGTAGCAGTGTGGTGACTCTAGCAGTATGGTGGCTGTAGCAGTATGACACGGACACAGTGTTAGGACATCATGTTACCCCTGACGATGACTGCCAGGGTTACAATGTTACATTTGTTCAATGTGTTTGGTTCCCGGCACAAGGAGAGACAGAACTCCAGGAGGCAGGTCTTATCACCTCAGTACAAGGTGAGACAGAACCCCAGCAGGCTTTTCTTATCACCTCAGTACAAGGAGAGACAGAACTCCAGCAGGCGGGTCTTATCACCTCGGTACAAGGAGAGACAGAACTCCAGCAGGCAGGTCTTATCACCTCAGTACAAGGAGAGACAGAACTCCAGCAGGCAGGTCTTATCACCTCAGTACAAGGTGAGACAGAACTCCAGCAGGCAGGGTCCTGACATTCCATGCAGCGACCATAAGAGGTTGTATAATTTGGTTTTGCTTGATCTGTGAAAAAGATTATGTTTTTCACCGCATTAGACTATGTCCCATGTGCGAGCGTCCTGTGGCATCGAGCGACCAGGACGTACACGCACGACCTACTTTCCTAAGCGACTTGTGTCCTACCTGCTAACGTTTTGCCACCGTAAACATGCCGTCTATGCAACGCAGACTTTGCTAGCACTTTAGGAAAATAATGCTTTTCAACGTGTACCCAGGAAAAATAACATCCAATATATCAGATGGAAGTAGGCGAATTTTAGCATCTCTACAAGGAACTTCGCCAAAATCCAAAGAAGGTTCCCGAGTACACCAGAATGTATTCTGATTGGGGACGAGGCTTATCCACTCTGTGCATATTTGTTGGAACCCTATCCAAGGAATGATCTGAACAAAGAAATATATTTTTTTATTACAGATTATCACGTGCCAGGCGTGTTGTAGAGTGCATTTGGAATTTGTACAAGTAAATGGATAGTTTAAATAAAGCTACTGAAACAAAAGTAGATTCTGTTGTTGACAATGTAAAGTATGCTACACTTCCATAATAGCATCATTGACACAGAGGGTCTGGACGCAAAGTCATATGCAATTCAAGAGTGCACAGTTAAGAATAGCACAGCACCCTCTAGAATATGCGATGTTTCACACTGTAAACGCCTTAGTTAAGGACGTTCAGGTGACGGGCAAGTCGAGGGGAATGATTAAAACCCTCCTTTTGACGCATTCAATATTTATTGATGTGGTCAAAACCTGCAGAGAACAAGGCTTTCATTAGTATTACATGGTGATCTATCTAATACATAATTAGTTAGTCTTCGACGATTTCATCTAAATTACAATTGATTATTGAGCATAGTGACATGATACAAAGTTCATAGCTCTATTAATCTTCGTTACACTTCATTCCGCATTGTCTTATTTCTCCAGATGAGGCAGAAACGAGTAGGCATAATTAGTCCACAATATTTTCATTACTGAGGGGTATGTCATCACTTTGGCTGCACTTACAAGTGCGGGTCAATGCAAACCAGTATGGTGTTCCAAGGGACAATAGTACTGTGTAAATTGTTCCAGCACAAAAACTCGGCCAGGATTGGGAGTCGGTGTTCACCACAGAGGGCTGGCCCTCACAGCATCACTCGAGAGGGCGATCTGCATAATAGAGGCCCGGCGGCCACGCCACCCTTTACCATGCACTTAGCAGAATCAGGGCATCTTGTTTGTGCAGGTCGCGTGGGGGGGGGGGGGGGCGGCGCACGTGGTCGCAGGCTGTTAGATTTAATGTTTGTTCGGGTAAGGCAACGCCAGCATTGTAGTTGAAGCCAGCGGCGATAACACACACTTTTCTGTAAAGAATGTGAGAGAAACATTTTGCAGCTACTTTAATAGTCCACAATGATCTATTTCTTGGTAAGATGAAGCTGTTAAGAGTGGAAAATGAAAGTATAACCTTCTTTAGTTTTTGGTGTTGAATGCGAGGACTCGTGTGTCTAGTTCCCGCTTCCTGGTCTCTCGCTAACACATAAGTTTGTCCGCTACACCAAGGTAACGCGTTCACTCTTGTGGTCGCTCGATGCTGCAGGAAGTACGCACATGGGGGCATAGCCTTAGAATGACCTTACTGGTGTGGTTGCCCAGTCAGGTTGGTTTTTTAGGCAGGCTATGTTTAGGGCACCTTTTTTAGCCCCTTCCCCATGTGGGGTGATCAGAGTGGCTCTTCGAAAGGGCTGCTCAGTCACACAGACAGGACCGTGATTGCACTGCTGCCTAGATCCCAGTGCATAAACGACCTTCTTATTTATACTGCCCATGTGTAGAGTTGTGACTAGAGACACCTAGCAGTCATCTCTGCCTGTCCCCGTCGCCACTCGTCCATCGCCATAGGACTTTTGAGGGTATAGGAGTTTTGATGATGATGAAAAGTATGATGAGCTGGATGATGGCTGTGTGTGAGTTGATTTATGTGGTGAGGCAGGAGTGCTGGCTGCAACAACACATCTTGGTTCTCCCTTTTCCTGATCGAATGGTGAAAGTAGTTGCAACGACTGGGGAAGGGGAGAGTTGCAATGGACAGCCGATAGCCCAGTTTGATGGATTTCGCCTTGGTAGCCTGTCCATCTTGCATTGCCTTCATCCGTCAGTGTAGTCCAGTGTAGTTGTTAGGTTCCCAATTAGTCACCTCTTCCGCCTATACTGCCTTTGGGATCTTACTGGAGCTCTGTAAGCATGTCTGCCTGATGCGGGGCTACACCACAGATTTTTCGTTTGGGGTTTACTCCCGTAGCCTTAAATCTACCAAGGTTAATCTGAAAGGCAATGGGGCAGTGGTTGGTAGGCGCCAGGACGTGTCCACGTGCCAGTGGGCCTACAGTATGCTGCTCCGAGATCCCCTGCTGGTCTAGCCTAGGCCCACGAGGCACCCAGTTACTGTGTGTTGCCACGAAGAGGCACAGCAGGAGTCTTGATGGTGAATAGGCTGTGTACTGGCAGGGGAAAACTTGTGCAAGTTGCTTCCCTGTTCACCATGAGGGTTGGCCAGCGGCAGTAGCTGAAAACGAGAGGAAGCAAGCAGTGCTTGTACCTTAACACAAACATGATGCTGCCACAATAGACGCATTACACCACCCTGTGCACACACACACACACACACACACATTACCTTAACATACCTAATACACAGAGCACTGTATTAATACAACACATCACAAACCAGGAGGTTATGTGTCAAATATAACACCAAAAGACAAGAACTATTGTTTATATAACAGATTCGATCTAAAGTTATCATTTATCACTAAATGACCAGACACTAGTATGTTTGTAATAATAATAAAAATAATAATAATTATTGTTATTATTATTATTATTATTATTATTATTATTATTATTATTATTATTTTGAAAAACAAATATAATACTATAATATTCAGTCTCAGTGCTATAACATGTGTTCTACCATGGTGTTCCCTGTCACTACTCTCACCAGACAAAACACATGTAGTTCACTTCAAGTCATAACCAATGTTTACAAGAGTGCAGTAGTGAACTTTACCTGCCAGAACACCTTAAATAATAAATTATTTCTCAATGGTTAAGGATGATGAAGATTAATTAAACCTGGGAACGAGTTGAAGCCTCGCGGAGGAACCTTTTTACTGTTGATATTAAGAAAAACCTGAAGGCGGTCTGAAGTTGGAGCCAAAAATGAACCTTCAAAGACTGTGTGGCTGGTGAACCTTGCGGACGGGGGGCTGGTGAACCTTGCGGTCGGGGGGCTGGTGAACCTTGCGGACGGGGGGCTGGTGAACCTTGCGGACGGGGGGCTGGTGAACCTTGCGGTCAGGGGGCTGGTGAACCTTGCGGTCGGGGGGCTGGTGAACCTTGCGGTCGGGGGGCTGGTGAACCTTGCGGACGGGGGCTGGTGAACCTTGCGGTCGGGGGGCTGGTGAACCTTGCGGACGGGGGGCTGGTGAACCTTGCGGTCGGGGGGCTGGTGAACCTTGCGGTCGGGGGGCTGGTGAACCTCGCGGTCAGGGGGCTGGTGAACCTTGCAGTCAAGGGGCTTGTGAACCTTGCGGTCGGGGGCTGGTGAACCTCGCTGTCAGGGGGCTGGTGAACCTTGCGGTCAGGGAGCTGGTGAACCTCGCGGTCAGGGGGCTGATGAACCTCGCGGTCGGGGGGCTGGTGAACCTTGCGGTCAGGGGGCTGGTGAACCTCGCGGTCAGGGGGCTGGTGAACCTTGCAGTCAAGGGGCTTGTGAACCTTGCGGTCAGGGGGCTGGTGAACCTTGCGGTCGGGGGGGCTGGTGAACCTCGCGGTCGGGGGGCTGGTGAACCTTGCGGTCGGGGGGGCTGGTGAACCTTGCGGTCAGGGAGCTGGTGAACCTTGCGGTCATGGGGCTGGTGAACCTTGCGGGCAGGGGGCTGGTGAACCTCGCGGTCAGGGGGCTGGTGAACCTCGCGGTCGGGGGGCTGGTGAACCTCGCGGTCGGGGGGCTGGTGAACCTTGCGGTCGGGGGCTGGTGAACCTCGCGGGCAGGGGGCTGGTGAACCTCGCGGTCATGGGGCTGGTGAACCTTGCGGTCGGGGGCTGGTGAACCTTGCGGTCGGGGGCTGGTGAACCTCGCGGGCAGGGGGCTGGTGAACCTCGCGGTCATGGGGCTGGTGAACCTTGCGGTCGGGGGCTGGTGAACCTTGCGGTCGGGGGCTGGTGAACCTTGCGGTCGGGGGCTGGTGAACCTTGCGGTCGGGGGGCTGGTGAACCTTGCGGTCGGGGGGGCTGATGAACCTCACGGTCGGGGGACTGGTGAACCTTGCGGTCGGGGGGCTGGTGAACCTCGCGGTCAGGGGGCTGGTGAACCTCGCGGTCGGGGGACTGGTGAACCTTGCGGTCGGGGGCTGGTGAACCTCGCGGGCAGGGGGCTGGTGAACCTCGCGGTCATGGGGCTGGTGAACCTTGCGGTCATGGGGCTGGTGAACCTCGCGGGCAGGGGGCTGGTGAACCTCGCGGTCAGGGGGCTGGTGAACCTCGCGGTCAGGGGGCTGATGAACCTCGCGGTCAGGGGGCTGGTGAACCTCGCGGTCAGGGGGCTGATGAACCTCGCGGTCAGGGAGCTGGTGAACTTCAAGGTCAGGGGGCTGGTGAACCTCGCGGTCAGGGGGCTGGTGAACCTCGCGGTCAGGGGGCTGGTGAACCTCGCGGTCAGGGGGCTGGTGAACCTCAAGGTCAGGGGGCTGATGAACCTCGCGGTCAGGGGGCTGATGAACCTCGCGGTCAGGGGGCTGGTGAACCTCGCGGTCAGGGGGCTGGTGAACCTCAAGGTCAGGGGGCTGGTGAACCTCGCGGTCAGGGGGCTGGTGAACTTCAAGGTCAGGGGCTTTACATGATTCAGCAGTAAGTGAGGGAGTGTTACATGACTCATGGTGACTCAACACTAGGTGAGAGAGTGTTACATGACTCATGGTGACTCAACACTAGGTGAGGGAGTGTTATATAACTCATGGTGACTCAACACTAGGTGAGGGAGTGTTACATGACTCATGGTGACTCAACACTAGGTGAGGGAGTGTTACATGACTCATGGTGACTCAACACTAGGTGAGGGAGTGTTACATGACTCATGGTGACTCAACACTAGGTGAGGGAGTGTTACATGACTCATGGTGACTCACACTCAAGAGCTTCGTCAACTTGTTCTCACACTCCACCAAATTCAATTTTCTGCAAGACATAATTCCCCTGACCATCATCTCACCCCCCCCCCCCCGACCTGCACCTGCCCGCCGACCTGCGGCTACCCCTCGACATATGGCTGCCCTCCGACCTACAACTACTCCCCAACCTAGAACTACCCCCCGACTTGCAGCTGCCCCCGACCACTAGTTTACCTGTTGTTTACCTGTTGTTTACTTATTGTAATTAGGTATGCAATGGTAGTGTGGTAGGTGTACAGTGGTAGTGTGGTAGGTGTACAGTGGTAGTGTGGTAGGTGTACAGTGGTAGTGTGGTAGGTGTACAGTGGTAGAGGTGGTAGGTGTACAGTGGTAGTGTGGTAGGTGTACAGTGGTAGTGTGGTAGGTGTACAGTGGTAGTGTGGTAGGTATTGTGTGGTAGTGCGGTAAGTGATGTGTTCTCGTATGGTAGGTGTTGCCTGGTAGTATGGTAGGCGTTGTGTGGTAGTGATAGTGTGGTAGGTGATGTGTAGTAGTGCGGTAAGTGTTGTGTGGTAGTGTGGTAGGTGTTGCCTGGTAGTATGGTAGGCGTTGTGTGGTATTAATAGTGTGGTAGGTGATGTGTAGTAGTGCGGTAAGTGTTGTGTGGTAGTGTGGTAGGTGTTGCCTGGTAGTATGGTAGGCGTTGTGTGGTAGTGATAGTGTGGTAGGTGATGTGTAGTAGTGCGGTAAGTGATGTGTTCTCGTATGGTAGGTGTTGCCTGGTAGTATGGTAGGCGTTGTGTGGTAGTGATAGTGTGGTAGGTGATGTGTAGTAGTGCGGTAAGTGTTGTGTGGTAGTGTGGTAGGTGTTGCCTGGTAGTATGGTAGGCGTTGTGTGGTATTAATAGTGTGGTAGGTGATGTGTAGTAGTGCGGTAAGTGTTGTGTGTCAGTGTGGTAGGTGTTGCCTGGTAGTATGGTAGGCGTTGTGTGGTAGTGATAGTGTGGTAGGTGATGTGTAGTAGTGCGGTAAGTGATGTGTTCTCGTATGGTAGGTGTTGCCTGGTAGTATGGTAGGCGTTGTGTGGTAGTGATAGTGTGGTAGGTGATGTGTAGTAGTGCGGTAAGTGTTGTGTGGTAGCGTGGTAGGTGTTGCCTGGTAGTATAGTACGCGTTGTGTGGTTGTGTAATAATAATAATAATTATGTAAGGGCGGTAACGAGCAGGAAGGTTGTCCGCCACTCTTTTGCTTGTTCGCGGCCCCCACTAGGTGGGGTAGACGGAGGTGAGAAGGTCTCTGCTGCCTCGTCACACACCAGACACTACCCAGCCGTCAACACAGCTGTACTCTCACCCCCTCTTCGATTCCAACTCTGGTTGTGTCTTCATCTAAGGTTCCTGGGCTCGTTGGCTGATTCCCCAGTCCTTTATTATTCGGCTGTCAACTCTGGACACCTACTCCAGCTACTACCGCGGCAGCCACGTCATCGCCACTTCCTCCACGCCCTATCCACCGTCCGTGCCCTGGCGTCTCTCCTGTGTGGCAAGACATCGCCCACCAATGCTAAGTGAGGAAGCTACCCTGGACCTTCCCCCTGGGAGCTGACCACCGCATTAACAGAACATTCCACGGGCTGGTTAGGAGTATTCATCTGCAGCCGTAGGAAATATCTGTACTTTGTTTGACTCCTGTAATTGTTGACTCCCGTCATTGTTTATTTAATATTTGTGTGAATGGTGTCAATTATTGTGATTATTTCCGTGGTAAAGAGATGTCAATCTCTAACGGTTGTTTGTTACCCCTTGGAAACTCATGATTCTTGACTTTCCTTTTATTTACAAATAATTACTAACGGTTTATTGAAAGAGCATGGCAGCCGGAAGGCTGAAAATGTACATTTACATAATTGGGGAATGGATCTCTTGCTTTACAAATGATATATAAGTAACATAAGTGATACAAATATGATATATAATAACTAGGTGGGGAGAAGCTCAAACTACTTGGCATTTCAACATAGTGACAGTGCAAGAAGTAGTGTTTACTGGGAGTGAATACACTGCTTGATTACAAGTTATTGATAATTTTTACAATGGTTGGGACTGGGCTGTTCTTATAGCGATCAGTTCGTGCTCGTATGGGCTGGATGCGGTTGTGGTGTAGACCAGCAATTCTCGGGCTAGGGATCTCAGGTGGTAGTAGGAGCAGGTGTCGAGGATGGTGCAGAAGCTTCTCACCAAATTTGCAGTTGAGGTCGTGGTGATAGTCAGAAAGAGCCGAGAGGGTCAGTGTGTTGAGCGCTTCTAGATATGTGGAGTAGGAAAGGGATAGAATAATCTTGCCTGCCCTCTTTTGCACTTTTTCTAGGCTTTTACGTTGTGTGGCATTTAGGGAGGAAGACCAGGTAGGGGAAGCACAGGTGAGCTTGGGAAGTATGAATGTTGAGTAAACGCTTAGGAGCTCGGGCGCAGAAACTCCGAGGTGGAGGCGGAAACTGGAGGATTTGACAACTTCACTAACGTGTGGTTTCCAATTTAGTTTGTTGGCTATGGTGATGCCGAGGAGCTTAGTGGAATCTACAACCAGGAGTGTGTTGGGACCTAAAGTAATGGAAGGGGGTGGGACAACGTCGGAGGAGAGGTTGATGTGCATAACCATGGTCTTGGTATGGTTGATGGTGACGTGGTTGTTGGTGGCCCAGTTTTGGAGACTGTTCAATAAATCCTGAAGGGCGGTATAGTCGGAAGCAGAGTTGTTGACACTGATCCCAATGGTAGAGTCGGCGACATATTTCAGACGAGCAGGGGTTTCTCTTAGGGCATCATTGATGAGCATAAGGAAGCATAATGGTCCCGTCTTGGTGCCTTGGGGGACGCCACAGGTGAGTGGCTGAAAGGTGGAGACAGCCTCTCGGAAGCGTACAGCTTGGCGTCGGTTACTGAGGAAGTCTGTAAGCCATGGTATAAGATTTCTTCGAAACTCGAGGTCGATAGCTTTGTTGTTGATTAAATTGTGGTAGACTAGGTCAAATGCCTTGGTGAAGTTAATGAAGGCGACAGCTACAGACTTTTTCGTTGTTTCCAGATGGCGGTATACGTAGTCGAGAAAGCTGACAAGACAGTGAGTGGTGGAGGAAGTTTTCATATTACCAAATTGCTGAGGATCTACGGCGCCTGCAATATCAACATAAGCCCAGTCAAACACAAAACTTTCACAGATTAAGCTGGGTATTGGGGTGATTGTAATGGGTCGTAGTTTACTTAAGGTTTATGGGCTGGTTGACTTGGGCATTGGTGACACATATGAAGTCTTCCAGTCAGCTGGGCATCTGGCTTGACTGAAGGAAGCATTGATGATGGAGCAGAGGGGTTAACTAGCGCCGGGGAGAACTCCTTGTAGAATTTCATTGGTAAGTCATGGGGGTGGTGGAGCGTTTTAACTTCAGTTTGTCCAGACGTTTTGTTACTTCAAATTCTTCTACTAAGTCAGCGGGAAAGGGGGATGGAAGGTAAGCAGGGAGAGTGGTTGTGTCAAGCCGGGGGAGCGTCTGGCATATAGTAGGGAAATGGTTATTTGAATGTTCAGCTGCGTCAACACTAGTGAGATGGCTATGGAAGGGGAGGGGGTGTGTCTTATTGTTTAGTACACAGAGCTTACCTTACCACTGACTGATGATGGTCTGCTTCAGGCGTTGCAATTTGGTGGTGTGGTAGTGTGGTAGGTGTTGTGTTGTACTGTGGTAGGTGTTGTGTGGTAGTGTGGTAGGTGTACAGTGGGAGTGTGGTACGTGTTGTGTGGTAGTGTGGTAGGTGTTGTGAGGTAGTGTGGTAGGTGTACTGTGGTAGTGTGGTAGGTGTTGTGTGGTACTGTAGTAGGTGTTTTGTTGTACTGTGGTACGTGTTGTGTGGTACTGTGGTACGTGTTGTGTGGTACTGTGGTAGGTGTACAGTGTTAGTGTGGTAGGTGTACTGTGGTAGGTGTTATGTGGTAGTGTGGTAGGTGTTGTGTTGTACTGTGGTAGGTGTTGTGTGGTACTGTGGTACGTGTTGTGTGGTACTGTGGTAGGTGTTGTGTTGTACTGTGGTAGGTGTTGTGTGGTCGTGTGGTAGGTGTTGTGTGGTCGTGTGGTAGGTGTTGTGTGGTCGTGTGGTAGGTGTTGTCTGGTAGTGTGGTACGTGTTGTGTGGTAGTGTGGTAGGTGTTATTCTCAACTAACACACAGAGTTATACAAGACCATTATAGTTTTTTTAATAATTACCAACAGGTGGTCACACTCTTGACTCTTGTTATAAATATTCTCAACAACAACAAGTTATTCATCGGCATTTCACCATAATATCTGTAACACGTGTACAAAAGTTTATATAAGAAAGAATGTATTTTTTTATGGCCCTCCGCTTCCAGTCATGGATGTTTTGAGTTGTTGCTTCACGGTGAATAGCTCTAAATTCCGGTTTACCTTCGCGAGTGTTGACGGAGGAGATTGAACTGAAGAAAAGTCTGGTTCAGTAATGCCCGTAATGTAGTCCCGTGTACTGAGTTGAATATCTTGTTTTTACAACAAATATTAGTCTTACAAATCTCATTCATGGTGAAAATATTAAACATATTCCAAAGACTTTTTTCCTGTCTCTTCAGCGAATAGGTCTTGATCGTTCAACCCCGGTATAATAGTATGTTAGTATGGCTTAACCCCTTAAGTACGATAACTTCACCCCTTGAGTGTGATAACTTTACCCTTAAGTATGATAACATTACCCCTTGAGTACGATAACATTACCCCATGAGTACGATAACTTCATCCCTTGAGTGTGATAACTTTACCCTTAAGTATGATAACATTACCCCTTGAGTACGATAACATTACCCCATGAGTACGATAACTTCATCCCTTGAGTGTGATAACTTTACCCATAAGTATGATAACATTACCCCTTGAGTACGATAACTTCATCCCTTGAGTACGATAATTTTACCCCTTGAGTATGATGACTTAATCCCTTCAATACGATAACTTAATTCATCATACTCAAAGGGTTAAATTATTCTCCTCAAAGTGCTAATTCATCGTCCTGGAGGAGTTAAGTCATCAAACTCAAGGGGTTTGGTCATCATACTCAATGTGTTAAAACATCATACTCAAGGGGTTAAGTCATCATATTCAAGGGGTTAAACCATCATACTCAAGGGGTTAAGTCATCATACTCAAAGGGGTTAAATCATCGTTCTCAAGGGATTAAGTCATCATGCTCAAAGGGGTTAAATCATCATACTCAAGGGGTTAAGTCATCATGCTCAAAGGGGTTAAATCACCGTAATCAATATAGTACAAAATTTCTCCGGTATTCAGTATAGATCAACTCTGCTCCAAAAAATACCCAGTGATGTAATTTTGAATATAATGAAAACACCTGACTAACTTATACGTGATGATGATGTTAGTCAGGTGTGAGTGCTTCATCTCACACACATACATAGTTAAAACGAAGGCTCCCGTTAACCTGGGTCTGTGCATTAAACAAGTAGCTGAATCAAGATCAAATATTTGCAAGAAGAACTTTCCTTTCTTGATTAAATTCCTCTCAGGTGAGCGGATGTGGTAAACATTACACGTATAACAACAAGCCCTGAAACGACTGGAAAATCACTAGGCAGACAAGGATCTTCTGGGCCACTAAATCTGAGTATATGTAGTAGTGCCACTATCTGTAGTAGTGCCACTATCTGTAGTAGTGCCACTATCTGTAGTAGTGCCACTATATGTAGTAGTGCCACTATATGTAGTAGTACCACTATATGTAGTAGTGCCACTATTTGTAGTAGTGCCACTATATGTAGTAGTGCCACTATATGTAGTAGTGCCGCTATATGTAGTAGTGCCACTATATGTAGTAGTGCCACTATTTGTAGTAGTGCCACTATATGTAGTAGTGCCACTATATGTAGTAGTGCCACTATATGTAGTAGTGCCGCTATATGTAGTAGTGCCACTATATGTAGTAGTGCCACTATTTGTAGTAGTGCCACTATATGTAGTAGTGCCGCTATATGTAGTAGTGCCACTATATGTAGTAGTGCCACTATATGTAGTAGTGCCGCTATATGTAGTAGTGCCGCTATATGTAGTAGTGCCACTATTTGTAGTAGTGCCACTATATGTAGTAGTGCCGCTATATGTAGTAGTGCCACTATATGTAGTAGTGCCACTATTTGTAGTAGTGCCACTATATGTAGTAGTGCCGCTATATGTAGTAGTGCCGCTATATGTAGTAGTGCCACAATATGTAGTAGTGCCACTATATGTAGTAGTGCCCCGTCTAGATATCTGAACGACCTTCTTATAAGACCCAATAATTTATTTGCCTGATTTACCTTCTTCTCCCAATGGCCCGAGAACTTCAGCTCATTGTCAACATACACATCTAGGTCCTTCTCACATTCAGTCTCAACTAGTGCAGTTTCTTCATCCCGTTGGGACATATGGTACGCCTCCTTACCGTTGGTACGCCCCAGGTGCATCCTCTTACACTTCGTGATATTGAATCTCAGCAGCCATTTCTTCGACCATTCATGGAGTCCACAGAGGTCCTTCTGCAGCTCTTCACAGTCCGCTTGGTTCCTGATTTCCCGAAATAACTTGGCGTCATTGGCAAACATTTGCATGGAGGAGTGTACAACGTCAGGCATGTCATTTATGAAACAAACAAACAAACAACAGCGGGCCCAATACACTGCCCTGTGGTACCCCGCTTGTGACAGATGCCGTAGCTACTTCACTACTGAGCAGTTGCTTCAAGTTTATAAAGGATTCATTCGTCCTAACTTGAAGTACTGCTCTCATATCTGGGGTGGCTCTTCTTCCCAACTGTTAGATAGGGTGGATTCAAAGGCAATTCGTTTTATTAACTCTCCTCCTTTAGTTGATAATCTTTCTTCCCTTTCTCTTCGCCACAATGTTGTTTTACTATCTCTTTTTTACAGGTACTTTAACTGGCAATGTTCGGTGGATTTGGCATCCTCACACAGCCAAACTGTGGAATGCTCTGCCTTCTTCTCTGTTTCCACACTCATACACTCTGGCTCACATACATCCTTGACCACCGAAGGGTCAAGACGTACCTGGCGCTCCTCTCGGAGCAGCCAGGTCAACTGTTAAGTTGGCCCATACCAACCCCCTCCCCTGAACCCTCCTCCCCACCGGAATATCAAGTTCTCGCCAGAAGTTACAATTTCATTTAGGAAAGGAACGGAACCAGTGTTAAACAGAGGTGAACAGTGGTGAACGGTGCTTAAGTCAGTGAGAACAACTCAACAGTAACAGTCGTACCCAAGTTAACCTTCACACAGTGAGGTCCCAGGTACCCAGTGATAACGGCCCGTGAGACCCAACAACAACCAGCGATGTGTTAATCCGTCTACGATAGGAAGGCCTGGGACCACACCTCACTCATATAACACCATCTGTGAGGGAATTACTACACCACATGTCCCTCATAACACCATATGTGAGGGAATTACTACACCACGTCAAGTCCCTCATCACACCATCTATGAGGGAATTACTACACCACGTGAGGCCCCTCATAACACCATCTATGAGGGAATTACTACACCACGTCTGGTCCCTCATAACACCATCTGTGAGGGAATTGCTACACCACGTGATGCCCCTCATAACACCATCTATGAGGGAGTTACTACACCACGTGAGGCCCTTCATAACACCATCTGTGAGGTAATTACTACACCACGTGAGGTCCCTCATAACACCATCTGTGAGGTAATTACTACACCACGTGAGGTCCCTCATAACACCATCTGTGAGGGAATTACTACACCACGTGAGGCCCCTCATAACACCATCAGCAAGGGAATTACTACACCACGCCAGGTCCCTCATAACACCATCTGAGGGAACTACTACACCACGTGAGTTCCTCCTAACACCATCTGAGGGAACTGCTACACCACGTGAGTTCCTCCTAACACCATCTGGGAGGGAGTTACTACACTACGTTTTTGCTGTTCAACACCTACAATAATCTATATGTTCACTGTATGTTCCTTTACCTTTCTCTAATGAAGGCTTTTGTTAAACCACTAATGTATGTAATAAGTCATTTATGTCCAATGTATATTTTCAGCCTTCGGGCTGGAGAACTTTTTCAATAAACCGTTAATTATTATTATTATTATTATTATTATTATTATTATTATTATTATTATTATTATTATTATTATCATTATTATCATCATCATCATCATCATCACTTTAAAAAGCTGGTTTTCCGTCATCTTCGTGGAGTATATTAATATAATATTTTACTTTTCTATTTGTAATGTGTTTTTGCTGTTATCTTCCTTGCCCCCCCCCCCCCCGGTGTGGGTGATGACCTCCCTCCGGGTGCCGTCACCCTAACAAACAATACACCCCCCCCCCCCCGGTGTGGGTGATGACCTCCCTCCGGGTGCCGTCACCCTAACAAACAATACACCCCCCCCCCCGGTGTGGGTGATGACCTCCCTCCGGGTGCCGTCACCCTAACAAACAATACACCCCCCCCCCCCGGTGTGGGTGATGACCTCCCTCCGGGTGCCGTCACCCTAACAAACAATACACCCCCCCCCCCCCCCGGTGTGGGTGATGACCTCCCTCCGGGTGCCGTCACCCTAACAAACAATACACCCCCCCCCCCCCCGGTGTGGGTGATGACCTCCCTCCGGGTGCCGTCACCCTAACAAACAATACAAGCAGCCGCCGCCATCTTCTTTGTTTATAAACAAACCGCACCAGGAGGGCCACGAGGACCGGCACGGGCACAGGCTGCAGGTCCCTAACAGTCACAATTATTTTTGCCTTTAAAAAACCACCTGAACTACTCGCAATTAATATATATATATATATATATATATATATATATATATATATATATATATATATATTATATATATATATATACTCCGGGTGCCGTCACCCTAACAAACAATACACCCCCCCCCCCCCGGTGTGGGTGATGACCTCCCGCCGGGGGCCGTCACCCGAACAAACAATACACCCCCCCCCCCCCCCGGTGTGGGTGATGACCTCCCTCCGGGTGCCGTCCCCCTAACAACCAACCCACCCCCCCCCCCGCCTGTGTGGGTGATGACCTCCCTCCGGGTGCCGTCACCCTAACAAACAATACACCCCCCCCCCCCCCCGGTGTGGGTGATGACCTCCCTCCGGGTGCCGTCACCCTAACAAACAATACACCCCCCCCCCCCGGTGTGGGTGATGACCACCCGCCGGGGGCCGGCACCCGAACCCACCGTACACCCCCCCCCCCCGGTGTGGGTGATGACCTCCCTCCGGGTGCCGTCACCCTAACAAACAATACACCCCCCCCCCCCCCCGGTGTGGGTGATGACCTCCCTCCGGGTGCCGTCACCCTAACAAACAATACACCCCCCCCCCCCCCCCGGTGTGGGTGATGACCTCCCTCCGGGTGCCGTCACCCTAACAAACAATACACCCCCCCCCCCCCCGGTGTGGGTGATGACCTCCCTCCGGGTGCCGTCACCCTAACAAACAATACACCCCCCCCCCCCCCCGGTGTGGGTGATGACCTCCCTCCGGGTGCCGTCACCCTAACAAACAATACACCCCCCCCCCCCCCCGGTGTGGGTGATGACCTCCCTCCGGGTGCCGTCACCCTAACAAACAATACACCCCCCCCCCCCCCGGTGTGGGTGATGACCTCCCTCCGGGTGCCGTCACCCTAACAAACAATACACCCACCCCCCCCCCCCGGGGTGGGGGTTTTCCTCCCCCCGGGGGCCGTCACCCAAACAAACAATACACCCCCCCCCCCCCCCCGGTGTGGGTGATGACCTCCCTCCGGGTGCCGTCACCCTAACAAACAATACACCCCCCCCCCCCCCCGGTGTGGGTGATGACCTCCCTCCGGGTGCCGTCACCCTAACAAACAATACACCCCCCCCCCCCCCCCGGTGTGGGTGATGACCTCCCTCCGGGTGCCGTCACCCTAACAAACAATACCCCCCCCCCCCCCCGGTGTGGGTGATGACCTCCCTCCGGGTGCCGTCACCCTAACAAACAATACACCCCCCCCCCCCCCGGTGTGGGTGATGACCTCCCTCCGGGTGCCGTCACCCTAACAAACAATACAAGCAGCCGCCGCCATCTTCTTTGTTTATAAACAAACCGCACCAGGAGGGCCACGAGGACCGGCACGGGCACAGGCTGCAGGTCCCTAACAGTCACAATTATTTTTGCCTTTAAAAAACCACCTGAACTACTCGCAATTAATATATATATATATATATATATATATATATATATATATATATATATATATATATATATATATATATATATATATATATATATATATATATTTATATATATATATATTTTATGAAAATCCACAATGAAAACGTGGATAAGATAAATCTTGATAAAATCACACGGGAAAATGGAAACAACGGAGTACCTTAGCTTTCGTCTTTATTCAAGACATCTTCAGAGGCAACTGGATTACATGGACAGAGAGAGGCTTAAATATACAGGGTGACCTAAAAACATGAGGTCAGGTCAAAATGATGACATGTGTTGGTGTGTTGGTGTGGGGATTAGTGGATGTCATCATTTTGACCTGACCTCATGTTTTTAGGTCACCCTGTATATTTAAGCCTCTCTCTGTCCATGTAATCCAGTTGCCTCTGAAGATGTCTTGAATAAAGACGAAAGCTAAGGTACTCCGTTGTTTCCATTTTCCCGTGTGATTTTATCAAGATATATATATATATATAATATATATATATATATATATATAATATATATATATATATATATATATATATATCATCATTCAATGGATAACTTTTAAAGGAAGAATGTGTTATTAACACTATACAGTATAGGTCTTTTCTTGAGTTTACTAACAACAGCTGAGGGGTTCCAGGGGTTGTTTGTATCATTATATAATGAACAACTACTATGAGTATAGTAATCATTTTTATGTATGTTCAGACCCGGAAATCAGACACCGTAGCCCATATTTGTAGAAAAGGTGAGGGAAAATGTCACACTGTTACTTTGCCAAGACTTTCGACAGCGCACCACATGAAAGGTTGAGAATTAAACTTGAAGAGTACAGAATTTGGGGGGAGGGGGGGAGAGTGTCTTAGCTTAGGTCGGAAACTTTCATGACCGCAGGCGAGAGTGGCACAAAACCGTCATGTGTACCGTTATTCACATTTACGTGAGAAGTATTCAAGCACATTACGTATTTGGTTCTGTACATGAGAACTGATATAGTTACTAAGTGCAAAAAAGTGGATACAATCTTAATATGTCGGCTATCTTGCCATTAGAGATGAAGTGTTGTGCCATTTCACACACAGTGTGCTTGGACCTATCCCTAAAAGGTTCTATCTTCACACAGTCGAGGACGTAGTGTTCAAGTGTGTGGCCATATGTATGGCCACACACTTTACATTTAGTTTTGTTTACATCTGCTTGAGGAACATACTGCCAAAGGTACTTATATCCTAACCTTAATCTAGCGGTTACAACATCTTGTGATCTAGTGATCTTGTTACTTGCTCCATAAACATGTTTCACTTGATACATCTCATCATGGTAACCTATGGATCGACTAGTGCCTGTTTGCACTTGTCTACTTGCGTCAAACTCATCCATAAGTTCTTTCCTAATTACAGTTTTAAGGGTTCTTTTTGACAGACCCAAATTGTATTCAACGGTGTCTTTGTTAGACGCGAGTTTGGCGAGGGCATCAACTCTGTCATGTTTTATGAGGCCTATGTGAGAGGGGATCCACAACAGTTTGACCTTGACACCCCGGTCAACAAGGCACGCATATTTGTGTCTGGCTTCAGAGACAAGAGCGTGACAACCTGAGTCGAGGGTACCAAGGGCAAGTAGTGAGGATAGAGAGTCAGTGATGATGAGACTGTCAGTAACAGTGGTTTCAATGAATTTAATAGCTGTGAGTATGGCAACTAATTCAGTTTGTAGAGTGGATGCCCAGTTGTTAATTCTAACTCCTTTCTCAATTATATTACCGTCAGGTTGAGTCACAACAATAGCACTTCCAGCCCTCCCACAGGCGGTGTTTAGAGACCCATCAGTGTAGATGGTCTGTGTGATATTATCATCAGTCTGTAGAGTGTGTATGTGTTCAAGAGCTCTCAATTTGGCAGTGTGTTCGAGATTAATGCTTTGTATAACTAATTTTTTAGGCGGATACGTCGGTATTGTGATATCGAAGGGAACTGTCCGCCAGGGTGGCAGGAAGCGCTGTTGTGTCTCAACTTTGTACAGGTGGTCTAGTCCAAACATCTTCATATGTGTAGCTGTAGTTTGGATCCATTTAGACTCAGCAGTCCCATGGTTCATACATTCTAGCAATTTTAAGGAAACAATGTTATCAGGATCACCACGCAGAAGCCTCAGGGCTATCATGACGTTGAATTCATATCTTTAACACTGGGTACACCTACAGTAGTTCTTTCCTCATATTAAGTACTTTAGTGCTCATGGGACATCCTAGGATAATTCTGATGGCTTTATTTTGCATTTTCTCGAGCTTGTCAACGCCTTTCCCGTCACGAATGACCAGGGCTGGTGCGTGGTAATCTATCAGAGATCTTATATAGCCTAGGTACATTGTTTTAACAATTCTAATATTAGCACCATAGTGCGGGCTGTACCCCGCTACACTTCTAAGAGGTCTCAGTCTGTCAGTACATTGGCGGGTTAGCTGTTGTATGGCCGGTAGGGTACAAGGGACGGAAACACCAAGATATTTAAAAGAAGAAACATAGTCAATAGTGTTGTTACCTATCTTGAACTTGGCGGGGCCGCGTTTGCCGTTACCAGCTTGTTTGTTGAACACCTTAGTTTTCTCAGTGAAGATAATAAGACCGAGGTGTTCACAGGCTGCGTATACATGGTTCAGGGTGGTTTGCATTTCACGATGAGTTTTAGTATGTATAAGAATATCATCAGCATAGCTGATTGAGACATTGCTGGGGTTGTCTGGTATTAAATTTAATAATACATTCATAAGAACATTTAACAATGTGGGCCAAGTACTCCACCTTGAGGGGTAACAAGTTGCATATCTTTAACTTCACTTTTGTAACTCTGAAACAGTGCAGCTGCCACTCTGTTGGTTAGGTAACCACTTATCCAGTGTAACAGCCTACCTCCTATATCAATTTTGGCTAGTTCGTACAATATCAGTTGCCTATTGGCAATATCAAATGCAGCTTTTAGGTCAAGAAATGTGGTGTATCTGTGCCTTTCATCACCATGCACAGTTAGGAATGTGGTGATGCAATTATGTACACCTTTACCATGGGTGAAGCCATTTATGTTAGGAGACATGTGTTCTCTGATTCTATATAAGAGTCTGCCAAGAACCATCCTCTCAAAGGTTTTACACAGGCAGCTGGTTAGTGATATGGGACGAAAGCATCAGGCTGTCCTGGTTTCGGTATTGGTACAACAATACTGCTGGTCCATGATGTGGGTAGTTGGCCCTCGGCATGACTCATATTGTACAATGCCAACAATGGATTGCCCGGCACGCGCCTTAGTAGTCTAGTGATGTTGTAGGTGACTCCCTCCTCTCCAGGGGAAGTTGACCTACCCCTGGCGAGGGCAAAAATGATGTACAGTGCCTAGGTGGTACCACAGTAGCCTACGGAGGCGTATTACAAGTCCCAACGGGGCGAAGAAGCAGCATTTACGGAGACCAAATATGAAAAGAACCTGGGTGTGTATGTTGAGAACGAAGTGAAGTTCTCGGATCTATTGTGAGAAGGTGAATCAAGCATCTAAAAAGAGGTGTTTCCCTGTTTGGTCCCGCGAAGACTTGATCAACAGATACATCTGGAGCCAGTACATGCACAGTACTTGCCAACAGTATGTAACAGAGACGTGACCGGCCGACAGAGCCACTAATAAAGCAATCAGTTGTGAAGAGGATAAAAGTAAAAGTAAATTATAAATTATGTCAGAGTAAATAAAATTAAAATAAAGTGTTCTTAGTTCAGCCGCACCAAAATAAATGACAAATGTCATGTAATAAAACATTACTGTGGTTCAACAGCTAAGGTCATTCAGCGCGTACTATAGGTTAATAAATGTACCAGTCAATCAACAGTTAAATAATATGATGAATAGAAGTCACATTTAAATGTATAAATAAGAAACAAGTGTTGAGGAAGAGGAGCAGAGGGTCTGGCAACACTGACAGCCAGGGAGGCGAGGGTCTGGCAACACTGAGCCAGGGAGGCGAGGGTCTGGCAACACTGAGCCAGGGAGGCGAGGGTCTGGCAACACTGAGCCAGGGAGGCGAGGGTCTGGCAACACTGAGCCAGGGAGGCGAGGGTCTGGCAACACTGAGCCAGGGAGGCGAGGGTCTGGCAACACTGAGCCAGGGAGGCGAGGGTCTGGCAACACTGACAGCCAGGGAGGCGAGGGTCTGGCAACACTGAGCCAGGGAGGCGAGGGTCTGGCAACACTGAGCCAGGGAGGCGAGGGTCTGGCAACACTGAGCCAGGCGGGTGTTGTGAAGATGGCGGAGCAACACCTGGGATACCGGGAGGTGATCCCTGACCAGTCGGCCCTCGTCCAGTGGAGGAATATAACTATAGATACTGGTGAGTAATGCTAGTGGTCTGCCTCCACCCTGATGCTAGTCCTCAACCCTTAAGCTAGTCCTCAGCCCTGATGCTAGCCCTTAACACTGTGGCTAGTCCTCAACCCCGGCATCGTCTGAGACCCTCACACCCTGAAGCTTAAGTCCCTCTAACAGTATTGCCTAGTCCTGTCAACCCGGATGCTCAGCCCCTTAACAGTATATTGCTAGTCACTCAGACCCTGATGCTAGCCCGATCACAAGTAATTGCTAAGTCCTCAACCCTTGCTAGATCAGCCTCTCAACCCTGACTAGCTCAGAGCCCTTAACAGCCTATTCGCTCGTCCTCTAACCCCTGCATTGCTAAGGCCCCCTCTAACAGCCTTAGTATTGCTAGTCCTCAACCCTGATGCTAGCCCTTAACAGTATTGCTAGTCCTCAACCCTGATGCTAGCCCTCAACCCTGATGCTAGCCCTTAACAGTATTGCTAGTCCTCAACCCTGATGCTAGCCCTTAACAGTATTGCTAGTCCTCAACCCTGATGCTAGCCCTCAACCCTGATGCTAGTCCTCAACCCTGATGCTAGCCCTTAACAGTATTGCTAGTCCTCAACCCTGATGCTAGCCCTTAACATTATTGCTAGCCCTTAACACTTTTGCTAGCCCTCAACCCTGATGCTAGCCCTTAACAGTATTGCTAGCCCTTAACATTATTGCTAGCCCTTAACATTATTGCTAGCCCTTAACACTTTTGCTAGCCCTCAACCCTGATGCTAGCCCTTAACATTATTGCTATCCCTCAACCCTGATGCTAGCCCTTAACACTATTGCTAGCCCTTAACATTATTGCTAGCCCTCAATCCTGATGCTAGCCCTCAACTCCTATGTTAGTTCTCTACAGTACCCTTGTACTATCCCTCAATATAGCCCTTAACGCTCAGCCCTCATCACAGCCCTCACTAGCCCTCAACACTCAGCCCAGGTAATATTTGAAGCTGCCAACACCTGCTCATATATTAAGTCTTAAATAAGGAGAAACAGATTTTTTTTTTATTCCATATCTTTGTTTCCATCAGAAAATTACAAGTTTTGGCTAATATTAACAACTGTACTGCCGACGTGTTGTTTGCTCGCCCACGGCAGGTGTTAGGTTAGGTTAGGGTCAACTGGTACCCAAGACAACTGGAACCTAAGATAACTCGTACCCAACTCACGAGACAAGTCGTACCCAAGATTACTTACACCCAATTCAAGAGATAATCCCTACCTCTTAGTGTATATACCAGGCATTTAGCACTGTCTATGATTACAAAAAATGGTTATGTAAATCTTGTAGGAAAGTGCAGTGAAATAGCGAAATGTAATACAGGCTTTAAAACGGCTGGTAAATTTGTACTTTAGGACATGAGTCCCTAGGGGTTGACCATTAAGTTTTTCCAGTGTATTTTGGTGCGTTTTAATCTAATCTGATCTTCATTTTTGGAGGAAATTGATCGGTTTTGCCCCCCCCCCCCCCCCCCCCCCCAACAGTAATGGGGGACAGCCTGGGAAATCGGGTTTTGGTTGGGCGGAGAAAACCAAAACGAGTCATCTAACCTAACCCCTAGCTGGGGGCTCCGCCCCCGGACCCCTGGTAGGCCTAGCTTAAACTAACCTAAATGTTTCAGCCGTTTAAAACTTTGGGGCGCGTCATGTTAAGTTGTTAACAACTTAGCCCCCTCGATCAAATTCACTGTGGAATTAGAGCAAGACTGTAAATTGCCATTCCTAGACTGTCTGATACACAGAATGGGTAACACTTTCAAGTTCAGTATTTATAGAAAACCAACCAATGTGTGTTCATACATTCATTATTATTCTGCCCACCATAATAAAGTCAAACAGTCAGTATTTACAACAATGTTTTTACGTGCCTTGAGAATTTGCAGTCCGGAATTCATCGATGAGGAATACAAATATATATATAATATTGGCTCAAACCTTAAATACCCTAGATCTTTCATAGACAAATGCTTAAACATTACTAAGAAAACTTTTTATAGAACTGATCCCAAGCCCACCCATGACCATAAGAATATCCTAATATTACCATTTCACAAAAATTTCTCACACATTCCGGCACAGCTAAAATCTTGGAACGTCAATGTGGCATTTAAAAACTCATGCACTGTTAAACAAATGTTAATCAAGAACTCCCCCCAACAACACAATTGGTTGCATTTATAAAGTTCCTTGCAAGGAATGTAATATGTTTTACTTAGGCCAGACAGGTAAAGATCTTGTAACTAGAATTAAACAACACAAATACAGTGTCAGGACAGGCCAGGAATCCAATGCTCTGTTTGTTCATTTGAGGGATAACAAGCATTGCATTGACTGGGATAATGCCTCCTCAATATTACCATGTAATTCAATTGATAGTAGGAACATCATAGAATCTAGTCTTATTAAACATACCGAAGCATTCAACATGAATTTGAGTAACGGCTTGTACAAGCTGGACAACTTTGTAATTAAGAAGATTTGTGATCAGGTGAGAGGGCGGGTCACTGTCCCATCTGACCCAACCACCAACCGTTGTGTGCCATTTAAAGATTAGTAGGGTCATTACCTGACCATTGTGGACCTGGTCTCACCCTCCTCTGTATATATTCATCTTGTTCTGCATTACTCTATCTAGTCTGTACTCACCCCTGAAGATGTGAATTACACGAAAGCGCTTGGGAACTTCGTGTTTTCTTCTTTCCTGGTGGTTATCAGCATATATATATATATATATATATATATATATATATATCTAGATATATATATATATATATATATATATATATATACATATATATATATATATACATACAGGTAGTCGTCGACTTACGACCTAGATTGGTTACGGCCGCCCGGTCGTAAGTTGATCTGGTCGCAAGTCGGCCTATGTTTTAATTACCTTACGTATATTATAATGTGTAATGATAATATAATCATCTTTAAGTCATATTTTATCAACATTTTCTTTGTTCATTATTGTTACGGTCGTCAGGTTTAAGTAAATCACTGCATACTACAGTACAATTGGTTTATTATTTACACAACATACAAAAAAAAAAAATACAGGTGCAAAACATATAAAACATTTTAGTTGCAAAACATACAAACACATACAAACATACAAAAAACATCTTATTGGCCGCTGGTGCTTGGCTGTGGATCGTCGATGTCGTCAGCTGGGGCAGCCTTTGGGGTAGCCGGAGGAGTTGTTTTTTTCATGAACATGGTGAGCTTTGTCTGAATTGTTCGTTTCTTCTTCTCCTCGTAAATTTCTTGATACGGACGAAACGAATTGCGTGCCATCCGCTCAATCCTTGCAAATCGTTCGATGTTTGGGTCCATTCCTTCAAAATGGGCAAGAAGTTTATTCAGTAGAGATAAACCTTCTGATAATCCCTTAGTGGCAGGTTGAGGAGTAGATGAAGACAGTTTCCTCTTGGTAGACATCTTGGGGGGGTGGTGGTTCAAGAAAAATTTCCAAGACAAAAGAAAGGCACAAGGCAAACAGACACGGAGGGAAGTGTGCTGTACCAGCGAGCGTGTTTGTAATTGAGCGCGGGGATGCGCGCGGCTCCAGCTCCCGGCAGCGCCAGGAGGCTGGGGCCAAAACTGTCGTACCGCCGGTCGTAAAGTCGAACAGACGTAAGTCGCATAGGTTGTAAGTCGACGACTACATATATATATATATATATATATCATCCCATTGCTTGGGAAAAAAGCTTAGAAGTATTTAAATCATCTTGTGTCACTGAAAGACTTCTGGTTGAAGCTAGTTTGATTAAGGAATTAAAATCAATAAACCTTAGTGATGGTCAGTTCAAAACTGATAATATGTTACATAAATTTATTTGTCAGTGGCCCAAGGTTAAAAATGCTTTGAAATCCTTGGATCTAGATGTAGGATAGTTATTTAGTGGGTCCCTTATTTTTTTACCTTTCCTGAGTAGTCACGTCGTCCCCTTCTCTTAAGCTCCTCTACGTGTGTGTTGGTGTGGGGATTAGTGGATGACATCATTATGACCTGACCATGTTTAATAAGGTCATGTTATGCATTATATGTATATATATAGTACTTATATATATATATATATATATATATATATATATATATATATATATATATATATATATATATATATATATATATATTATATATATATATATATATATCTATATATATATATATATATATATATATATATATATAATATATATTATATATATATATATATATATATATATATATAGTATATATATTATATATATATATATATATATATATATATTATATATATATATATATATATATATATATATACAGCTCCTCTCCGACTTACGACCACCCGCACTTACGACCTGCCTCATTCGTACCAAAATTTGATCAAATTACGTATTTTCGAGTCCCAAAGTCAGTACACAGACAAAATTTTCCTTTGTAATTCACTTTAAAATGGCTGGCAAGCTTAAAAGTCGGTGTTTTGTGGTGCTGAGAAGAAAAAGAGACCCATTTTAGATTTTCTATGTATTATTTAAGCATTTCCGACTTAAGACCATTTCAGCTTACGGCCTGGATTTGGGTCCCTAACCCCGTCGTAAGTTGAAAATGCAAAAATTAATACATATAAAATCTAAAATGAAATACAGTACAGTAAAAGTAGTCAATAATGAAGAATGGATACAGTGTTACTGAGCACTTACCTTTAATGTAGTCAGCTGAATGCACACGGGGCCCTAATAATTTTCTATTTACAGGTATACATGGAGACTATATTAGTCAGATGAAACACAGGAGGAGACAGGGCTGGGAGGGTCATCAATGTCGCTTTCTTCAGACAGGTTTATGTACAGGTGAAACTTGCTGGTTGAAGGTATTGGATCATCTTTAGGGAGTGAAGAGGCAGCACTGGTGGGGCGTGAGGAGACAGCAATGGGGGACTTCTTAAAATATATGTGCAATTTAGACTGCACAGTTTGCTTTTTCTTTTCATTATAAATCTCCCTGTAGCAAGCAAGTGCATCTTGGACCATTCTGTCAACTTTGGCAAAATGCTCAACATTTTGATCCATGCCATCAAACATTTGCATCCCCTTATTAATTGTAACAAATGCCTCTGCCATTTGCTTCACTGAAAAATTTTTGGGGGGTGCAGGTTCTTCTTCTATATTAAGACTCTCTTCTTCCTCTGCAATTTTCTGTGCATCTAGTTCAATAACATCCTCGTTACTGAGCGCCTTCTGCTACACTTTCAACCAACTGTTCAACATCTTTATTATCAATTTCTAACTCCAGCTGTTTACCTAACTCCACTATCTTGTTACTAATATCCGAAATAACTTAATTTTCATTAAATCCTTTGAAACTGTTCACATATCTTTTCAGGATTTTCTTCCATACTCCATTCATGCACTAACCTGTAACCTCATCCCATGCTGCAGCTATGTTCTTTATACATTTCAAAATGTTGTAGTCCTTCCAAAACTGTCTGAGCGTTTCTCTCACCTTCAGTAGCAGCAACAGCCTGAGCGAAGGTTGTGCGTAAATAATACGCTTTAAAAGCAGCAATAGCACCCTGATCCATGGGTTGGATGACAGAGGTAGTGTTAGGTGGAATGTAGACTACCTTAACATCAGGGTGCATGTCGTCCAGGTGTGGTGGGTGTCCCGGAGCATTATCCAAAATTAACAAAATCTTGAATGCAATCCCTTGTTGCAGACAATACTCCTTGGCTCGTGGAATGAAACAAGTCCGGAACCAATCCTCAAACAGTACTAGGGTCATCCAGGCTTTCTTATTACAGTCGGCCCTTAACATACGCGGGGGTTAGGTAAGAGAGATACCCGTGAGTGTTAAAAATCAGTGTACTTTTGCTGCCCCCCCCCCCCCCCCCCCCAAAAAAAAAAACCCTGCCTCCCCATGTCCTTATTTACCATATATACCTGTGTGTAGTTCGAGTTTTTAAGACCAAATTATTTGGCCAAAAATTGGGGGTCGACCTCTAAACGGGTAATAGTTTCGTTAGGTTGAAAAATATTTACCAGTAACTACCAGCAAACAATGGAAACGACGCACCAACGCACCACCAGCTGTGAGTGTCGGTACAGTTGCCAGGGCAGTCTCTTGCGTCATCATAGCAAGCCCAAAGTAGCCAAATCCAGGTATGGTATACACAGGACGATGTAAAACATAAAGTATTCATTTGTTAAAGTTTATTTATAGATACTGTACATAAATTTTTGTTCATTACATTTGACACAACAATCTTTGTTAATTAAATTTGAAACAAAAGAAAACTACGATACTGTATTTCCATTAAAATATTACATCACAAGTATATTTTACCTTAACTGTGACTGAGTGAATATATTCTCAGAAATAAATACAGTAGTAGTTTTGCTGAAATGTGATGTATTTCAATGTAAATTAGGATAAACTACATGAAAACAAATGACTTTACCTAACCTTCCGATGTTCAAGATATGTTACTCGTTTTTTTAGTAGTTTTCGGTTAAAATACTGTTATATTAGTGATATTCTATTCATACTGTGCTTGATATAATACATTCACGGAAATGTAATATTTTTGCAACTACAATGCTGATGTCAACACAAGCGTGGTTACAGCGAGACTGACTGAGTGAGGGAGCGCGGGGTGGCGTGACGTGTGGGGTAGCGGGCGGTGTGCAGTGTTTGGTGCCGCGCGGGATTTGATTGTCCTTGTATTTCAATTACTTGTACTTCAATGTACAGAATATTCCTCCGGCGGGGCAATCCGCGTATTTGCAAATCCGTGTATGTTAAACCCGCGTATGTTGAGGGCCAACTGTACTGGGATAAAACACTGGCAGTGTTTGCTTGCTGACATGTTTAAAAGCCCTTGGGTTCTCTGAATGATATATCATGAAGGGCTTTACCTTGAAACCAGCTACATTCCCCCCCAACAGAAGTGTGATTCGGTCCTTGAATGCCTTGAATCCCGGCATTGTTTTTGCCTCTGTGGATGTATGTCCGTTCTGGCATGCGCTTCCATAATAGTCCAGTTTCATCCACATTAAATATTTGCTCAGGCAAATAATTTCCCTCCACGATGACACGATCTAGCTCCTCCTTAAAAGCTTCGGCAGCACCCACATCAGCTCTTGCTGCCTCTCCACTCGCCTTTACAGTGTGCAAACTGTTGCGGTTCTTAAACCATTGGAACCACCCTTGACTTGCTGTGAAGGTTTGGTCACACTCACCCCCTGCCTGCTCCTTCAGGCTTTCGAACAGGCTTCTTGCCTTGGCCTGTAGGGTTAGAAGGCTTAAGGGTACACGCTTCTGTATCTGATCTTCCATCCATATCAAGTAAGTTTTCCATCTCATGAAGAGGACCTTGTCTTTTAATCGTTATTATTGTTCCCTTTATAGGTGCTGATCCTTTTACTACCTCACGAATACTTTCCTTGTCCTTCAAAATAGTAGATATGGTCGAGTGCAAGAAGCCTAGGTCGCGTGAAGTGGTTGCTACAGTTTTCCCATTTTCATACTGCATTATTATCTTAATTTTCGTCTCAAAAGTACAGTAATTGACTGTCTCCTTTTCTTCTGAGCACCACTAGCACTCTCACTTCTACGCTTGCCAGTCATTCTAAAGTGAATTAGAAACAAAAATGATGTCAGTGCAGAGCGCGATCAGTTGTGGATACTGTACAACGACAGCCAAACACCAACTAAGCGCTCTACGGCGTGGGCGCTGTAGCCACCAGGCGACCCAAGCCACACGACGCTCTCATACGTGATGGAAACGTTTTGGTCTAGAAAATACACGCGTCATTTGAAAAATTTTTGGTTCAGACTGCGGCAGTCGTATGTGTGGGTGGTTGTACCGACTGAGGAAGGTCGTATGTGTGGGTGGTCATACTGACTGAGGCAGGTCGTATGTGTGGGTGGTCGTAGATCGAGTAAGTCGTAAGTCGAGGAGTACCTGTACCTGTACAGAGGTCCCTCGGTTAACGAGCGCCTCGGTTAACGAGTTACCTTCCATAAGATTCTTAACTTCGGTTAACGAGCAATCCCTCGATTAACGAGTTTCTTACGAGCCGTCCTCCACATGTTTTAGCTTGCATTTGGCGGTCCACCAGCTGTAGTATTAGTCCGCCAATACAGTAATCGGTTCTAGGGCTTAAATTCCTTACCCTTTTCTCTTCCACCCCAATGCCTTCTCTTCTCCCTTCTCCTCTGCCCCCATTCTAATTCCCATCATCATCACCATCATCATCATCCCCATCATCATCCAGGAGCCTTCTACATACACACCTCGAAGTAAGTGTACTTTTCTACCGTTTTTGTTGAATTTAGGCAATTTTCGGTGAGCTGGAACCAATTACCCAAAAACCCATTGAAACAATGTTTCGGTTAACGAGCAACCTTCTAGAACGAATTGTGCTCGTTAACCACTGTATATATATATATATATATATATATATATATATATATATATATATATATATATATATATATATATATATATATATATATACAGCTCCTCCCCGACTTACGACAGGGTTAGGGACCCAAATCCAATGTCGTAAGTCGAAAATGCTTAAATAATACATAGAAAATCTAAAATGGGTGTCTCTTTTTCTTCTCAGCACCACAAAACTCTCACTTTTATGCTTTGCCAGCCATTTTAAAGTGAATTACAAACGAAAAATTTGTCAGTACACATCGCGATCACTAACTTCAGGGCTCGAAAATACGTAATTTGAAAACATTTTTGTATGACTGGGGCGGTCGTATGTCCGGGTGGTCGTGAGTCGAGGAGTGGCTGTATATATATATACAGTGGGGTATGCTATAACGAACGGATCCTACTACGAATGTTCCTATAACGAACGGTTTTACCTATAAAATTGAGAATGCTATAACGAACGAAACTCCTACAACGAACATTATTTAATTTATTTTTTATTTTTTTTTTCTAATTTATTGTTTTTTTATTACAAGTATTAATGATATTCTTTATTTCAGGGGTTTAGATGCATATTTATGCACTTTCTTACAATTTTTACAATTTTATATTATATTTTTCAGTGCTAAGTGGTTGTATTTGGGGGCCTGGAACGGATTAATCCTATAACGAACGAATGCTATAACAAACAAGGTTCTAGAACCAATTAGATTCGTTATAGCATACCCCACTGTATACAGCTCCTCCCCGACTTACGACCACCCGCACTTACGACCTGCCTGAGTCATACCAAAATTTTGTTAAATTATTTTCGAGTCCCAAAGTCAGTACACAGACAAAATTTTCGTTTGTAATTCACTTTAAAATGGCTGGCAAGCTTAAAAGTCGGTGTTTTGTGGTGCTGAGAAGAAAAAGAGACACCCATTTTAGATTTTCTATGTATTATTTAAGGATTTCCGACTTACGACCTGGATTTGGGTCCCTAACCCCATCGTAAGTCGGGGAGGAGCTGTGTACTGTATACTGTATATACAGTGGTCCCTCGGTTAACAAACACAATTCGTTCCAGAGGGTCTTTTGTTAACCGAATCCATTGTTTCAATGGGATATTGGGTAATTGGTTCCAGCTCACCGAAAAATACATACAAAGTAAAAAAAAATGCAGTAAAGTACACTTACTTTGAGGTGTGTATGTAGAAGGTTCCTGGTTGATGATGCTGATGTGAATTAGAAGTGGGGGTGGAGGAGAAGCATTTTACTGTCTTCTTGGAAGGTGAGTCACCTTCCATAATAATGTCAGGAACCTCTGGACTGACAGATTCTCCAACAGGAAAATCCTCTCTCCTTTTTGAAGTGGAAGGCTGAGGAGTAGCATCTTTCTCCCACTGCCTTTTAGAGAAGAAACTGTAAATTTTTGGTTGTGGGGCATTTCTCCTGGTGGTTCTTGAAAAAGCAGACCACTTTGTCCTCAACATTACACAAAATAGGTTCTGTTGTTTCCACATCTGGGTGCCTTGAAGCCAGTCTCCTGAACTTCTCCCAGTGGTGAACAACATCTTTCAACTCTGAAGTTGACATATGGTCATCACTTTCCATTTCCTCCTCACCAGTGTCAGCCTCTAACATCTCATCCAGTTGTTTCAAGTCTTCAGGAGTAAGTTCCTGTTCATGAGACATCACAAGCTCTTCTACATCCTCCTCCTCCACTTAAGGCCCAATGACTGACCAATGGACACAATCTCCTGGTCCAACTCCGCTTCTTCCTCAAATCCCCCAAAATCATGGACTGCTGTTGGCCACAGTGCTTTCCATGCAGAATTGAGGGATCTAGTGGAGACTTCTTGCCATGATGACACTTATCAATTTTACAGCCTCCAGGATGTTAAACTTTGCCTTCCAGAACTGTGCCAGTGTTAGTTCAGGATCAGTGGAAGTTGCCTGATGACACCTTCTGAACATTTTCTTCATGTACAGCTTCTTGAAGTTGCTGATCACATCCTGGTCCATTGGCTGTATGATTGATGTAGTGTTGGGAGGCAAAAACAACACTTTGACAAAGTCAAATCGAGCCTCCAAAGTGCTGGCAAGTTTAGGGTCATGACCAGGAGCATTATCCATAAGGAGAAGAGCCTTTAAAGGGAGTTTATTGGTGGTTAGGTAGTTCTTGACAGAAGGGCAAAACACCTCAACTGCCCATTCATTAAAGAGCCGTCTTGTTACCCATGCCTTACGGTTTGACTTCCAATAAACTCCAAGTTGTCCTCTTACCACCTTTTGTTGCTTGAACACCCTGGGGTTCTCAGAGTGGTAGACAAGCATAGGCTTCAGTCGGAAATCCCCTGAAACATTGTCACCAAGCAATAGAGTGAGACGGTCTTTCATGGGTAAAGAAGCTTCTTCTCTGGTGATGAATGTCCTTTTGGGCATTTTCTTCCAGAACAGCCCGGTTTCATCCACATTGAACACTTGCTGTGGAAGATAATTCTCTTCATCCACCAGTTCCTTGAACTCCACTAAAAAATTTTTAGCTCCTTCTTTATCTGCACTGGCAGCCTCACCATGCCTAACAACGCTGTAAACGTCACTTCTTTTCTTAAATTTATCTAGCCAGCCCTGGCTGGCCCTAAACTCTTCAAACTCAGTTTCAGAAGAACTAGGTTGATCTGTCTTTAAATGTTCGTTAATCTCCCTGGCTCTCTCACAAATGAATTCAGTTGAAACTGAATCACTTTTCATCTGTTTTTCCCTAATCCAGATGAGAAGTAACCTCTCTGTTTCTGCAATTAGGGATCTACCCTTAAACACTCTGGTAGATTTGTCTCTCACTTTCACTTCTTTAAATTTGTCTTTCTGTGCAAGAATTGTCGACACAGTTGATGTCGACATGCCATATGCTTTGCATAGCGCATTTGTTCTAATGCCTTCTTCATGTTTTTATTATGATTTCCTGCTTGGTTTGAATTGAAATCGCTTTTCTTGATCTCTTAGGCCCCATGATGGATTCAAACAATGTCAACACGTGATTTTTTAAGTTAAAACTAGCTGTAAATAAAGAATATATTCTTTAAATCAACACTGCACTGCAATATATATTGTCAATATGTAAAATAAATTTCAAATTGACCAATAATTTGCTTGGAAACACAGAAAAAAAGCGTTTAGTTGAAGAGAGTCTCAAGCAAGATGTTACCTCCACTGAAAACAGAGAGACTAACACCTGTTTGGTGTGTTAACAGGCTGGATGGCGCTCATAAAACTAGTGACTTTACCTTCAGTTATGTTCAATAATTGTTAAATTGACTAAAAAATTGAATATTAAACTTTTAAAATTATTGAATAGTATAAACTTCTTGATATATACTAAAATAGTAAGGAATTTAAGCCCTAGAACCGATTACTGTATTGGCGGACTAATACTACAGCTGGTTGACCGCCAAATGCAAGCTAAAACATGTGGAGGTCGGCTCATAAGAAACTCGTTAACCGAGGGATTGCTCGTTAACCGAAATTAAGAATCTTATGGGAGGTAACTCATTAACCGAAATCTCGTTAACCGAGGGATCTCTGCATTGTGTTTCTGTCGAAAACTTATAGTTTTCGAATATTTTAACTGATAAAATTACCAACAATATTATTTATTTAAAGTGGGCATGACTTTGCAGTACAGTAGAGGGAAAATGTGGGGTAAAATACCACACATAACACCAAACAAACCTTTGAAAACCTGACCTAACCTTTCCTAACTTGTAAAGAATCACTTAAGAGTTTATGGATCACTCCTCATCTGAACACAGAAAACATCCCATACAAAAAACCGAAAACATGAACAAGGTAATAATTATTATGGTGTTAGGACATAAAGGTTAAGAAATGTTAGGTCAGGTTTCCAAAGGTTTGTTTGGTGTTCCCTTCATCCTTCATGCCCCGCCCGCTAGAGGTGATTTATGTAGAGAAAAAACTTATACAGTAATTAACTTATAATTAAAATATGAAGTTGCCTTTCTTTAATACCCTGTACTGACTGTAAGGATAAGAGCATGTGTGAAGAAAATGAATGACATCGGGCAACTCCTGGTGGTGGCAGTGCTGTTCTCGGACAACTCCTGGTGGTGGCAGTGCTGTTCTCAGACAACTCCTTCTGGTGGCAGTGCTGTTCTCGGACAACTCCTGGTGGTGGCAGTGCTGTTCTCGGACAACTCCTTCTGGTGGCAGTGCTGTTCTCAGACAACTCCTGGTGGTGGCAGTGCTGTTCTCGGACAACTCCTGGTGGTGGCAGTGCTGTTCTCGGACAACTCCTGGTGGTGGCAGTGCTGTTCTCGGACAACTCCTGGTGGTGGCAGTGCTGTTCTCGGACAACTCCTGGTGGTGGCAGTGCTGTTCTCGGACAACTCCTGGTGGTGGCAGTGCTGTTCTCGGACAACTCCTGGTGGTGGCAGTGCTGTTCTCGGACAACTCCTGGTGGTGGCAGTGCTGTTCTCGGACAACTCCTGGTGGTGGCAGTGCTGTTCTCGGACAACTCCTGGTGGTGGCAGTGCTGTTCTCGGACAACTCCTGGTGGTGGCAGTGCTGTTCTCGGACAACTCCTTCTGGTGGCAGTGCTGTTCTCGGACAACTCCTTCTGGTGGCAGTGCTGTTCTCGGACAACTCCTGGTGGTGGCAGTGCTGTTCTCGGACAACTCCTGGTGGTGGCAGTGCTGTTCTCAGACAACTCCTGGTGGTGGCAGTGCTGTTCTCGGACAACTCCTTCTGGTGGCAGTGCTGTTCTCAGACAACTCCTTCTGGTGGCAGTGCTGTTCTCAGACAACTCCTTCTGGTGGCAGTGCTGTTCTCAGACAACTCCTTCTGGTGGCAGTGCTGTTCTCGGACAACTCCTGGTGGTGGCAGTGCTGTTCTCGGACAACTCCTGGTGGTGGCAGTGCTGTTCTCGGACAACTCCTGGTGGTGGCAGTGCTGTTCTCGGACAACTCCTTCTGGTGGCAGTGCTGTTCTCGGACAACTCCTGGTGGTGGCAGTGCTGTTCTCGGACAACTCCTTCTGGTGGCAGTGCTGTTCTCGGACAACTCCTGGTGGTGGCAGTGCTGTTCTCGGACAACTCCTGGTGGTGGCAGTGCTGTTCTCGGACAACTCCTTCTGGTGGCAGTGCTGTTCTCGGACAACTCCTGGTGGTGGCAGTGCTGTTCTCGGACAACTCCTGGTGGTGGCAGTGCTGTTCTCGGACAACTCCTGGTGGTGGCAGTGCTGTTCTTGGACAACTCCTGGTGGTGGCAGTGCTGTTCTCGGACAACTCCTGGTGGTGGCAGTGCTGTTCTCGGACAACTCCTGGTGGTGGCAGTGCTGTTCTCGGACAACTCCTGGTGGTGGCAGTGCTGTTCTCGGACAACTCCTGGTGGTGGCAGTGCTGTTCTCGGACAACTCCTGGTGGTGGCAGTGCTGTTCTCGGACAACTCCTTCTGGTGGCAGTGCTGTTCTCGGACAACTCCTTCTGGTGGCAGTGCTGTTCTCGGACAACTCCTTCTGGTGGCAGTGCTGTTCTCGGACAACTCCTGGTGGTGGCAGTGCTGTTCTCGGACAACTCCTGGTGGTGGCAGTGCTGTTCTCAGACAACTCCTGGTGGTGGCAGTGCTGTTCTCGGACAACTCCTTCTGGTGGCAGTGCTGTTCTCAGACAACTCCTTCTGGTGGCAGTGCTGTTCTCAGACAACTCCTTCTGGTGGCAGTGCTGTTCTCAGACAACTCCTTCTGGTGGCAGTGCTGTTCTCGGACAACTCCTGGTGGTGGCAGTGCTGTTCTCGGACAACTCCTGGTGGTGGCAGTGCTGTTCTCGGACAACTCCTGGTGGTGGCAGTGCTGTTCTCGGACAACTCCTGGTGGTGGCAGTGCTGTTCTCGGACAACTCCTGGTGGTGGCAGTGCTGTTCTCAGACAACTCCTGGTGGTGGCAGTGCTGTTCTCAGACAACTCCTGGTGGTGGCAGTGCTGTTCTTAGACAACTCCTGGTGGTGGCAGTGCTGTTCTCAGACAACTCCTGGTGGTGGCAGTGCTGTTCTCGGACAACTCCTGGTGGTGGCAGTGCTGTTCTCGGACAACTCCTGGTGGTGGCAGTGCTGTTCTCGGACAACTCCTTCTGGTGGCAGTGCTGTTCTCGGACAACTCCTTCTGGTGGCAGTGCTGTTCTCAGACAACTCCTGGTGGTGGCAGTGCTGTTCTCGGACAACTCCTGGTGGTGGCAGTGCTGTTCTCAGACAACTCCTGGTGGTGGCAGTGCTGTTCTCAGACAACTCCTGGTGGTGGCAGTGCTGTTCTCAGACAACTCCTGGTGGTGGCAGTGCTGTTCTCGGACAACTCCTGGTGGTGGCAGTGCTGTTCTCGGACAACTCCTGGTGGTGGCAGTGCTGTTCTCAGACAACTCCTGGTGGTGGCAGTGCTGTTCTCTTACATTAACTTATTTTCAAGCCTTTACGACTTTTGCTCACAAAGAAACATTTTTTCACCATCAGATAATGGAGCCGTCGGTTAGGTTAGGTTTTGACATTACTCTTCCTTCATGCCCTGCCCTCTAACAATGATTCATTACTCTTCCTTCATGCCCTGCCCTCTAACAATGATTCATTACTCTTCCTTCATGCCCTGCCCTCTAACAATGATTCATTACTCTTCCTTCATGCCCTGCCCACTAACAATGATTCATTACTCTTCCTTCATGCCCTGCCCACTAACAATGATTCATTACTCTTCCTTCATGCCCTGCCCACTAACAATGATTCATTACTCTTCCTTCATGCCCTGCCCTCTAACAATGATACATGGTTGAAGGTTAGTCGAAGATATAAAGTAAAAAAATTATAATTCGAGTAATGTCTCCTTTTAAAATACTGTACTTCGATGATACTAAGAATTATTGTGAAAACATGTAAAAATCCTTAACCTTTTTCTGGTGGTAGTGGTGTTGTGGTGGTAGTGGTGAGCCATAACTACACCTTAGTGACTGTACACGGCGTAGGTCTCATGTGAGTGTTTCTCTGTTTCAGGAGCAGCTCAGAGCACCCTGCAAGACATCAAGGTTCCTGAGTATGGTGGAGGATACACCTTCACTCCTCTCTCTCACAACCGCTGCCTCTTTTGGTGAGATCCTTCTTTAATCTTTGTCCACTGTACCCTCGTTAATTTGACAAACAAGGCGCTCTGGGTCACTCAAGTTACCCCAAAATATGAATTAACCAAATTTGAAATATTTTGACATTCGACAATTTCCAAATTTTTGTGTTTTATTATTCGTTGTTTTCTGTTCAGTTTTTGCACCTTGCCTTGGCTGCCACATAAAATAATCTGTGTATTATTACTTTGCAAACATAAGTGTTTTCTAGATGTACACACAGCAATAATTGTTATGAAAATGAAGGTAAGCATTGGGAGGTTTTGTTCAACTTAATGCAACATCAGTATCCATTAGGGAGTGACAGTTTTGCAAAAGTTTTCAAAATCTAATTGCTTGGGTTGGATTATTTGTCTATCGGCCACGCTAATTCCGAATATGTTTGAGTTTTTTACATCATTGCATTAGAAGGTTTGTGGATACTTTTGGGTTTGGCATGAAAAACGTGAAAAAACTGTAAATAATATAGGGACTGGCAATGTGGCACAACCTGTTAAAATCAAGTTATTGAATTGGATTATTCGACTACTGTGTACACTGGTTCATAATATGCTATTGTTTTACAACTCAATGCGCTACAAATTATGCCGATATTTTTGCTGCAAGTCACCACATATGTATATTTCGAAAACCAGGGCCCAATATTACCAATGGCGTGGATAGATTCCGTGGAATGAATTCAGGACATTCCCGCTCCTGGAACATTACCAAACTCCGTATATGTGCCAATGGCAGGCCAATGGCATTATTTACAGAGTTTGTTGAGGCTCCCTGGACGGGAATGCCCTGAATTTATTCCACGGAATCTATTCACGCCGTTGGTAATATTCGTCCCAGGACTGATCAACGAATTCAGCCCAAGTAGCTTGACTTGGACAGTTAAGGACAAAATCTCAGTCTGTACTTTTGAATAAAATATTGTTCAATAGCTGGTGATATTGAAGTGCTGAAAGTTGTTTTTTCTGTGTTGTTTTGCAGTTAGTTCAAAGGGCCGCCACCAAGATGGGTCGTCCTAAGATTAGCAACACTCAGCTGCGCCAGGGTAACGATAAGGTGTTCGGGGTTCGGATGCCTCTGCCATCTAACAAGTTGCCTCTGAACAAGGAAGTTGGAAGTGCCCTGGCTTATGAAGCAGAAAACGAGAGGTTAAGGAGAAGAACAAATGCTTTTGATTATATGGATGCCACCAACAAGGTGACTGAGAAGGTACTGGATGTGTATAGGAAGGCCACTGTCCCCACTATCTCTGAAATCAGGGTGAAAATGAGAGTCCACGACCTGTGGAGGATGCGGAGGGAGACGATGATGATGAAGGGAAATGGACAGAAACAGAAAAGGAAGAAAACGAAGAACGGGAAGCTGAAGATGAGCCTCGAACCTCATCTTCAGCTTCCCGTTCTTCGTTTTCTTCCTTTTCTGTTTCTGTCCATTTCCCTTCATCATCATCGTCTCCCTCCGCATCCTCCACAGGTCGTGGACTCTCATTTTCACCCTGATTTCAGAGATAGTGGGGACAGTGGCCTTCCTATACACATCCAGTACCTTCTCAGTCACCTTGTTGGTGGCATCCATATAATCAAAAGCATTTGTTCTTCTCCTTAACCTCTCGTTTTCTGCTTCATAAGCCAGGGCACTTCCAACTTCCTTGTTCAGAGGCAACTTGTTAGATGGCAGAGGCATCCGAACCCCGAACACCTTATCGTTACCCTGGCGCAGCTGAGTGTTGCTAATCTTAGGACGACCCATCTTGGTGGCGGCCCTTTGAACTAACTGCAAAACAACACAGAAAAAACAACTTTCAGCACTTCAATATCACCAGCTATTGAACAATATTTTATTCAAAAGTACAGACTGAGATTTTGTCCTTAACTGTCCAAGTCAAGCTACTTGGGCTGAATTCGTTGATCAGTCCTGGGACGAATATTACCAACGGCGTGAATAGATTCCGTGGAATAAATTCAGGGCATTCCCGTCCAGGGAGCCTCAACAAACTCTGTAAATATTGCCATTGGCCTGCCATTGGCACATATACGGAGTTTGGTAATGTTCCAGGAGCGGGAATGTCCTGAATTCATTCCACGGAATCTATCCACGCCGTTGGTAATATTGGGCCCTGGTTTTCGAAATATACGTATGTGGTGACTTGCAGCAAAAATATCGGCATAATTTGTAGCGCATTGAGTTGTAAAACAATAGCATATTATGAACCAGTGTACACAGTAGTCGAATAATCCAATTCAATAACTTGATTTTAACAGGTTGTGCCACATTGCCAGTCCCTTTATTATTTACAGTTTTTTCGCGTTTTTCATGCCAAACCCAAAAGTATCCACAAACCTTCTAATGCAATGATGTAAAAAACTCAAACATATTCGGAATTAGCGTGGCCGATAGACAAATAATCCAACCCAAGCAATTAGATTTTGAAAACTTTTGCAAAACTGTCACTCCCTAGTATCCATAGATCTGTAATAAACACAAGAAACAGGAATTACAAATTGTGAATGATTAAGATTAAAGTAACAGAATTGGCTTAGCAAAACATAACGTAACGTAAGAAATATAGGAGAACTTCAAACAATATAGTCTAGTGCATTTAGCCAACTAAGAATAACACATCAATAATGAAGTAAATAATACTGTAATAAATAAAGGTGGGGTGACATGCCAAGACACTTACACAGCCCAAACATTAACAGCACTACTAAACCATTGTCTTATAACATTTTAATTTGCATTATATAAATAATTGATACATGATGACTCGATTTGGCTAATTCTGGACTTAGACAACTGATCAGTGAATAAACCAGGGTATATGGAGATGTATTATACACTACAATAATATTTATTAAGTTGTGTTAAATATGCTACAATATTATTTAGTAAATGTTCAAGACAGATCCTGTAGTAAACACCAACCCTCCTGAGCAGTGACAACAACAGTGCCTCAGTGAGTGCTGGCAACAGTGTTAAGGAGAGGAGAGTCAGCTGCTACCTCTCTGTAAACAAGAGACTGAGAATACTGTATACTACAGCTCAGTAGCTCGTGTGGGATATTTGGAGGAAATGTATATTTTTTCAATATTGTTAGTGTATGAACCTAAATACAGTAAACCCTCGATAACTGGGCACATATGGGGCTCTGTCCTTGCCTAGTTGTCCCAAGTTCCAACTTATCAAGGCACTTCCTCCCTCCTACAAAAATACAACAATAAAAAATTATCGACCCATATATGTGTAGTACATGTAATTACTAAATGTAAAATAGTAATACTTATAACACTTTAGGTGAAGAGTGAAGCATGGTAGGTAACACAGAGGCATGGTAGGTGACACAGAGGCATGGTAGGCAATGCAGGTGGCCAGATATTCCAAGATTTTCCTAGACAATTTTATATACAGTATCTCAGTATTTCCTGAGTTATACTAATACCTGTACGGTACTTAAAAAAAAATAATGAAAAAAATTTTTTTTTTTTTTTTTTTTACGTAGATACCACAAATATACACCCTCCCCATTGGTCAGCAAAGGATATTCGTGAATTTGTCAATTCACGGCCATTTTGATACCCAAACACCCGTGAATTTTAAGGGCGTGATGTAGGCAGTTAAAAATTGACCAAAACCTGCCGGTGTCGATCACTGATATATCAGTGATGAAGTGTTACCAATACCTCATGGCATTACATGCAGTACAGGTAGCTTGATTTATGGAGAGTTTCAAGCAACTCTAGGCTGGCAGTGCTACATTTACAGGGCTGTACAGTACATAAATCAGGAGTTGTTTATTATTTTAACAATAGATGGGATGGTGCTGTTCTTATATCTATCGGTGCGGGCTCTTATGGGCTGAATTTTGTTGTAGTGGCGGACTGCGCGAGTTGGGTGGGGGGCTGCAGGTGGCGGCGATGACGAGGGTGGTGCAGTAGTCCACTGCTAAACCTTTCCAGTGCTTGGTGGTGGAGGTCACTGAGGGATGGCATTTCCAGGGTGGAGAGAGCGTTGGTGTAGCCGGAGTATTCTGCGCCGAGCATGATTCTGCAGGCCCTTTTCTGTACCTTCTCTAGCTGACGTTGTTGGGTGCAGTTGAGAGAAGACGACCAGGCTGGTGACGCATATGTAAGTTTGGGGAGAATAAAGGCGTTGTAGATGGTCCTCAGCTCTGGCGTGGGTGTCCCAAGTGACCTAAGTCGTCGTAGCATGTAGAGACGGTACGAGGCTGTCTTGACTGTGTTATTTACATGGGCCTTCCAGTCAAGTTTGTTGTCTATAGTTACACCCAGGAGTTTGGCAGACTGCACCAGCTGGAGAGGATGGGCACCCACTGTGACTGCTGGGGCTTGCACTGGAGTGGTGTTGGTATTGATGTGCATGACTACGGTTTTGGTGTGGTTGATGGTGACCTTGTGTGTGTGTGTGCGGGCGGGCGTGCCCATAGAGAATAGAGCTAGTTATACAGGTATATACTGTACCCTACATATACACTATAGTAAAATTGGTGAATTGAAAGAGAACTTTTAGATGTTGTCAATAATTATAATTTTGTGATCTTGTTAACAGGAGAGTGTGTCATGACGTGGTGGAGCTGTGGGAGGAGAGTCTTGACCATGACTTCTGTCACAACCATGTACAGCTAAGGTACTGTGTTCCCTGTATTGTACTGTACTGTACACATCTAACCTAACCTTAACATGTACAGCTAAGGTACTGTGTTCCCTGTATTGAACTGTACACAACTAACCTAACCTTAACATGTACAGCTAAGGTACTGTGTTCCCTGTACTGTACACAACTAACCTAACCTAATCTGACCTAACCTAACCCTACCTATGATCATTCACAGATATAACCAAAGGTTAAAAGCCATTATAGTGTCATCCCAAGTTATGTTTATATATCAACAGATTTATACATATGTTGGAGAAATGATTATAAAAAGTTGGTTAACTCTGCAAATGTATTTTATAAAAAAGAAATTGAATTTTTTCTAGAGAACTTAATTGTTTGTCATGTGCGTTGTGGCTCTCTTAGGTTAGGTTAGGTTAGGTAGCGTAACATTACTTTATGTTAGGGTAAGATACATTTCACTAATTTTGCAGCACAAAAAAATCACTGCTGAATGTATCAGATAAAAACCTATGAACATAATTATTGTTCTAAAAAAATGCTTTACTACTTAACTTTTACCTCCTGTTATTAGGTTTGATGAACTTAGATTGAGTTAGTTATTGTTTAACTCTGAGTCATAGAGACTTGTTGGATACTTGGCAGAATAACTTGTTATAACTTGGTCTTATCAAAGGTGGAGGCTGGCCAAAAATGTTCACTTGACCTCATATTTGGCTGTCATTACTGAAGGATATTTATGGCTATACCACATTAATAAGGTCTGTCTGCAAGTTTACTGAGTCATAAAAAATATTTGTACTGTACCATAAATGTGGACAATAAAAATATCTTGGTCCACATTGTAGTAACAAAGTGAACTAAAAAGACAAACTGTAATAGTGTATTTTAGTAGGTGTGTCAACCATCAAGGTGTGGTAACCATCAAGGTGTGGTAACCATCAAGGTGTGGTGTCACCCAACAGGTTCGCTGACACACCAGTGCTGGAGGGCCTCAGTGTCCATGAGACTCGTCAGTACGTCTACATCCTGCTGGCCACTGTGTCCTCCGTCCACCGCATACGTCTGCCCCACCCTCACACAACTCAGGTACTGTAGGCTGCTCTACTGTAGGCTGCTCTACTGTAGGCTGCTCTGCTGTAGGCTGCTCTGCTGTAGGCTGCTCTGCTGTAGGCTGCTCTGCTGTAGGCTGCTCTACTGTAGGCTGCTCTACTGTAGGCTGCTCTGCTGTAGGCTACTCTACTGTAGGCTGCTCTACTGTAGGCTGCTCTGCTGTAGGCTGCTCTACTGTAGGCTGCTCTACTGTAGGCTGCTCTACTGTAGGCTGCTCTGCTGTAGGCTGCTCTACTGTAGGCTGCTCTACTGTAGGCTGCTCTGCTGTAGGCTGCTCTGCTGTAGGCTGCTCTACTGTAGGCTGCTCTGCTGTAGGCTGCTCTGCTGTAGGCTGCTCTACTGTAGGCTGCTCTACTGTAGGCTGCTCTGCTGTAGGCTGCTCTACTGTAGGCTGCTCTACTGTAGGCTGCTCTGCTGTAGGCTGCTCTGCTGTAGGCTGCTCTGCTGTAGGCTGCTCTACTGTAGGCTGCTCTGCTGTAGGCTGCTCTACTGTAGGCTGCTCTACTGTAGGCTGCTCTGCTGTAGGCTGCTCTGCTGTAGGCTGCTCTGCTGTAGGCTGCTCTACTGTAGGCTGCTCTACTGTAGGCTGCTCTACTGTAGGCTGCTCTGCTGTAGGCTGCTCTGCTGTAGGCTGCTCTACTGTAGGCTGCTCTACTGTAGGCTGCTCTGCTGTAGGCTGCTCTACTGTAGGCTGCTCTGCTGTAGGCTGCTCTGCTGTAGGCTGCTCTGCTGTAGGCTGCTCTGCTGTAGGCTGCTCTGCTGTAGGCTGCTCTGCTGTAGGCTGCTCTGCTGTAGGCTGCTCTACTGTAGGCTGCTCTGCTGTAGGCTGCTCTACTGTAGGCTGCTCTGCTGTAGGCTGCTCTGCTGTAGGCTGCTCTGCTGTAGGCTGCTCTGCTGTAGGCTGCTCTACTGTAGGCTGCTCTGCTGTAGGCTGCTCTGCTGTAGGCTGCTCTGCTGTAGGCTGCTCTACTGTAGGCTGCTCTACTGTAGGCTGCTCTGCTGTAGGCTGCTCTACTGTAGGCTGCTCTGCTGTAGGCTGCTCTGCTGTAGGCTGCTCTGCTGTAGGCTGCTCTACTGTAGGCTGCTCTGCTGTAGGCTGCTCTGCTGTAGGCTGCTCTACTGTAGGCTGCTCTGCTGTAGGCTGCTCTGCTGTAGGCTGCTCTGCTGTAGGCTGCTCTGCTGTAGGCTGCTCTGCTGTAGGCTGCTCTGCTGTAGGCTGCTCTGCTGTAGGCTGCTCTACTGTAGGCTGCTCTGCTGTAGGCTGCTCTGCTGTAGGCTGCTCTGCTGTAGGCTGCTCTACTGTAGGCTGCTCTGCTGTAGGCTGCTCTGCTGTAGGCTGCTCTGCTGTAGGCTGCTCTACTGTAGGCTGCTCTACTGTAGGCTGCTCTGCTGTAGGCTGCTCTACTGTAGGCTGCTCTGCTGTAGGCTGCTCTGCTGTAGGCTGCTCTACTGTAGGCTGCTCTGCTGTAGGCTGCTCTGCTGTAGGCTGCTCTGCTGTAGGCTGCTCTGCTGTAGGCTGCTCTGCTGTAGGCTGCTCTACTGTAGGCTGCTCTGCTGTAGGCTGCTCTGCTGTAGGCTGCTCTGCTGTAGGCTGCTCTGCTGTAGGCTGCTCTACTGTAGGCTGCTCTGCTGTAGGCTGCTCTGCTGTAGGCTGCTCTGCTGTAGGCTGCTCTGCTGTAGGCTGCTCTGCTGTAGGCTGCTCTGCTGTAGGCTGCTCTGCTGTAGGCTGCTCTGCTGTAGGCTGCTCTGCTGTAGGCTGCTCTACTGTAGGCTGCTCTGCTGTAGGCTGCTCTGCTGTAGGCTGCTCTGCTGTAGGCTGCTCTGCTGTAGGCTGCTCTGCTGTAGGCTGCTCTGCTGTAGGCTGCTCTGCTGTAGGCTGCTCTGCTGTAGGCTGCTCTGCTGTAGGCTGCTCTGCTGTAGGCTGCTCTGCTGTAGGCTGCTCTGCTGTAGGCTGCTCTGCTGTAGGCTGCTCTGCTGTAGGCTGCTCTGCTGTAGGCTGCTCTGCTGTAGGCTGCTCTGCTGTAGGCTGCTCTGCTGTAGGCTGCTCTGCTGTAGGCTGCTCTGCTGTAGGCTGCTTCTTGAACTTATTTTTTTATATAAAAACTTTAACCAAAATATTTAAAGCAAATATTAATCCCATAACTCTCAGGTTTCTCACAGTTAATGACAATCCTGGAAAAGTCAGGGAAATTGAAGACCTGAGATGACTTTAAGAAACTTGTGATATAAAACCTTACTTAAGATGAGTTAAACAATGACAGTGTTGTGTTGATTAATGTGGACTTGGGTTTACAGAGTAGACCACAGTCCATATTGAGTGACCTGACCTTCCAGACCCTCAAGGAGTACCATCATCTGTACATCTTAAACAGTACAGCAGCAGCAGGTAACACACACTCTCCTGATCCATCTTAAACAGTACAGCAGCAGCAGGTAACACACACACTCTCCTGATCCATCTTAAACAGTACAGCAGCAGCAGGTAACACACACACTCTCCTGATCCATCTTAAACAGTACAGCAGCAGCAGGTAACACACACACACACACTCTCCTGATCCATCTTAAACAGTACAGCAGCAGCAGGTAACACACACACTCTCCTGATCCATCTTAAACAGTACAGCAGCAGCAGGTAACACACACTCTCTCCTGATCCATCTTAAACAGTACAGCAGCAGCAGGTAACACACACACTCTCCTGATCCATCTTAAACAGTACAGCAGCAGCAGGTAACACACACACTCTCTCCTGATCCATCTTAAACAGTACAGCAGCAGCAGGTAACACACCACTCTCTCCTGATCAATCTTAAACAGTACAGCAGCAGCAGGTAACACACTCTCTCTCCTGATCCATCTTAAACAGTACAGCAGCAGCAGGTAACACACACACACACACTCTCCTGATCCGTGTTAAACAGTACAGCAGCAGCAGGTAACACACACACACACACACACACTCTCCTGATCCATCTTCAACAGTACAGCAGCAGCAGGTAACACACACTCTCCTGATCCATCTTAAACAGTGCAGCAGCAGCAGGTAACACACACACTCTCTCTCTTGATCCATCTTAAACAGTACAGCAGCAGCAGGTAACACACACTCTATCCTGATCCGTCTTAAACAGTACAGCAGCAGCAGGTAACACACACACTCTCTTGATCCATCTTAAACAGTACAGCAGCAGCAGGTAACACACACACTCTCCTGATCCATCTTAAACAGTACAGCAGCAGCAGGTAACACACACTCTCCTGATCCATCTTAAACAGTACAGCAGCAGCAGGTAACACACACTCTCTCCTGATCCATCTTAAACAGTACAGCAGCAGCAGGTAACACACTCTCTCTCCTGATCCATCTTAAACAGTACAGCAGCAGCAGGTAACACACACACACACACTCTCCTGATCCGTGTTAAACAGTACAGCAGCAGCAGGTAACACACACACACACACACTCTCCTGATCCATCTTCAACAGTACAGCAGCAGCAGGTAACACACACTCTCTCCTGATCCATCTTCAACAGTACAGCAGCAGCAGGTAACACACACTCTCCTGATCCATCTTAAACAGCACAGCAGCAGCAGGTAACACACACACTCTCTCTCTTGATCCATCTTAAACAGTACAGCAGCAGCAGGTAACACACACTCTATCCTGATCCGTCTTAAACAGTACAGCAGCAGCAGGTAACACACACTCTCTCCTGATCCGTCTTAAACAGTACAGCAGCAGCAGGTAACACACACACTCTCCTGATCCGTCTTAAACAGTACAGCAGCAGCAGGTAACACACACTCTCTCCTGATCCATCTTAAACAGTACAGCAGCAGCAGGTAACACACACTCTCTCCTGATCAAGTACCAGCTCCTTGTGAGAGCTTTAATCACACGTTGTGCTAGTGTTTGTTTAGGTACAAGTAGTGTTGTTCTGTTCTCCCTTATCAGTGGCAGTACCAGAGGTGGCTTGAGGGGGCTCCAGCTCCCCTAAAGCCACCCCAGTTTTTTTTTTTTACCAGAGTAGCTGTTTTAAATTCTCAGCCTGATGATGTCATAACTTAATTTGTAGAAGGAATTAAGTTAGTTCTTGCTATGTGTTACAATATCCTTACATTTTATTGGCCAACTTAAACACCATTACCTTTTGATGTCCTGCATGCAGATAATATTTGATATAGTTATTGTTCTTATTCTTTGCTATGGACAATTATTTTCTCAGTTTCATGTTGTGTAATTAAAAGTACCGTATATACCCGTGTATAGCACGAGTTCTTAAGACCAAATTTTTGGGCAAAAAGTTGGGGTCGACCTCTATACGGGTAATAGTTTCGTTAGGTTGAAAAATATTTACCAGTAACTACCAGTAAACAATGGAAACGACGCACCAACGCACCACCAGCTGTGAGTGTCGGTACAGTTGCCAGGGCAGTCTCTTGCGTCATCATAGCTAGCCCAAAGTAGCCAAATCCAGGTATGGTATACACAGGACGATGTAAAACATAAAGTATTCATTTTTAAAAGTTTATTTATAGATACATAAATTTTTGTTAATTAAATTTGAAACATCAATATGATGTGAGTCAGGTCATCTACACACAGTTGCCAGTTTCAAAATTTTCCTTTTAAAATTTTAAGTTACCGAGTATTTCTTTTCCCAAATCGTTTTACAATACTGTAGGTAAAACAGTATACTATTGTGCAAACCCCACAGAAAAAAAATTAACAAATGGAGACACCAAAAATGTAAAAAAAAAAAAATGCTGTCTGACTTGCAACACTGTTGGTAGGGTCAGGTGGTTCTAACGGTACCTGCCAGGACCCGGTAATCAAATTTATAACAATATCTAACCTCAATTACTGTAGTTTATCTGATGTAGGCAATATGAAGTAAAAAATACCAGTTAAAGTGAGAAATTGGAAGAGAATAAACAAGAAAGATGTTGGGCTATTTTTGGTAGGGCTGAGGGAGAGAGTACCAGCTGTTTGGTCTTTTTTGGCGGGAGAGTCACGCAAATATCCGTACTAGTATTTGTTTGGTGTCTTCTGTATTTTTAAAAATGAATACTTGTAAATTAAAAGTACCGTAACATTGTATTATATAAAAACTTGTCATATTTCTGGAAAATAAGAAGCAAGAAAATAAGAATACACCGGTAAACACAATTTCAACGTACGCTAAAATTAAAAGCTGCTTAAGAAGGGCCGATGCAAACACAAAGCCTCCACGACCAGGGCTCTGCCGTATCAGCTAGACGGTACACGTGTTTTTCGAATCGTTTTCAGTTAAAAAACTTTTACATCACAAGTGAATTAGGATAGAATATTATTGTAATATAACAGTTTTTAACTGAAAACCATTCAAAAGGCGATTACGGTAACATCTTTTGAACGAAAGAAAGCGAGCCATTGTTTTTGTCACGATTTTATCCCACTTTCCACTATAACACGTACGTCATTTCAGCAAAAATATTACATTTCCATATTCTCAGAAATAAATAGTAGTTTTGCTGAAACGTGATGTATTTCAATGTAAATTAGGATAAACTACATGACGAAAACAAAAGACTTTACCTAACCTTCCGATGTTCAAGATATGTTACTCGTATTTTTAATAGTTTTCGGTTAAAATACTGTTATATTAGTGATATTCTATTCATACTGTGGTTGATATAATACCTTCACGGAAATGTAATATTTTTTGCTGAAATGACGTACGTATTACAGTGGAAAGTGGGATAAAATTGTGATGAAAACAATGACTTTCGCTTTGTTTCGTTCAAAAGATGTTACCGTAATCACTTTTCGAATGGTTTAGTTAAAAAACTGTTGTATTGTATTACAATAATATCCTAATTGACTTAAATAAATATTACGATACCATATTTCTGAATATTTTCATTAAAATCCATCCAAATCATTTTCCTTGTCATCGTCTGCAGCACCAAACAGCTTCTCCCAGTCCTCTCCTTGAACAGGGCTAGAGGGTACGTGTTTTTCGAATCGTTTTCAGTTAAAAAACTATTATATCACACGTATATTTTACCTAAACTGCGCCTGAATGAATATATTCTCGGAAATAAATAGTAGTTTTGCTGAAACGTGATGTATTTCAATGTAAAATAGGATAAAATACATGACGAAAACAAAAGACTTTACCTAAGCTTCCGATGTTCTTGAGATGTTACTCGTTTTTTTAATAGTTTTCGGTTAAAATTCTGTTATATTACAATGATATTCTATTCATACTGTGCTTGATATAATACATTCACGGAAATGTAATATTTTTTGCTGAAATTACGTACGTATTACAGTGGAAAGTGGGATAAAATCTTGAAGAAAACAATGACTTTGGCTTTCTTTCGTTCAAAAGATGTTACCGTAATCGCTTTTCGAATGGTTTAGTTAAAAAAACTGTTGTATTACAATAATATTCCCTCCTAATTGACTTGAATAAATACTTGAATGGAAATATACAATATTTTTGTTGAAACTACCTGCGTTTCAGTGTAAAGTGTCGTAATAATAAATGGTAAACAAGTTTATAGGACGTAGTGTTTTTCTGAAGGTTTTGTTGTTCCTTTACCCTCAAAAACTTGGGTCGACCTATAAACGAGGAATATCATAAATTAACGATTTCTTGGTCATAAAATCGGGGTCGACCTATATACGAAGGGGGGTTATAGACGAGTATATACGGTATCTTTAGAAAACGTTGCCATTTTTATTGATCTGTAAACATACAATCTAAGTAAAAATGTTGTGCCTGTTCTGTAAACACTGCTTCAAGACACGTCCCAGGCCCCCCCCCCCCCTTCCAGCCAGATTGCCGCCCCTAAGCCTATCCTATATAGAAATTCTGAAGCTGTCACTGTCCCTTATAAATGGTGTTTGTTGTCAGCAGGTGAAGGTCTCCCTCACACAGCAGGGACACACCTTATGGAGGGAGAGGGAGGAGATGCTGTGTTTGTGTTGGGTCAGACAGGAGGAACACTGCTGGTGGTCAAGATGATAGATCAGCCGTATTCGGTGTTTACCGAGATCATCAAAAACGCCTCCTTGATGAACAGACTCTTCACCGGCTTTGTCCCGGGAATGTTTAGGTTTGTACAAGAGTGTGTGTGTGTGTGTGCGTCCTTTACCCTCTCATTGGCTGCAGCAGCTTGTCAGTACAGTACTTATAGTGTACAAGAGAGTGAACTGTGTGGGTCTGAACAAAAACATTTTCTTAACAGTACATCTGACCCAATAATGAAATGTGAATGTTGAATTACATATTGTTATAAAAAGTTAGTCTTATAACCAATGGTATTCATCAATAATTTCTAAAGTATTTGCATCCAGAGTGACACTGTTTCTTTATACAGTTATTGTATTCTTATAAATACAGTAATGTGCTCAATACTTAACTCTTGTGTTCACTCCACTCCTGGTTGGGGGATATTGCTTATTATGGTTGGTTCTTGTGTTGGTTGATGGATGTATGGATATTGGTGGTTGTGGTTGGGTAGTAAGTTGGTTGATGAGGAGATAGAAGGTGTAATGATAAAGGTATTACAATATATTGTTCCCCAACAGAGGCATGGAGGGGTGTGAGACAGTGACCAGTCTGGTGATCAAGGAACTGGCAGGAGACGTGGTGGCCGTGGGTGTGTGTCGCGACGGTAAGGTGAGGGCCTGGTCGTGCTCCCGCCTCCAGTGTGTCCTGGCCCACGATACTCTGGAGAACACAGCTGAGGCTGGACGCAAGTTAAACCCTGGAGGTGAGACTGTGTAGTGTAGTGCTTTATTGTGTAGTGTAGTACAGTACAGTACACAGCCTCTTTGCCATCAAGACTCCTGCTGTGCCTCCTCATGGCAACACACAATAATTAGGTGGCTCGTGAACCAAAGCTAGACCAGCAGGGGATCTTGGAGCACCAGTGGGCCCCAGAAGGATGGCACATAGGCCCACCGGCATGTGGACACGTCCTGGCATCTACCAACCATTGCCCCGCTGCCTTGTGGATTAACCTTGGCAGGTATAAGGCTACGGGAGTAAACCATGAACGAAAAATCTGCGGTAGAGCCCAACATCAGGCAGACATGCTTACAGATCTCCAGCAAGACCCCAACGGCGGTATAGGCGGAAGAGGTGACCACCATGGAAACCCAACGACTAGACCGGTGGATGAAGGCAATGCAAAAAAGACAGGCTTTTAAGATGAAACCCAACAAACTGGGCGATCGACAGTCCTTTGTAACTCTTTCTCCCCAGTCATTGCAGCAACCTGCACCACTGGATCAGGAAAAGATGTGTGGTTGCAGCCTGCACTCCTGCCTCACCACATAAATCAACTCATGCGCAGCCATCATCCAGCTCATCATACCTCTCATCATCACCAAAACCCCTATACCCCCAAAAGTCCTATGGCGATGGCCGAGTGGCGACTGGGACGGGCAGAGATGACTGCCGTGATTCTCTAGTCACAACTCTGCACATGGGCGGCACAGATAAGATGGTCGTTTATGCACTGGGATCTAGGCAGCAGTGCAAGCAGATCCTGTCTGTGCGACTGAGCTGCCCTTACGAGGAGCCACTCTGCTCACCCCACATGGGGAGGGGGCTAGAAAAGCATACAGTAGTGTGCTTACAACTCACTTGACTGGGCAACTGCACCCAATAAAGTCATACTAATGCAATCAAAAATATCACAAGAGATCCAATGAAAAATAAACTATACAACCTCTTATGGTCACTGCATGGAATGTCATGACCCTTCTGGATACTGGCACAAATGAGCGTCCTGAAAGAAGAACTGCCCTTGTGGCAAAAGAGCTGGCTAGGTAAACATAGACATAGCAGCCATTAATGAGTCCCGGCTCCCAGATTAGGACCAACTCACAGAACAGGGTCTGGCTACACCTTCTGGAAGGGTAAGGCTGCTGTGGAGAGAAACTGCATTTATGGAGCTGGCTTTGCCATCCGCCAATCCATCCTACTCAGGCTAACTTATATGCCTGTTGGGATCAACGAACGGCACATGATGATCTGAGTCCAACTGCGTCACTCACGTCATGCCTTCCTCATCAATGCATACGTCCCAACACGATGCAGAGGATAACATCAAGGAGGCCTTTTATGCCGACCTTGACAGAGTGCTAACCTCTATCCCTAGAGAAGATAAGGTTGTGCTCCTTGGTGACTTCAGTGCCAGAGTTGGCAGAGATGCTGACATTTGACAGGGAACCATAGGGAGAAATGGACTCGGGAAGTGTAATCCCAATGGCCTTCTCCTCCTCAGCAAGTATGCTGCACACAACCTCATTATCACCAAGACCTTATTTAGGCAGGCTGACAAGTTCAAGGTTTCGTGGCAACACCCACGATCCAAACGCTGACATCTCATTGATTACATCATTGTCAGCGAGAGATCGCTGAGGTGTCCTCATCACCCGAGCCATGCGTGGCTCACACCACTGTGACACTGATCATCGGCTCATCAGAGCCAAACTCTCCTTTCACGTCGTCCCAAAACAGCGAAGGCAACAAGCCTCCAGAATAACAATAAACAACCTAAATCCATGTCCTACATGGGGTATCTGCGACATTGTCATGACAAACAAAAACCTGCAGCGAGACTCTTGGCCAGAAGAATACAATACACCAGGACTGGTTTGACGAAATAACAAAGAAATCAATGTACTCGTCGGTCATGGTTTTGGGTGAATCGGTGGTAGCACGAGTGGGTTATATTATATATAGATTATAACATGTTGTGTTTCTTATTACTTACCGTAGAGTTCGATACCTTCACACTGGTTACTTAAAGTAGATTATGGCGTATCTACGTAGAAGTTCACTCCACCACTCGACATTCCATGATTTATACTTGATAAATGATGATTTAATGAATTCCATTAATTTCCAACATCCATCTAAGTTATTGGTTATACTTTGTCATAACCAATCAGTCATTACCTTTAGTAATAATAAGATACAGTAGGATCACAGGTATGGGCAGATAATTGAACTTACATTTATTTGTCGAGCTTCCATACAATGATTTACAATTTGCATGGATATATGAATCACAAACTTTCACTCTGTAATAAAATTAATCCTCTAAAAGAGAATTTTCAACTTGGGGACACATGTGGTTACTCTACTATGGGTGTGTCTTAACAGAGCCTTAATTCTTCAAGTGATACATATACTGTCAGCCTGGATTGCTTTGTTGCAACCAGGCTTCATCACAAGAACTTCTTCCCACGGCCATAACAACAAAAAGTACTCTTGGGTTACCACACATAGTCTCGCGTCACTGAAAGTCACTGTAGACGGTTGTACCGGCAAGGAGAACTGATGAGCATGACTTGAATTAACCATTTAGGTGCAATAGACCTGCCTGGATTGCTTTTGTCGCAACCAGGCTTCCACACGTGATATTTCCACGGGGATAACAAACCTAGGTTAACACACTTAGTCTCGTGTCGATCACGGTCACTGTAGACGGGTGTCGTGCAAGAGAACTCTAAGTGTGAATTGTTTAACCATTTACTGTAGGTTTGATAGGCCCGCCTGGATTGTTCTTGTTTCAACCAGGCATCCACACGTGATATTTCCACGGGGATAACAACCTAGGTTAACACACTTAATCTCGTGTCGACGACGGTCCACAGGACGGAGTGGCGGTGGAGGACTCGGTGTGGTGTCCCGCTCCCTTTCAGGAGAGAGAGGATGGGAACGACGTCTTAACTAACCCATGGCCAAGGGAATACTACTTAAAATGAGGTTTTGGGTGTGAAGCGATGAACAGTACAACACTGTCTACTGCTCCTCCCCCTAAAGGCTGGCTAACATACCACTAATGGAAAATACATGTCCCAGTTATGCCTCGCCGGGTCCCTCATCTCTAGTAAAACAAACTTTGGAGTTGGTTGCGTGTGTAAGCCTAACGCAACCCATGACATCGTTGATGATAAATGTGCTGCTGTAACTGACTGGCAGAACAGCCCTCAGTCTCAGATCAAAGCTGATGCCTTCCACCAGAAGAAAGTGGCAGCCCAGCTTGAAATTTGCAATCTAAGGAATGACTGGTTTAAAGATAAAGCACGTGAAACGCAAAATCTTGCAAATCGGCTCAAGATGCGTGAATTTTTCATTTCCAATAAAATGATGTATGCCCCAACTACTCATGGCATAGCCCCCCCCCCCCCCCCCTGCACATTTGATGGTAACTCCTTAATTAAAGACGAAGAAGGCATCTATCAGTGCTGGGAACAACACTAACATTTGCTTACCCATCTCAGCTATCCTCCATCCCTGGATGAGGTAGCTACTGCCACCAAACATGAAAAATAACAAAGCCTCAGGGCCTGATGGAATCCCAGCCGAGGTGCATAAAGCAGGAGGACCTCTGCTTACCAGCCGTCTCCACTCTCTCCTGGAGAATATATGGGAAAAGGAGGAAATCCCCCAAGCTCTTAAAGACGCCTCCATCGTCAATATTTATAAGAACAAGGGAGACCAGTCAGACTGTGGCAACTGCTGTGGGATCTCGCTGCTGTCCGGAGCTGACAAGATTATTGCCCAAGTCCTCCTAAACACGACTACAACCAGAGGCGGAAAACTTCCTCCCAGAATCTCAATGTGGTTTTGGACCATCACGTGGCACCACTGACATCATCTTTGCTGCCCACCAGATACAGGTAAGGTACAGTGTCCTGTACAATGGCACCCAGTTCTTCCCCATACAAACGGGGGTAAAACATGGATGTGTACTGTCACCAACTCTCTCTTCCATTTTCTTGGCTGCCTTCCTTACTCGTGCCAGTGCCAAAGTGGCCGGTGGGATGGACTTTTCAACATAAGACGACTCCAGGCAAGACCAAAAGTGTCAGCATCTTCCATCATGGAACCTCAGTATGCAGACAACCTTACTCTCGTCGCTCACACTGCACGCGATATACAGGAGATCCTGAACACATACGCAGGTGCACACTTCAGCCTTGAGGTGAATGTATGTAATACTCAGATTCTCTTTCAGACTGCCCTTGGTTCAGCCACACTTCCACCATTCATCCAGCTTAACGGTACTACCCTCTAATTTTACCCACTTTTAGTATCTCGGCTCCCACCTGTTCGCCACTGTGGACATTGATGAAGATATTCAAAATAATATCAGATGTGCATCTCATGCCTTTGGCAGACTCCGTACCTGTGTACAGGTATCGAGCAGTGGTCGCATACAGGAGGCACCTCAAGGCACTTGAAAACTTTCACCAACGTAGTCTACGATCCATCCTCCGAGTTTGCTGGGAAGACAAGAGAACAAATGCCAGTATTCTTGCTGACACCAACTGTAGGAGCATCTAGGCTACCGTTGTCCATGAACACATATGTTGGAATGGCCATGTTACCCGCATGGGTGACAGTAGACTGTTAAAACAGCTACTTTACAGTCACCTAACGAATAGTAAACGTTATTCTTGCGGACAACTAAAAGTGCCATAAAGACCACACAAGAAGGTGTCAATATTTTCTAGTTAGCCCGACTGCATACCAAGGCAGACAAGTGCCAGCGCCAGAAAGACGCTGCTGCTGCACCAGGTCACCGCATCTCTGTGTCGTGGCTGGTGGGGAGGGAGCACCAGTCTGCAGGCCTAACACTGTCCTCACCGTCTCTACATCATCTGGGTTCTGTTTCTTCCCCATCATTGTCTTCCTCACTCAATACTCTATCACTACCACTCAAATCAAACAACTCTTGATGAACAGCACAACTGTCAAGCAAATGCCTTCACTTGGGTGTGGAGGAGTGAGGTGGGTCATAAGAGAGGTCTAAGGACGTGCATCTATCACAGTGTCTGGCGGGTCACTGACCATGAGTCCTGAGTCTTGAGACAAATACATCCTGGTTGAGTTGTCAATTACACCAATATCTCTTACAAAGTATTTTCTCCCACCTGGACAGTCAAAACATGTCACGAAAATAAAGAGCGTTCATGAACGTCACCCGGGGTTTAAGGGTTAATAACTCATATCATTGTATCATACCTAGGTGATCGTCATACTCGATTCCAAGTGACAGCAAAGTAGTACAGGAAGTTGTAGTAAAGTGTAGTGTTTCTAAGTTGTGTTGTGTTTCAAAGTTGTTTTGCAGTAGATAATATTGTATGATGATAATGAACCTGTATTTGAGACTAACGAGTGTGTGTCTGGTCCTCAGCTCAGCGTCACCAGATACGCAGTCATGGTCAAGGAGAGAGCACCGTCCTGGGTGTGTTCCTCAACTTTACTGAGAAACACCTGCTGGTTGTGTACCAGCCAACAGTCAACCTGGGCCAAGTTACACTCACCCATGTGAAGACTCTCTACCCTCCTCAGGTGAGTACGAGTGTGTACTTCACCAGGTAGTGTGTGTACTTCACCAGGTAGTGTGTACTTCACCAGGTAGTGTGTGTACTTCACCAGGTAGTGTGTGTACTTCACCAGGTAGTGTGTGTACTTCACCAGGTAGTGTGTACTTCACCAGGTAGTGTGTGTACTTCACCAGGTAGTGTGTGTACTTCACCAGGTAGTGTGTACTTCACCAGGTAGTGTGTGTACTTCACCAGGTAGTGTGTACTTCACCAGGTAGTGTGTACTTCACCAGGTAGTGGGACACACAAATATTGATAATAAAACAGTTTATTTAGCCAGAAAAATCCAGGTACAGAGTGGATAATATTACCATGGCTGAGGTGTCATGAAGTAATGCTGCAACAAGTCACCTCAACAAGTGTTGAAAGTATTTCAATAATCTTCCCTAGATGATCAAGAGTGCAGCAGTTTGTTGATTAGGTTTTGTTTTCTTCCTCAGTACGACTTGGTTGACTTCAGCCTCACGTCGTCGTACATCTGGACGTTGTGGACAGATGCCAACAACGAGACACAGGTGAGTGTCTGTGTAGGGTAGCTGTTACAGCGGGTAGAGGCTGTACTAGTAATGGGTCATATGTCAAACAATAATTGGCAGCTGCCATCACACGCTATAACTATACAATTCAGTATGTACATGTACAGTGATCCCTCGGTTAACGAGCGCCTCGGTTAACGAATTACCTTCCATAAGATTCTTCACTGCTCCTGCGTCCAAGGTCACCACTCCTCCCAACTCGCTCCCTCCGCTCCCTCCTCCACCTCCACACCGTCACTACTGCTGACAACAAACACAAATGTTTTGTGAATAACTGCACCTCCACTTCCTATGTACAGTACTGAACTGTACTGTGCTGTGCATTTTTACAAACAATAAACATGGCAAGAAAAGCTATTAAAAAAAAAGATAAAAATTTCACTTTACTGTACAGTTCCTATCCTCGGCGACAGGGCGGGGGTCATCAGGCTCATCGTCACTCAATTCCATAACAGGTGGTGAAGTGGGGGCGACTGTGGATTCAGCTGCTTCCTCACTGCCGCCAGTGATTGATGGTGTTAGATCTCTACTTCAGTGATCAAAGAACATGGTGATGGGGAGTTGTCGTCTCTTTCTTTCATTTCTTCCATGATGTTTTTGTATGGAGCAAAAACGTCATCCATCCCTCGCATGAATTTCAGGGCACGCACCATGGAGGGGTCCATACTATAGGCCAGGTTTTTCAGTGCCTCAATATTCCTGGTCATCTCCCCCAACTTCTCCAACGTTATTTATTGGTCCTCTTCCTCATCCTCTTTCCCTTCCTCTTCCTTGCCTGAGTCTACTAAATCCTGTAGATCCTCCTCGGTCAGCTCAGTGTCGTGCTCTTCAATTAGCTCCCTAATCTCGTCCTCTGCCATGTCCCGGAAGCCTTCAGCAGCCACTTTCCTTGACAGTGCCAGGGTCTTTCTGAATATTTTCATTAAAATCCATCAAAATCATTTTCCTTGAACAGGGCTAGAGGGTACGTGTTTTTCGAATCGTTTTCATTTAAAAATATGTTACAGCAGATGTATATTTTACCTAAACTGTGCCTGAATGAATATATTCTCAGAAATAAATCGTAGTTTTGCTGAAACGTGATGTATTTCAATGTAAAATAGGATAAAATACATGACGAAAACAAGAGACTTTACCTAACCTTCCAATGTTCAAGAGATGTTACTCGTTTTTTTAATAGTTTTCGGTTAAAATACTGTTATATTACAATGATATTCTATTCATACTGTGCTTGATATACTACATTCACGGAAATGTAATATTTTTTCTGAAATGACGTACGTATTATAGTGGAAAGTGGGATAAAATCGTGACGAAAACAATGACTTTCGCTTTCTTTCGTAAAAAAAAAAGGTGTTACCGTAATCGCTTTTCGAATGGTTTTCAGTTAAAAAAAGCTGTTGCATCACAAGTGAATTAGGATGGAATATTATTGTAATGCAACATTTTTTAACTGAAAACCATTCGAAAAGCGATTACGGTAACATCTTTTGAACGAAAGAAAGCGAGTCATTGCTTTCGTCACTTTCCACTGTAATACGTACATCATTTCAGCAAAATATTACATTTCCATATTCTCAGAAATAAATAGTAGTTTTGCTGAAACCTAATGCATTTCAATGTAAATTAGGATAAACTACATGAAAACAAAAGACTTTACCTATCCTTCCGATGTTCAAGAGATGTTACTCGTTTTTTTAGTAGTTTTCGGTTAAAATACTGTTATATTAGTGATATTCTATTCATACTGTGCTTGATATACTACATTCACGGAAATGTAATATATTTGCAACTACAATGCTGATGTCAACACAAGCGTGGTTACAGCGAGACTGATTGAGTGAGGGAGAGCTATGCGTGTGTGTGTGAGGTTGCGGGAGCGGGCGGTGTCCTGTGTTTGGTGCCGCGCGCGGGTTGAATGTACTTCAATTACTTCAATGTACAGAATATTCCTCCGGCGGGGCAATCCGCGTATTTGCAAATCCGTGTATGCTAAACCCGCGTATGTTAAAGGCCGACTGTACACCAAGAGAACTAACATTTTATGGGTGAAATGGCGCCATGGGGCGACTTCTCTTCCACCCCAATGCCTTCTCTTTTCCCTTCTCCTCCACCCCCATTCTAATTTCCATCATCATTATCATCAACCAGGAGCCTTCTACATGCGCACCTCAAAGTAAGTGAACTTTACTGCATTTATTTTTAGTTTGTATGTAATTTTCGGTGAGCTGGAACCAATTACCCAAAAACCCATTGAAACAATGGTTTCGGTTAACGAGCAACCTTCTGGAACGAATTGTGCTCGTTAACCGAGGGACCACTGTATCATATTCTCAAAAATAAGGCATTAATAAATATAGAACCAAGCCTTATCCAGTAATATCTCCTTTAGCTGTAATCCCTCAAACTGGGAACTCTCTGATAGCAGGAATTGAAATTTTCCCGGAAGATCGTTCCCAAAGCCGGAATTGTCCGGAAAATTCTGGATTTTGGAACAGTTTTCTGAGGGGCGCATTTTTCGAAAATTCCGAGAAATTTTTTTCGGTAACCGGAAAATTCCGGGAATGGGTGATATTTTTCCGGCCTTGAGAGAGTTGTCTCGTTTCCTAGAAATCTCTCATTCCGGGGATTGCTTTGCACCAAATGTTCTGCCGGCCGGAGATATCACTGTATTCAAATAACTACTGTACAGGTATGCAGGAAAACAATGACAAAACTTTATGGAGATGCAACTTTTAATATTTTAATCTGGCTACCACTAGATGATTTTATTCAGTTGGGTAAGTTCCATCTTGTAGCCAAGGGGTTAAACAAAACTTGGCTGCTTCTACAAGATATAGAGTCATACTTATCCTTAATCTATTTGCTCATAAGTGCTCCCTCATGCAAAGGAACACCTTACTTAGAACATGTATTCATCCCCCTCTCATCCTTTTGTAACTTCAGTATTTTCATCTGGTTAACGCTAGACGATGACACTTGGCTGAGGAAACCCCGCCAGTATTGTCTCCTTCCCACAGAAAGACACATATCATGATACACTCCTCCCCTCTCCCTCCTGCTCACTAGTAAATGCTTTGAATTCACACTTCAGGGTTCACACTTCAGGGATAGAGGATTGGTAATGCAAAAAGGCAAATACAGGAGTGAAGGCAACTGTACATAAGTTCTCTATGCACTGTTGCAGCCATTAGCGACATGTAATATTCTTCAGAGGCAAACTTGTATGCATGACGATACATCTTGTTTTTTGTTTTCCAGCTGCTGTACGCCCCAGTCAACAGTGTAGGGGAGTCGAAGGATCCCCCTGGCTTCTCTTCAGTTGTGTTGGAGTCGCCCCCAGAGAAGGAAGTCCCCCTCACAGACCCATTTCTGGACCCTCGGGAGGTCTACTTACGAGAGCTCTTCATGCCTAATAGATTCTCTGCCCACACTCTTCGTAAAGCTTTAGGGGTGAGTAGATGGGGACTTGACCAGGCTGAAGGTGTGAGTGTGTGAGAGAGAGAGTGAATGGTGTGTCATATAAAGAGAGAGAATGGTGTGTGTAGCCATCATCAGTGGAAGTTAGCTGTAGGGACGGTGGTCATCATCAGTGGAAGTTAGCTGTAGGGACGGTGGTCATCATCAGTGGAAGTTAGCTGTAGGGACGGTGGCCATCATCAGTGGAAGTTAGCTGTAGGGACGGTGGTCATCATCAGTGGAAGTTAGCTGTAGGGACGGTGGCCATCAACAGTGGAAGTTAGCTGTAGGGACGGTGGCCATCATCAGTGGAAGTTAGCTGTAGGGACGGTGGTCATCATCAGTGGAAGTTAGCTGTAGGGACGGTGGTCATCATCAGTGGAAGTTAGCTGTAGGGATGGTGGCCATCATCAGTGGAAGTTAGCTGTAGGGACAGTGGCCATCATCAGTGGAAGTTAGCTGTAGGGACGGTGGTCATCATCAGTGGAAGTTAGCTGTAGGGACGGTGGTCATCATCAGTGGAAGTTAGCTGTAGGGACGGTGGTCATCATCAGTGGAAGTTAGCTGTAGGGACGGTGGCCATCATCAGTGGAAGTTAGCTGTAGGGACGGTGGCCATCATCAGTGGAAGTTAGCTGTAGGGACAGTGGCCATCATCAGTGGAAGTTAGCTGTAGGGACAGTGGCCATCATCAGTGGAAGTTAGCTGTAGGGACGGTGGTCATCATCAGTGGAAGTTAGCTGTAGGGACGGTGGTCATCATCAGTGGAAGTTAGCTGTAGGGACGGTGGCCATCATCAGTGGAAGTTAGCTGTAGGGACAGTGGTCATCATCAGTGGAAGTTAGCTGTAGGGACGGTGGCCATCATCAGTGGAAGTTAGCTGTAGGGACGGTGGTCATCATCAGTGGAAGTTAGCTGTAGGGACGGTGGCCATCAACAGTGGAAGTTAGCTGTAGGGACGGTGGCCATCATCAGTGGAAGTTAGCTGTAGGGACGGTGGTCATCATCAGTGGAAGTTAGCTGTAGGGACGGTGGTCATCATCAGTGGAAGTTAGCTGTAGGGATGGTGGCCATCATCAGTGGAAGTTAGCTGTAGGGACGGTGGCCATCATCAGTGGAAGTTAGCTGTAGGGACGGTGGCCATCATCAGTGGAAGTTAGCTGTAGGGACAGTGGCCATCATCAGTGGAAGTTAGCTGTAGGGACGGTGGCCATCATCAGTGGAAGTTAGCTGTAGGGACGGTGGTCATCATCAGTGGAAGTTAGCTGTAGGGACGGTGGTCATCATCAGTGGAAGTTAGCTGTAGGGACGGTGGCCATCATCAGTGGAAGTTAGCTGTAGGGACGGTGGCCATCATCAGTGGAAGTTAGCTGTAGGGACAGTGGCCATCATCAGTGGAAGTTAGCTGTAGGGACAGTGGCCATCATCAGTGGAAGTTAGCTGTAGGGACGGTGGTCATCATCAGTGGAAGTTAGCTGTAGGGACGGTGGTCATCATCAGTGGAAGTTAGCTGTAGGGACGGTGGCCATCATCAGTGGAAGTTAGCTGTAGGGACGGTGGCCATCATCAGTGGAAGTTAGCTGTAGGGACGGTGGCCATCAACAGTGGAAGTTAGCTGTAGGGACGGTGGCCATCATCAGTGGTAGTTAGCTGTAGGGACGGTGGCCATCAACAGTGGAAGTTAGCTGTAGGGACGGTGGCCATCATCAGTGGTAGTGGCTGTAGGGACAGTGGTCATCATCAGTGGAAGTTAGCTGTAGGGACGGTGGTCATCATCAGTGGTAGTGGCTGTAGGGACAGTGGTCATCATCAGTGGAAGTTAGCTGTAGGGACGGTGGTCATCATCAGTGGTAGTGGCTGTAGGGACAGTGGTCATCATCAGTGGAAGTTAGCTGTAGGGACGGTGGTCATCATCAGTGGTAGTGGCTGTAGGGACAGTGGTCATCATCAGTGGAAGTTAGCTGTAGGGACGGTGGTCATCATCAGTGGAAGTTAGCTGTAGGGACAGTGGCCATCATCAGTGGTAGTGGCTGTAGGGACGGTGGTCATCATCAGTGGAAGTTAGCTGTAGGGACAGTGGCCATCATCAGTGGTAGTGGCTGTAGGGACGGTGGTCATCATCAGTGGAAGTTAGCTGTAGGGACGGTGGTCATCATCAGTGGTAGTGGCTGTAGGGACGGTGGTCATCATCAGTGGTAGTGGCTGTAGGGACGGTGGTCATCATCAGTGGTAGTGGCTGTAGGGACGGTGGTCATCATCAGTGGTAGTGGCTGTAGGGACGGTGGTCATCATCAGTGGTAGTGGCTGTAGGGACGGTGGCCATCAGTCTCTCTTGTTTACACTGTCTCTCTTGTTTACACTGTCTCCCTTGTTTACAGATCTACCGTCGCAGTGTAGACTTCTCCAGTGTGGGTGACAGGGTTATGTGGAGACTAAAGGAGGAGGTGGAGGCAGCACTCAGGGACCAGGTGGAGGCTCGCCTTGCCTCCAACCTCTCGGAGGAGGAAGTCTCACAGATGACACTGGAAGCTTGGGCCACATTTTACTCCCACACACTCCAGTACCACCAGGTATGTCTCTCATCATCATCATCATCATCATCATCATCATAATCACCACCACCACCACCACTGTTTGGGCCAGGTTTTGATATCAAACGATCTCACCTGTTAACACTTGCCTGAATGAGTGTAGAGTAGTCGCTGGTACCTTTAATGAAGCTGGGTGAGATAATAGGTAGTCTCAGGGCGTGTCACCTTTGATACAGTCGTTGAGTCCGAGCTGCCCTGGGTTACACTTGTAATTATCTTAGCTTATAAGTATACACAAGTGTACACAGGTTCTGTTATCTTCATTTGTTGTTCCTTGGTTTACTGTAAACACACGTGGTGAGTTTCTAGTTATATTGGATGGTCTGGTAGTTACAGAATTGTTTGTTGACAGACTACTGAGCATTAGCTATTAGCTTGTAAATAGCTTATATATTTAGAGAGATATTCAGCTATGCTCGCACACGTCTCTTTGGTACGGTGTCTGGCTGTGAACTGTGTGTAACTGTGAACTAGGCGAACCTCTCTGTGTCTGCTTGTAAGGGGGTATGTACTCTATACGCCAACACAGAGATAAGAGGCTACACTCCCCAGGCCTACTCTCACGGTGGCCTGGGGATATATATTTATGGGTTGTAACCTGAATCTGTGTGAAAGAACAAATGTTTATGTGTGCTGTCCACCCTAGGAGGTGTGACAGAACAAATGCTTTATGTAGCTGTATGCTCAATAGTCTGGGTGACAGAATGTATATAATGAATGGATGTCCTTAGCCCATATTTATATAATACTAATTGTTAAGGGCTGGAACACCACAACCACCACCATCATCACCACCACCACCACCACCACCACCACAACCATCATCACCCTCGTCACCATCACCACCACCACAACCATCACCACAACCATCACCACCATCATCACCACCATCTTCATCACCACCACCACCACCATCACCACCATCACTACCATCATCACTACCATCATCACCACCATCCACCACCATCATCACGACCACCATCACCACCACCACCACCATCACCACCACCACCACCACCATCTTCATCACCACCACCACAACCATCACCACAACCATCATCATCACCACCACCACAACCATCATCACCACCACCACAACCACCATCACCCCCCTCATCACCATCATCACCATCACCACAACCATCATCACCACCACAACCATCATCATCGCCACCACAACCACCATCATCACCATCATCACCACCACAACCATCATCACCACCACCACAACCATCATCATCACCATCATCACCATACCCAGGTTAAACACTTCTACAGTATTATTGTGTTACAGGTTGGACACAAGCCAGTGGGTGTTGTTGGTGGGGGAGGAGACCGCCTGGTTGGTGTAGTGAGGAAACAAGTCGTGTCGTGGGTGCGGCCGATGGATGCTCTGGAAGTGGTGGCGTTGGCTCCCCTCGAGAGCCTCAGCGTGGCCGCCCTGGACGGAGTGCTGAGCGAAGACGCCGTGGTGAGCGCCGCCGTCGTGGCGCTGGCCAAGCCGCTGCGTAGGGTACGGCAGATGCTGCCCCTGGAAGTGGCTGCTGCATTTACTCTCGACCTTCACCATCTGCAGCCACCAGACCAAGTTGGAGCTTCCATCACCGCTTCACTCTTGGCCGACAGTGCAACTCTCTCAACCACCTTAGGGCAGCAGCTGGCCAGTGTGTCTGGCTTGGTGGCTGGGCTATGGGCTTATCTTCATGCCCTGCAATTGGACATGGGTATGCCTGATGCTCTTACCTTAGAAAATGGAATCTCTTCATCGCCGGGAAGCCTGGCCGGTGCTCTGTCCGGACGTGCGGGGGCCGCCGTCATCAGCGCCGTGGTCTCCCAGGTGGCAAAAGTGAGGTTGGAGCTGTGCCGAGACTTGTTGCTCCTGCAGCAGGTGGCACTTCATTTGGGTCACCAGTGTCGCCTCACCCCAGATGCTGCCGCTCAGTTGCGTTCTACGCTCTTGCCAAAAACTGCTCTCCTCACTCAGGCGTATTTTGCTCTCCTGCATGTTTCCACGACTGCTGCCATCCAACCCACTCAGGCCACGCTAGAAGCAGGAAGACGTCAATTTGCCACACTGTCTCTCAGTGACGGCCCGGGGGTGGTTCACAACCCAGGTCGTCCTGCCACTGTTTTACAGCTCTTTTTCCTGAGCAGCGGAGGGGATCAGGCACGGGCACTAGTCAGACCTTCATTAGACAACAGCACTGGCACTGGCTACCCAGACTGCGGCTGGGCCCGGCTCTTGATGCCACTGGCGACGACGGTTGCCCAACTGGCTTGGCCCATCAGCCGTTGCTTGGTGTTGGTGGAGTGGCTGGTGTGGGGGGGACAACATGGAGCTGTACAGGAATATGTAAGACTTCTACAACCTTGGTGTGAGTGGAACAGCTGCTCCAGGAAGTTCTTGTTGGGTGTAGCACTTCTCAACCAAGGAGAGGCTACCAAGGCCGCCCGTCTCCTGCTGGCAGCCCTCGAGGGAGTTGTCACCGAAGACTTCCTGGGCGTAAAAGTGGCAGGAGGAGGACAAGAGACCCTCCCGGATCAGCTCCGTGTAATGTACTGCCTTCGCGTGATCCGTCTTCTGGAGCAGAGCGGACAGCCGGCTCTGGCCCTGCAGGTGGCTCAGGAGGGAGTGGCTATGGCCTCCTCCAACCACCCGTCCATGTCTGCTCTGTACTCGGTGGTCTTCAAACATCACCTGGAGCTGAACCACCATGATGAAGCCTTCACCGCCCTCCTCGCCTGCCCAGACCAACACCGCAGACGCAACTGTCTCCGTCAACTGATCGTATCTCTTCATGACAGGAAGTAAGTGTGTCATTATTGTGCATGATGATAACCAAATGCATGATGATTAACAGTCATTAAGTAACACAGTTAAGACCTACAGACAGTATGGTTGTCACAGCACTTGATTTGCCAGACTGTACTGTAGGGATAGTGTCTTGGTGAATACAGTAGTAGCCTACTGCAAGACAGAACTACACAGTACAGTACAGGGCACAACACAACACAGTACAGGGCACAACACAACACAGTACAGGGCACAACACAACACAGTACAGGGCACAACACAACACAGTACAGGGCACAACACAACACAGTACAGGGCACAACACAACACAGTACAGGGCACAAGTTTGGATGATGTGATGTGCTGTATTTGTTGGTGATGTTAAGATAGAGAATATAGAACTGTAGGTGAAGCATATACAGTAGAAGTCCAAAAATCCGGACTGCTTGGGGATTGGGTCGGTCCGGATTTTCGGATTTTCCGGATTCTCAGGCAGTACATTTAAAATTAAAATTTAGGGAGGAATAAAGAAGAGATGAACAGGTACATTTTGATAGTTTATTCATTAGCAAATAAAGCATGCTTCATTTATCAAAACGAGCAGTTTTAAAGAAATATTAAGTCAACACTAGACAAAAATGTAAACAAACTGTCTAATACCATGACGAGTCTTGAAATTCCTAAGCCATCCATCACTAAATGTTCACTCTGATTCAATGTTCATTTGCTCCTTAAAAGACTTTGCTTTGGCAATAAGTAGCGGCCCAGAAATTGCCATACCTTCTGATCGTTTTAACAAAAACCATTCGTGCAACACTTTATCAAGATTTTCTAATTTGGGCCAATGTAAACTTTTTCTTTCAGCAATTTTAATGTAAGGCTCAGAAGAAGCTGTGAATTCTAGAATTTTATTCTTTGCCTTTTTTATATCATAAATTGTAGTCTTTCCAATGTTGTATGTTACCATTAGAACAGCATTGCTCACATTACATTCTAGTTTCTTAATTATTTCAAGTTTGTCACTCAATTTCAATGTGTTCTTCTTTCTCTTCACACAACGAAGTTTATCTACTTTAGGAGCCATTATTATGGGCTTGTACTCTGTACATGGAAAGAGTAGGACTCAAAATTACATACGTTGTCACAGTTTGATTGCTTGTTTTAAAGTGGCGATCATGTGGTCGTTTGTTGTCGCTGTGCAGCTGTGGCATTCATGCATGTACACATACACACAAAAGATTTATTGTGCCTCAAATTTTACATTTCAGTTCAAGCTAACTACAAAACTAACAAAATTAGCTACCTATAATTTACAATTACTGTACTTTTATTATTAGAATTATGTAAATTAATTTTTTAAAGCAACTCCATTCATTCACATAACCCACAAAAGCCCCCGCTAAATTTAAAAAGTTTGAGTTTTCGAAAAGTCCGGATTCTCGGGTGGTCCGGATTCCTGGCATCCGGATTTTTGGACTTTTACTGTATCTTTAATACTGGCATACTGTGCTGCACTGTGCTGTATTGTACAGTACTGTGTTGTACTGTGCTGTACTGTAATGTATTGTACTGTACTGTACTGTCCTGTACTTTGCTGTACTGTACTGTATTGTACAAGGACAAGTATTAAGAAAAACAAATCCAGGGCTGTAGTGTATATCTGTCTAGCTGTAATGGTTACAACACAATAGGTTACAATATAATACAGCAGTGTGTGTGCAGGTGCCTCACTACACTGGTCGGTTACCAGTATGGCAGTCTGGAGTCTGACGTCATCACCATCTTGGAGAACCGTGCTCGCTCGGCCGACATCCTCGTCAACAACTACTATGACCTACTGTATGCCTTCCACATCAACAAACACAACTATAAGAAGGGTAATGTGTCTTTAACAGTCTATTGTCTCTGCTTTAACAGTCTATTGTTTACTGTAACAGTCTATTGTCTTTGGTTTAACAGTCTATCGTTTACTCGAACAATCTATTGTCTCTGGTTTATTGGGCTGCTCAACCAGTCTCCAGTACATGACTGCTGTAAGTGTTGTGTAGACCAGCGGTGTGTCTCACTGCTGTTATATAAGTGAGCATCTTTGACAGTCAGCAACATGTACAACACATGTTAGTGGACAGTGTCTTAACACAGGCAGGTGGACAGTGTGTTAGAGGGAGTGTCTTAACCCAGGCAGGTACAGTGGCTAGTATGTGTGTGTGGAGAAGGCTTTTAGCCATGAGAAACAGGGAACAGGTAGGAATTTATTGATAAACTTATAGATTGTTGTTGATATAATTGTATGCAGTATAAAGTTGTACAGTACAGTACGGAGTATCATGCCTACAGCTGCCTGTGTGATGTACGAGTGTGCTCTACGGCTCAACGTGGAAGGTGTTGGGGAGAAGGGACTGCGGCAACAGGCCAAGTGTTACCTAGCTTGTCTCAACTGTCTACAACACATCCCACCTCAACAAGCCTGGATTCTTAAACCTCTACCCAAGTTAACAGATGGTGAAGCTGAGGAGAAGACTGGCAGAATGGGTGAGTGTGTTGTGTTGCGTTAACACTCTTGGGGGGGGGGGGGGAGGGGTTCATATGCATATTTGTGTAGGAACTAAAAAATTACACTATACTGTAGTAATTTCGTATTTACACATGAATGCTAGATACACAAGGCGCACAGAGGCAATGTCGGTGTGATCTGTCACCTATGTAGACTGCCTCCATGGTTAGGTGAGACCACACCAGTCACCCTTTGTGTTTTATTGCCACAGGACATAACTCTGACCCACTGTTTTCTCGCGGCTTGTACTGATTTCTCGTTCATCACAGTGATTTAATTTATTGATAACAGTGTTGTGATAGTGTTGAATCATGCCTTGTGTTGCTGGTGAAGGTGGAGGGGTGGTAATAGTGTGATAACAGTGTTGTGATAGTGTTGAACCATGCCTTGTGTTGCTGGTGAAGGTGGAGGGGTGGTAATAGTGTGATAACAGTGTTGTGATAGTGTTGAATCATGCCTTGTGTTGCTGGTGAAGGTGGAGGGGTGGTAATAGTGTGATAACAGTGTTGTAATAGTGTTGAATCATGCCTTGTGTTGCTGGTGAAGGTGGAGGGGTGGTAATAGTGTGATAACAGTGTTGTAATAGTGTTGAATCATGCCTTGTGTTGCTGGTGAAGGTGGAGGGGTGGTAATGATGTGATAACAGTGTTGTAATAGTGTTGAATCATGTCTTGTGTTGCTGGTGAAGGTGGAGGGGTGGTAATGATGTGATAACAGTGTTGTAATAGTGTTGAATCATGCCTTGTGTTGCTGGTGAAGGTGGAGGGGTGGTAATAGTGTGATAACAGTGTTGTAATAGTGTTGAATCATGCCTTATATTGCTGGTGAAGGTGGAGGGGTGGTAATAGTGTGATGCTTCCCCGACCCTTCTAGTTAGTTTGTGTGGTTGGCCCTTCAACAAGCAGTCCTAGTGTGTAAGGAACTGCCTGTGTCGTTGTTGCTAAAAGGAAAAATGAAAGTGTTGCACTTATGGTGTCTCTGCCATCACAGTGTGGCTAACCTTGTGACCACTCATCCCGTCACAGGTGAGCATTACCCGTACTCCCACTAAAACAAGATTTAGTCGCCTTGTTCAGTACGGCACGGAGGAACATTACTAAGTGCTCCAACATCATGGAAGTCAAGAAATTCTTTTATTTTCATAAAAATTTGATGTAATATTTTTTATTCATTAATTAACCAATAATTTACAGTTATTAATTCATATGAATTTCGAAAATAATAAGCATTTATGAACACACTATATATAATGTATGTAAAAAATTAAAAAACTGTGAGCGAGCAATACTGTATAGTGATATCCCCATTAGCCGTAACAATTGGTGCAGAGCACTTCCGGGAATGAAAGATTTCCGGGTAACGAGATGACTCAAAACCGGAAAAATATCCCTCATCCCCGGAATTTTCTGGGTACTGGGAAAGCGATTTTCTGAGGAATTTTCAATTCCGGCTATCGGAGAGTTCCTGTTAAGAGGGATTCCGGCTAATGGAGTGGCAGCCATACACTACAATTTGTGTTGTACTCGTAGTTACATATAGATTTAATAATTTTCTTGTGAACACAGTAGTATCTCCGTTAGCTAGAATCCTTCAAACTCGGAACTCTCCGATAGCCAGAATTGAAATTTTCCGAGGCGCACATTTTCCGGAAAATTCTGAGAAAATTTTCCTAATACCCGGGGATGGGGGATTTTATCTGGCTTTGAGAGAGTTACCCAGAAATCTCTCATTCCTGGAAGAGCTCTGCACCAATTGTGTCACCAAGTAGCCAGTACCCAACTGCTGCCGGCAGCTGCAATAATATTTTTTTAGATCCTTGCCTCGTAAGGGGATGCTAGATAAGCTACCCCTCATCTGTGTCATGATTCTTTCTCAGTGAAATTTCATATTCTTAAATTATCTAAACTTTTCATAATGAACCCTTTGTGACGCAGGCGGCGCTACTCCAAAACGCAGCAACGACGGCGCATCAGTCGCCCCTCCACTGACCCGGCGGCGACCACAGGTGAAGGTGCTGGAGCTGACACACATTGAGCGAGAGTATGAGCTGGTTCATGCCAGGTTGAAGATGGTGAAGACCCAACCAGATATTCCTTCATCAGGTGAGTGGTGGTGTTAACTGTTAGTGGTGGTGTTAACTGTTAGTGGTGGTGGTAACTGTTAATGGTGGTGTTAACTGCTAGTGGTGGTGTTAACTGTTAGTGGTGGTGTTAACTGTTTTAGTGTATCATTTTAATGTGTTTGTGTTTCAGGAGGCCCTCTGAGTGCTGCGGACACAATCAGTCTGCTCACTCATGGCCGACTGTTCCGTGAGGCTGTGCGTCTAGCGAAGCTGTTTGAGCACCCGGTGGCTCCTGTCCTGAAGGGTCTGGCCCACGCCTGTCTCCATCCTCTGCTCACACGTAACATTGGTAGCACACAGGAAGAAAATGGAATTATCAGTGAGTATCATTCAGTTTAGGTATAAAATATTCTCTTTCAAAAGTATTGTGACTTGGTGTTAGTAATTAGTTTGATTATCCCTGGTACTGCGACCTGGTGTTAGTAACAAAAGATATCTATTAATAGTTAATCCTGTACAGTGTTGCTGTATATTGTAATGGACAGAATATTGATAAAAAAAGTTATGATACAATATTTTTACCACTTTACTTGGTTGTCTTATTTGGTAAACACTATTGATTGAGTGTGTGTGATGGAGGAGTACGTGTGTGTTCATGTGTTTATCGTAGACCACATCCTAGGAGGACACCTGTTTGCGTTGTTGACACACATTAGTTTCTTCAGTTGTGTGTTGATATCATAGTCTTTAACCAATAGAAACATTATAATATAAATTAGATGTGGATAAGATAAGGCCCAACAGTACTTATTTGCCACCATTGTATGTGAGAGTTTAGCCCCAAGTAAATAAGTCCGGTAATTCTCATAGCTGCTGCTGACCAACACCTTTACCCTAGTATTGTTCTGTTACAGGAGAGAACGATGAGAGTGAAGTGTGGTGGAGTCTACTGAAAGATCTAGTGGAGGAGGAGGAACGGAGTAACCAGTCGCTGCTGCATCATGCCGTGGCCTCCGTGCTCCTCCAACACACCACCTCCCTCCCTACATGGCTTGTCAACTCTTACAAGGTTCTTACACCACTATTGTTCCTTTATATCATGTTGATGCTTTGTTCCATCCACGACTTGATGTGTTCTGTTCCTCCACTGTTATCATGATGGTGTTCTGTTCCTCCACTGTTATCATGATGGTGTTCTGTTCCTCCACTGTTATCATGATGGTGTTCTGTTCCTCCACTGTTATCATGATGGTGTTCTGTTCCTCCACTGTTATCATGATGGTGTTCTGTTCCTCCACTGTTATCATGATGGTGTTCTGTTCCTCCACTGTTATCATGATGGTGTTCTGTTCCTCCACTGTTATCATGATGGTGTTCTGTTCCTCCACTGTTATCATGATGGTGTTCTGTTCCTCCACTGTTATCATGATGGTGTTCTGTTCCTCCACTGTTATCATGATGGTGTTCTGTTCCTCCACTGTTATCATGATGGTGTTCTGTTCCTCCACTGTTATCATGATGGTGTTCTGTTCCTCCACTGTTATCATGATGGTGTTCTGTTCCTCCACTGTTATCATGATGGTGTTCTGTTCCTCCACTGTTATCATGATGGTGTTCTGTTCCTCCACTGTTATCATGATGGTGTTCTGTTCCTCCACTGTTATCATGATGGTGTTTTGTTCCTCCACTGTTATCATGATGGTGTTCTGTTCCTCCACTGTTATCATGATGGTGTTCTGTTCCTCCACTGTTATCATGATGGTGTTCTGTTCCTCCACTGTTATCATGATGGTGTTCTGTTCCTCCACTGTTATCATGATGGTGTTCTGTTCCTCCACTGTTATCATGATGGTGTTTTGTTCCTCCACTGTTATCATGATGGTGTTCTGTTCCTCTGGGTGACTTTATGTTAGCAGTTACGGTCACTGGCAGAGATGTTACCTTATTTTCCAGCTGCGGGACATAATTCAGACAAAATCAGCTCACATCTACCTGGGAAAGTTGTTGGAGCTACCTGAAACTAATACAAGTGTGTATGAGCACTTGATGCAAAGATACCTTGTAGTGCAGAGGAGTGAGAAGTGCTGGGCTCTTGTCATCTGACTTAATCATAGAGGAGATTTTTTCCCCCCTGGGGAATAGCCCACCCAGGCACAGGTCATCCACCCATAGCGATACTGGGGGGGGGGGGATAAGATAAGAAAATAAATATTAGAGAACAAAACTGTTAATCTACACTATGAAGATGCCAGAAAACCAGCTTTTTGAAGTGAGACAGATTGTAAGAGGAAGGAAACAGAAAAGAAAAAAAATCTTTATTTTTTATTTTACTCAAAATAATTCTATCAATGTTGTTATAATTTCAGTTTTTGTAGACAAAAATTCATATTTTTAAACATGATTCTTTTGATAAAGTTATATACTAAATTTTCTTGAAATTTTTGGTAATTTTATTTAGGAATACAATTATTTTCCATAACTTCTCTTTCACTGTAGATATGTTGGTAGACTTTCATCCTGCTATACTTTACCACTTGTACTATAAAGTTTACAGCCACACCACACTCAGGTACAGCCACACCACACTCAGGTACACAGCCACACCACACTCAGGTACAGCCACACCACACTCAGGTACACAGCCACACCACACTCAGGTACACAGCCACACCACACTCAGGTACACAGCCACACCACACTCAGGTACACAGCCACACCACATTCAGGTACACAGCCACACCACATTCAGGTACACAGCCACACCACACTAAGGTACACAGCCACACCACACTAAGGTACACAGCCACACCTCAGCTAACATGACCCACTAGTGTGCTTCTCTTCAACTCAGGTACGTAACTGTGGGGAGCTGCTGAGACTGTATGTGAGTCACGGCCTACTGGAGGAGGCGGTCAAGTTAGCCTGTCAGTACATGGATGGTGTGTTAGGGCACGGCACCAAGCAGGTGAGTTAACGTGTTAACTTCCACTCAGCTTGATATGTTCAGTATAAATGATGTACAGTAATGACATATAATTGTCAGTCATAATTAAGGCCCCTGCTTTTAATGTTTCCATTTTCTCTTATGCTCTGTGGCTGGTTGTCAGAAGTTTGGTCATCCTGCTTATTGATACCTAGTAAAACCCAGCCAAACTTCCCTCTTTATAGACAGTTCAGTAGTAAAAGCCAGCCAAACTCCCCTCTTTATAGACAGTTCAGTAGTAAAAGCCAGCCAAACTCCCCTCTTTATCGACAGCTCAGTAGCAAAAGCCAGCCAAACTTCTCTCTTTATTAACAGCTCAGTAGTAAAAGCCAGCCAAACTTCCCTCTTTATCGACAGCTCGGTAGTAAAAGCCAGCCAAACTTCCCTCTTTATTGACAGCTCAGTAGTAAAAGCCAGCCAAACTTCCCTCTTTATAGACAGTTCAGTAGTAAAAGCCAGCCAAACTCCCCTCTTTATCGACAGCTCAGTAGTAAAAGCCAGCCAAACTTCCCTCTTTATCGACAGCTCGGTAGTAAAAGCCAGCCAAACTTCCCTCTTTATTGACAGCTCAGTAGTAAAAGCCAGCCAAACTTCCCTCTTTATAGACAGCTCCGTAGTAAAAGCCAGCCATACTTCCCTCTTTATAGACAGCTCCGTAGTAAAAGCCAGCCAAACTTCCCTCTTTATAGACAGCTCCGTAGTAAAAGCCAGCCAAACTTCCCTCTTTATAGACAGCTCAGTAGTAAAAGCCAGCCAAACTTCCCTCTTTATAGACAGCTCAGTAGTAAAAGCCAGCCAAACTTCCCTCTTTATAGACAGCTCAGTAGTAAAAGCCAGCCAAACTTCCCTCTTTATAGACAGCTCAGTAGTAAAAGCCAGCCAAACTTCCCTCTTTATTGACAGTTCAGTAGTAAAAGCCAGCCAAACTCCCCTCTTTATTAACAGCTCAGTAGTAAAAGCCAGCCAAACTTCCCTCTTTATCGACAGCTCAGTAGTAAGAGCCAGCCAAACTTCCATCTTTATCGACAGCTCAGTAGTAAAAGCCAGCCAAACTTCCCTCTTTATTAACAGCTCAGTAGTAAAAGCCAGCCAAACTCCCCTCTTTATAGACAGTTCAGTAGTAAAAGCCAGCCAAACTTCCCTCTTTATAGACAGCTCAGTAGTAAAAGCCAGCCAAACTTCCCTCTTTATTGACAGTTCAGTAGCAAAAGCCAGCCAAACTCCCCTCTTTATAGACAGTTCAGTAGTAAAAGCCAGCCAAACTTCCCTCTTTATTGACAGTTCAGTAGTAAAAGCCAGCCAAACTTCCCTCTTTATTGACAGCTCAGTAGTAAACTCCCTGATATGATAACCCTTAACAGTTACCTAGACTGAGACCTTCAGTTTTCTGTGATCAGCATCAGTAAATGGTTGTAATTCAGTGTTTATGGTTCATCCTCCAATGTTTCTTTCTTAATATTAAAATAATGTATTACTGGTTGATAGGTGGGCTTGAGTAACGCTCTTCACGCAGCAGCACCACCAGTCTGGCTGCCATACACGGCCCTTGACAAGTTACTCCTTGAACTGGGAGAATTTCAACACAACTCACATTTTTCTAAGGTAAGACACTTTTTTTTCTTGATTGAAATTAAATTGTGTAGTTTTTCTCCTGGTAGGTTGGTTTTTAACTCATTTAACATCTCGTCAGCCTTCTAGCATAATTGTCAACTCATATTTAGTAGTTTTTCATAAAGGATAACTTATTTCAGCACAAACTGAAATGTATTTAATTATGATTATTTGAACATAGACATATAAGAATGAGACCAAAGATGCAGTAATAAGAGACTGTGAGTTAGGTAGTTTGACATGTGACTTAAGCAAAATGTTCTCCAGCATATGTGACTGAGGTAATGTGTCATTTATCACTTTACTGTGTCTTTGTAATGAAGTTTTAAGCTGATAAATGAGGTAGGGAGTTGAAACAATGATAAGCATGGCATGGAATAATGGGCCTCCTTGCCTGCAGATCATTGAACATGAAATAGAGAAGTAGCCTGTTGAGCCATGTATAGCTGGACTCACTTGAAGGGTTCACTAGGCAAGGTGATACTTCGAGGTAGATCTTGTAGGTCTTTCCATTCAGTTTCAAAATTTAATTTATACCGAATCTTAGTGGTGTAAAGGACAGAATTTAGGCTGTCACTGACTTAAAGTGAACTAAACAGTACATGCAAGTAAATATGTGTCCATAGCAAGGCTGGAGAAACTGAGTATTGGGGATATATCCTTGGACTGTGTTATTGAGTCTGTTACCTGGGTGACACAATCAGTGTTGAGGAAGGTTAGGAGCTGCTGCCTTTATTGATGGCAAGAGGACCTTCCCTCTTAGTGTAGGGAAGAATGTATGGTGTAGTGTTGTATGGTACTGAAACATGGGCAGTTAAAGTGGATGATAAGCAGAAGTTTGAGAGAACTGAAATGAGAATGGTGATAAGTTGATTGTATACTAGGACACTGAAAGATAGGAGTCCCTGTTCAGAGCTAAGAGGGTAACTGGCTATTGAGAGTATTGGCCAGTGAGATGGTGGAGATCATGGATGAGAAAATAGGTCAAGAGTTTAATGAAGAGGGAAGGAGAGCCAGTGTAGGCTAAGAATGACTGAGGGAGAGGTTGTAAAAAATGACATTGAAAGTTAAGACCCTGACAAGAAAGACTGCAATAAACCATGCAGCATGGAGAGTTGCCACCAGGTAACCGCTGCTAACCCGCACATGCATGGAAAATTGCCATAGAGTGATGATGCTGGTGGCATGAAAAGAAATAAAGGTTTACTTACCTTAGGCAGAGAATTAGTAAAGTATTACCTTAAAGCTTGCAGTTTTAAGACTTGCATCCCTCAGAAACTCGTGGATTGCCATAGAAAGTAAAGTAAACCTGAGTGCGCAGGGCGAGCATTCGGACCATCCGTGCAAAACCCGTTTTTTTTTTGGAAAGCATTATTTTCGGCCTAGCTCTATACGATGGTAGTTGATAAAATCTCCTTACTACACTGTAAATTAGGTTGAAAGCCCTTTGAAAATAGGGTAGAACATCGATTTGTGACAGACAGGAAATTATGGGCTTGGCTTTTGCGTCGTCAGGTGCTCTCATCCCGTCACCGAGTGAGTGAGAGGAGCGGGCAGCCGGCGTACAGCCTCCTCCCTTGTCTCGGCCAGTGACAGTGAGCCTCTGCTATCTACGTCACGGCCCCTCCAGCCAATGAGGCGGAATCCCTCTCTCCCTCTCCCTCAGTTCTCCTTTGTTGTGGCGGAATCTACACTCTGATATAGATTAAAGTCAAAACAGCCATACGTGGGTGGAAGTTTTGTTGCTTCAAGTCAACATTGCAATAACCCAGTACTGTACATTACTTCATGATGTGCTCCCTAACATCTGCAAGTACAGTCCTTTAGCGTCAAAATGCATCCAAAATGAATGCTGTATCTCTAAACACAACAAAGTTATGCGTGTTTGAAGTTGGAAAAACTTTAAACTCGGTTTTTTCGGTTTCAAATTTTGTAAGGAATAGCCCATACGATGCAGGGCGCTTCAAATGAAGGTTTACATATAACTTTCTTTTCACATTTGTGTCTGTTAGCATCGCTGGTGGCATTTTTTATCAAAATTGTATACAATTGTTGTTTGAAGTAGCACAGGTGTCAAATAATATAAGCAAGGAAGCATGGTTTATGAATGCTGGGAAAGGAGGTACAGGGAGTTGAGAGTTTGCTTCAGCCATGGTTTATGAATGCTGGGAAAGGAGGTACAGGGAGTTGAGAGTTTGCTTCAGCCATGGTTTATGAATGCTGGGAAAGGAGGTACAGGGAGTTGAGAGTTTGCTTCAGCCTTGGTTTATGAATGCTGGGAAAGGAGGTACAGGGAGTTGAGAGTTTGCTTCAGCCATGGTTTATGAATGCTGGGAAAGGAGGTACAGGGAGTTGAGAGTTTGCTTCAGCCATGGTTTATGAATGCTGGGAAAGGAGGTACAGGGAGTTGAGAGTTTGCTTCAGCCTTGGTTTATGAATGCTGGGAAAGGAGGTACAGGGAGTTGAGAGTTTGCTTCAGCCATGGTTTATGAATACTGGGAAAGGAGGTACAGGGAGTTGAGAGTTTGCTTCAGCCATGGTTTATGAATGCTGGGAAAGGAGGTACAGGGAGTTGAGAGTTTGCTTCAGCCTTTTGACCTGCCATGTAGGCCATTATTTTACATCACTGATAATATTCCTTACTTTTTTAATTTTTACTTATTTTCAGTACAGTGGTCCCTCGGTTAACGAACTCAATTCGTTGCAGAAGGTCGTTCGTTAACCGAAACCATTGTTTCAATGGGATTTTGGGTAATTGGTTCCAGCTCACCAAAAATTACATACAAACTAAAAATAAATGCAGTAAAGTTCACTTACTTTGAGGTGTGTATGTAGAAGGCTCCTGGTTGATGATGATGATGAAGGGAATTAGAAGTGGGGTGGAGGAGAAGGAAGAAGAGAAGACATTGGGGTGGAAGAGAAGTCACCCCATGCTGCCATTTCACCCATAAAATTTTAGTTCACTTGGTGTAATTCAAGATTATTTTCTTTAAATCAACACTGCACTGCATTATATATTGTCAATATGTAAAATAAACTTCAGAATGACCAATAATTGTTCTGTAAAAATAGTTTATGTTCAAGAGAGTCTCAAGCAAGATGCTTCCTCCACTGAGCAGAGACACAAACTGACGCCATTCTGGGTGAGTCAAGTGGCTGTTTGGCGCTCTGAAAACTAGTTCCCTGTACAGTACTTCAGTTTTGTTAAATAATTGTTAAAATGACTAAAAATTTTAATATAAGACTTGGAAAATTATTGTATAGTACAACCTTCTGGATATTTACTCAAATGGTAACGAATTTAAGCCCTAAAACCGATTACTGTATTGGCGGACTAATACTACAGCTGGTGAGCAGGCGAAAACATGTTGGGAAAAATTCGTAAGGAATTCGTTAACCGAATTTAATATTCTTATGGAAGGTAAGTCGTTAACCGAGGCGTTCGTTAACCAAGGGATCACTGTATTTTATATTAGTTTTGTATTTGTGACAACACAAGATTCATCACTATAGCCACACACCCCTAGCCCCTCCAGGCCAAGCTGTGAGCTATGTTACGGGTATTTTCAACACACACACACACACACACACATTTACAATACAGGTAAAGGAAATTAATGTCTCTAGAATGAATGGCTCCCTGTCCCAGCTGCGAAAATGCCGGCAACTTCAAATCTACCCACAGACATTCTTGAGTGCATCCGGGGTGTCATCCGCGAATAACCTAGAACCGCGAAGTAAAAATCCGCGAACTTGGGGGCCCCCTGTATTGAAAAATTTCTTTGTCCATCAACCAAATTGCAATACAGTATTTTTTTGTTGCAAACTTTCAATTAGTATTATTTTTATTTATTTCTCACATTTACTGGTACTGTATAGTAATAATTTTTTTAAGAAAACTATGGCTACAGGAGGAAAATACACATGTATTTTGCACACTCCTGGGACCGGCATAAAAAATTTGCGGATTTTGCTTTCTCGTGGGGTCCATTTTACCTAAGCCCTGCAAGCTTTAAGGGAATACTGTACACAAGACATATGGAAACTTTAGCTGTACATGTCTGCCATAAGGGATGAAGTGAGGAGCTCCGTGTTTTTTGATGGATATCAGTATCACTATTTTCACCCTTCCTCTACATGTTGGCATTGGATGTATCCCTCTAGCTACAATAGAAATATGGTAGAAAGTCCTTCAAAAATAAGGTGTGATTTCACCTCAGGCCTGGAGTTGTGTATCTTGCTGTGCACTCAGTCAAAGAAAGTGGCAACATCCCATTCAGAGCGAGAGGAGTGCAAGCCAATGACAGCGCGCCTCCCTCGGACCATACCCCTGAGGCAGCCAATCACAATGGATTTCCCCTTGCTACGTCACAGCTCCTCGGCCAATCCGCGCACCCAGATGCTGCCTCCTTCTTAGTTTTGGTGCATATTATAGCTTAAGGAGGTAGAGTGTACTTTCTACTGCTATTTTTTTATAACTTTTTGGCGTAACATTGACGTTATTCGTGTTCCACGGGTGTGAGAAGTGCTGTGCAATATCTGCCCGATATTAGAGCAAGACTTAAGTGAGGCCAGGCCTTTGGTGTGGGTTCAGGAGCCCATTATTCCTGAGCGTGTGTTTGACGACAGTGCTCACCTGGACACCCCGGTAATGCTTGGTGATAGTGATTTTGATGGTGAATTTAGTGTTGATTATGGTGATACAAGTGCTACTGGCAAGGGTGCAGGTGAAGTGTGTGAGAATGTTGGTGATGAGCTACATGGTGATGTTGGGGAGCCTTGTGTTGGTGGTGGAGCACCACATGATGCAGATTGCAGGGGTCAGGAGCGCACCCCAAGGCCCTATAGAAAAAAAAGGCACGATGAGAGAGCGTAGGGTTGACGGGTGGGCACAGAAGGTTGCCAAGCGTAAACGTAATTTGATTTTGACGAGGCCATTAAAGTTATATGCACTCCTCAGGATTTACGTAACTTTAACTTACTAGATCTTCAGGGATAATAAGACGAAGGAACTAAACAAAGTAAGATTGTAATACTATTATCATAATACTGTTTTTACTAAAGATTATGAAAACTCTCTCCGCCTTTATATTCGTATGTTAATTACGTTGGGGGGGGGGTTAATGGTGGGGTGATGAGTGTAGTGGTGTTTCCTTATTATTATACTAATAATAGGGACGGAAAGATAAATACTGACAGGCTAATGAGTTTTTATAATTATTTAATTTGGGGGATTTATGGGGAGGGGGTGTAAGACGAGTGCTGTTTTTGGTGATCATTAACTTGTCTTACAGTATTAGCCAACAATAATGAGAACATTTTGCAGAAAAACACGATTATTGTTGAGGATCAAACGATTGTACATCACGGGTAGTTACTCTCATTCAACTCGCGATAAAATAATAACTATTCACTGGACTAACTTCCAGTTTTCACAGTTCACTAGGAGAGGGATTGAGCTGGACGATAAAAAAAAAGAACCCTCTAGCTTAAAAAACAACAAAGTTATGGTTGTTTGTACTTCAAAAAACTTTAAACGTGATTTTTTAATTTGTCGCCTCACCCCCTGGAACGCCTCAAGTGTAAATGATGGACATGTCACCAGAGATAGTTTGTGATGTAATGCTCTTTAACTTATTACTCATGTTCACTCATTGCAACTTTCATCTTAACTCTCATTAATAAAGCTTTATATCCACAGTTGTCAGAGGAGCTCAACAAGAGACTGAAGTTGTATCGCCAAGAACTGGAACAAGTGTCACAGAACAGAGTTATCTTATTACAGGGATGAATTTGTCCTTCACATTGTCAAGTACAAGTCTTCAGTATATTTCTCATAGAACAATGATGTGTATTTATGTCTCCCACCAACACTGAGTACAGTACAGTATGGTATACACATGGGGACATAACTACATACAGTGGCATTGAAATTCACAAATTGTAAAAGTTTTCAGGAAATTTTAGGTTTGAAGGTTATTGTGTAACTGCAGTACACACAAGTGGGACTGAGGTGAACCACTAGATATGTTACCTTGTATTAAAGTTGATGGTGAAAAATGTATGAGTATCAGTTTGTACACTGTGTCTGGTTTTAGGATGGAAGCTGGATGATTTGATATGACAAACTTAGTAATTCTATCCAGTCAGAACTAAATTAGACGAGAGAAAAACGAGGAAGGAATTTTGCAGTGGCTTAAGATGTGTCAAACAAGATGTTGTGTGTTGACTGTGTCAAACAAGATGTTGTGTGTTGACTGTGTCAAACAAGATGTTGTGAGTTGACTGTGTCAAACAAGATGTTGTGTGTTCCCTCCTCAAGGTTCCTGTACTCAACATTATACATTAATGTTCACCAGCCAACTTGGCTTAAAGAAATCACTTACTCAGATATGTGTGGATTCCTGTTTTAAAATGGATATTGAATTTTTATGCGTATATTTTTTGTTTTGTATTGAAATTTTGCTACTAAAATTGTACTATATATATTTTTTTTTCATCCAATATCTAATAGCCTTATTGACATTTTCTCTACAAATTTGGGAGTTTTAGGCACCCAAGACCTAACAGCCCCCTCGGGCCCTTATAGCCCTCCCCAGGGACTTTGCAGACCCCCTGGGAACCTTACAACCCCCCTCAGTACCTTACAGCTTTACTGGGGACCTTACAGCACCCCTTGGGACCTTCCAGCACCCCCTGGGACATTACAGGAACCTCTGAGGACCTTACAGCACCATCTGGGGACCTTACAACACCCCCTGCAACATTACAGTACCCTCTGGGGACCTTACAGTACATCCAGGACCTTACAGCACCCTTTGGGGACCTTACAGTACACCCAGGACATTACAGGACCCTCTGGGGACCTTACAGCATCCTCTTGGGACCTTACAGCATCCTCTGGGGACCTTACAGCACCCTCTGGGGACCTTACAGTACACCCAGGATCTTACAGGACCCTCTGGGGTCCTTGCAGTACACCCAGGACCTTACAGCACCCTCTAGGGACCTTACAGCACCCTCTGGGGACCTTACAGCACCCTCCGGGGACCTTACAGCACCCTCTGGGGACCTTACAGCACCCTTTGGGGACCTTAGAACACTCTCTGGGGACCTTACAGCACCCTCTGGGGACCTTCCAGTATACTCAGGACATTACAGAACCCTCTGGGGACCTTATAGCACCCTCTGGGGACGTTGCATTACTCCCAGTACCTTACAGCACCCTCTGGGGACCTTACAGCTTTCTCTCAGGACCTTACAGTACACCCAGGACCTTTACAGCACAATCTGGGGACCTTACAGTATACTCAGGACATTACAGAACCCTCTGGGGACCTTATAGCACCCTCTGGGGACCTTACAGCTTTCTCTCAGGACCTTACAGTACACCCAGGACCTTACAGCACCCTCTGAGAACCTTACGGCACCCTCTGGGGACCTTACAGGACCCTCTGGACCTTACAGCACCCTCTGGGGACCTTACAGTACACCCAGGACCTTAAAGCACCCTCTGGGGACCTTACAGTACACCCAGTACCTTACAGCACCCTCTGGGGATCTTACAGTACACCCAGGACCTTACAGCACCCTCTGAGGACCTTACAGTACACCTAGGACCTTACAGCACCCTCTGGGGATCTTACAGGATCCTCTGGGGACCTTATAGCACCCTCTGGGGACCTTACAGCACTCTCTGGGGACCTTACAGTACACCCAGGACCTTACAGCACCCTCTGGGGACCTTGCAGCATCCTCTGGGGACCTTACAGCACACCCAGGACCGTACAGCACCCTCTGGGGACCTTACAGTACACCCAGTACCTTACAGCACCCTCTGGGGACCTTACAGTACACCCAGGGCCTTACAGCACTCTCTGGGGACCTTACAGTACACCCAGGACCTTACAGCACCCCCTGGGGACCTTGCAGCATCCTCTGGGGACCTTACAGCACACCCAGGGCCTTACAGCACCCTCTGGGGACCTTACAGTACACCCAGTACCTTACAGCACCCTCTGGGGACCTTACAGTACACCCAGGGCCTTACAGCACCCTCTGGGGACCTTACAGTACACCTAGGATATTACAGCACCCTCTGGGGATCTTACAGGATCATCTGGGGACCTTATAGCACCCTCTGGGGACCTTACAGCACTCTCTGGGGACCTTACAGTACACCCAGGACCTTAAAGCACCCTCTGGGGACCTTACAGCATCCTCTGGGGACCTTACAGCACACCCAGGACCGTACAGCACCCTCTGGGGACCTTACAGTACACCCAGTACCTTACAGCCCCCTCTGGGGACCTTACAGCCTTCTCTCAGTACCTTACAGTACACCCAGGACCTTACAGCACAATCTGGGGACCTTACAGTACACCCAGTACCTTACAGCACGCTCTGGGGACCTTACGGCACGCTCTGGGGACCTTACGGCACGCTCTGGGGACCTTACGGCACCCTCTGGGGACCTTACAGTACACCCAGGACCTTACAGCACCCTCTGGGGACCTTACAATACACCCAGGACCTTACAGCACCCTCTGGGGACCTTACAGTACACCTAGGATATTACAGCACCCTCTGGGGATCTTACAGGACCCTCTGGGGACCATACAGCACCCTCTGGGGACCTTACAGCACACTCTGGGGACCTTACAGTACACCCAGGACCTTATAGCACCCTCTGGGGACCTTACAGCACCATCTGGGGACCTTACAGCACTCTCCGGGGACCTTACAGCATCCCCAGAGACCTTACAGCATCCCCAGAATATTACTGAATTTCCCGGGACCTTAATGCCCCCTCGGAACTTTATAGCCCTTCCTGGGGATCTTATGGGTGGTGACGACCCCACACGCCCTGACAGAAGCTGTGGCGCCTACCAGGAGCCCATGGTGCCTTGACAGGGGTAGTGAAAGGGGACCTTCTATGGACGATGGTGCACCCAGGGACCCTCCTAGGAGCGGTTGAGCCCCCAGGGGTCCTCCTTAGGGGTGGTGGAGATCCCAGGGGTCCTCCTAGGCACGGCGGCGCCCCTATGGAATCCCCCCCCAAGGGCAGCGGCGCCCTTCTTAGGGATGCCGGTGACCCCAGGGGCGGCAGTCCCCCCAAAGGGTCTTCCACAGACAGCGGCACCCCCAGGTGCAATCCCACGGGCGGCCTCATCTCCAGGGGCCTTGTCAGGGGTGGTGGAGCTCCCAAGGACCCTGCCAGGAGCAGCAGCACCTCTAAGACCCCTCCTTAGGGTTAGGAGAGCCTATATGGGTGGTCAGAGTCCCCAGAAAAGATACTTCCCCAAAGACTCTCGCAAGGGTTATGGCATCCACAGGGGCACTTCCAGGGGCGGTGGCGCTCCCAGTGACCCTCCCAGAGGCGGCGACGCCCCTAGAGGGCCCTCCCAGATGCAGATTCACCACCAGGGGACCTCACAGAGGCGGCGGTGCCCATAGGGAGCCCTCCCAAGGATGGGGCGCCCCCTGGGGTCCTTCTTACAAATTGTGGAGACCCCAAGGGACCTACCAGGGGCGGTGAAGCCCCAGGTGCCCTGGCAGGAGTTGTGGCGCCCTCCTTATGAGTGACGGTGACTCCAGGGAACCTCCCAGGGCTCCGTGACGCCCTCAGGGACCCCTCCCAGAGGCTGTTGCACTCCCAGGGAGCCCACCCAAAAGCAGCAGCGTTCCCAGGGGCACTCCCAGAGGCAGCAGCGCCCTGAGTCCTCTTTAGGAATGGCGGTGAAACCTGGGGCTTCACAAGGGGCGGAGGAGCCCCCAGGGGCCCTACCATGGGCCGCAACGCCCTAGGGATCCTCCCAGGGGTGGCGGCGCTCCCATGGGGGCACCGGCAATCCCAGGGCCGATGTCGCCCCCAGGAGCTTTCCCAGGGGAGGTGGCACCCTCAGGGGTCCTGCCAGAGGCCACGCCTTAGGGGCCCTCCCAGGGGCGGGGATGTCCCTGGGATGGTGCCTTGAGGAGTCGCTGCAGCGAGGAGGGTCCCTGGGATAGTCTCTGGAGGCGCCGCCGCCCTTGAGAGGGCCCCTGAGGATGCCGCCGCTGCTTGGAGGGCCCCTGGGGGCACTGTCCCCCCTAGGAGGCCACTTGGGGGCGTCGCCGTATTTGGGAGGGTTTCTGAAAGCATCGCCGTCGATGCTGGGAGGGCCACTGTCACCCCTAGGAGGCCCTTGGGGGTGTCAACTTTTCTGGGAGGGTCCCTGGGGGAATCCATGCCGATAGGAGGCCCCTGGGATGGTTCCTTGGGGTGTGTCCACCCCTGGAAGGGTGTATAGGTGAAGGGTATGGTAGGGGAGGTGAAGGGTTTGGTGGGGGGAGAGTGTGGATGTGGGGTGTAGAATAGTATTGATAATAACATTTTAGTGTAAAGTAATAACAATCACTTGGTAAAAATCAGTATGTGGCAACTTTCTCAGCCAGTTAACAACAGAACCAGAGTCTTGCACACAGCAGTTACCCATCAAAGAAGCTAGGGTAAGGTTCAACCATCTGTTGCTCTCACATCACCCTATAGGTACGTTTCTAACCTTCAAATCCCTAAAGCTCGGCCATTTATGGGCCGATTCTAATAAAACAAAAATTAAGTATTAAAATAACATATCATGAATGGCTGAACAAATAGATTTTCTTTATATTTGGCTCGGTTTATTATTTGCTGATTTATCTATATAAACATTTTGAGGAAAAAATGGTAAGTTGAGAAAAAATTCATGTTCCCAAACCAAAAGCGATAATCAGAAATATCTATATGTCACGTTTAAGGAGTAAATTACCTTTACCCAACATGAATTACAAAGTAATCTAGCGAGAAGTTATGGAGAAGTAGGATTTTGAAAATTGATAATTATAAAAGGGAAAAATCAGGTATCAGGGATTAGGCAGAACTGATTCAGGGTTATAGCAACACAATGTATCTGGCATCCTTAATTGCCGACAAGAAATTGAGATTGATTGATCAATTATTAACGAATTTCACGTTTCAGCTGGACGGGGGCTACAGTAGTGTCTCTGAGAGGTTGACAATACAGTAGTGTCCCTAAGAGGTTTATACAATAGTGTCCCTGAGAGGTTAACAATACAGTAGTGTCCCTGAGAGGTTAACAATACAGTAGTGTCCCTGAGAGGTTTATACAATAGTGTCCCTGAGAGGTTAACAATACAGTAGTGTCCCTGAGAGGTTAATAATACAGTAGTGTCCCTGAGAGGTTAACAATACAGTAGTGTCCCTGAGAGGTTTATACAATAGTGTCCCTGAGAGGTTAACAATACAGTAGTGTCCCTGAGAGGTTAACAATACAGTAGTGTCCCTGAGAGGCTAATAGTACACAGGGATGTGATTGGGTCTTGGAAAAAAAAATAGATAAATTAGCCGAGGGGTTCGAGGAAACACCTACCAAGGAAGATTTTACCATATTTAACTTAACCCATTAATGCCCAAATTTTTTTTCTTTAATTTATTACCAAAAATCTTTTTTTTATACAACTTTATTTGATACTAAATATATAAAAGAAAAATTTATTACAATATTCTAAGAAAAAAATACATTTTTAGTTTGGTCCTTTTTTTAGGACTGTAGGGGTATCGAGATATTAATGTTGTCTAGCACTCAGGATGGAAGGAAACTCTAATGTGGTTTTCTTGTATAATATATAAGTTATATGATAGACAGTCTGGTGCTGGAGGTGCTGTGTGGTGGGGCTGCTCAGTAGAGACGTTCGGTGAGTAGCGTGTTGAAGGAGGTAGATGTGCAGGAGCTTCGTTAGAGAAGATGTTGCCTGTTGCTGGCCTCCTGGTTGAATGAATGCTGGACAGCTAGGAGCTTGCTGGGAGGAGGTGTTGCGTGTTCAGGAAGATGGGCCAGAATGAGAGTTGGTTGGTGAGGAAGCTCAGAGGAGGACAGCTGGTGGGTCGCCATGCTCGCTGGCGGGACCGAGGACCGCCAGGCAGGCGAGGAGATGCGAGGGCTGCCAGGCAGCGGCGGAGGAGGAGGTGTTGCTTGTTCAAGAAGAATGGTCAGAATGAATCTCAATGGAGAGACAGAGCTTATATACCCAGCAGCAACTGCTATGAGTCATGTTGGGAAAACCCGAGAAGTCGCCGGTGACTAGTTCCGTTGCTAAGATACGGTAACATCTGGGGACAGCTCTCGCTTGGTTGCTAGGCGACGGCACGTCGGAATGCGTGGAGGTGCCGTGTGGTGGCTGTGGCTACGCAGTTGTAAGGGAGACGTCCACTACAGGACCATGGGCTTATGGGGGACTTTTGTTCAAAAAACAGGTTTTTTAAAGTAGAATACTTGATTTCAAAAAGGAAAATAAAAATAAAAAAAAGCACTCTTTTATTTATTTATTAATCCAAATGAAATGCATATTACTTGAAGAAAAGAATAAAAAGTATTTTTTTTTTCTGAACAATCTAAATACTGTACAGATTACTTCGAATGCCATTTGTTGAAACATTCACCCATATGAAGACGAACATCACATTTTACACATTGTTTTGAAACTTTTTTTTGCAAAAGGCACATTTTCTTTGTTTCCCTCCCTCTGTTCTATCAAGAATATGTCCAGTAGTAGAAAATCTAATTTCTGGTATTACTTTTGAAGAAAATACCTTTGGCCGTCCAGAATTTTTGGGATCAGAATCTGAGGATAACTGCAAATAAGCTTTTGTAACTGACCTCTTGAAATCTAGTAATGTCAAAGTATTTCCATTTGCAAAACAATATACAATCCAGGAATTAACCATTACAGTATCAAGGAAATTTGTGAATAGACTAAAGTACAGGTATTCGTCGACTTACGACCTATGCGACTTACGTCTGTTCGACTTTACGACCGGCGGTACGACAGTTTTGGCCCCAGCCCCAGTGTAAATAATAAACCAATTGTACTGTAGTATGCAGTGATTTACTTAAACCTGACGACCGTAACAATAATGAACAAAGAAAATGTTGATAAAATATGACTTAAAGATGATTATATTATCATTACACATTACAGTATAATATACGTAAGGTAATTATAACATAGGCCGACTTACGACCAGATCAACTTACGACCGGTCGGCCGTAACCAATCTAGGTCGTAAGTCGACGACTACCTGTACCACTTCTTAGATCTAACAGAGATGAGATACCTTTGGATAAGCAAGTCTAAGTGGTCCACTCCTCCCATATATTTGTTATACTGGGATATGAGAAATGGCTGAGGAACAAATATTTCCTTTCCATGGCTGGTTGACCACCTTTTAGCATTTCCAACAGGGGTGGCAGACTGATGATTGCTTGCAATTGTGAAAACGCTGTTGTCATGCCATTTCAAAAAAAAGAGTTCTTCCTTTTCTTCAAATTTGTAGTCATAGGATCCACGATTTTCCTTTTTCAGGGATTTGTCATCCTTCAGGGGACATCTGGATGTTCTGTTTGAACGTACTGTACCCGTGATTCTGATTCCTAAGGATTTCATTTGTACAAATAGGTTATAACTTGAGAAAAGTTATCAACATAAATTTCATGATCATTGGGGTTCTCTAGGTGATTGGTCATTGATAAAACCACTCTTGAACCTAGACTGTCAGCGTTCTTGGTATTGGAAGTAGGATTTTTTTGCTTTCCTTGATATAAATCCATTCCAAAACAATAGGCACTAGTGGCACAACATGGCACCCACTGCTTGAAACCAAAAATCTTATTGGCTTACCTCTTATAAATTGTTTTAGAGAGCTTCTTCCATAGTATCTTACTATCTGTCCATCTACTGTCTATACATAGAAAATGTTTTCAGCATAAAAAAGTTTGCCTTGCAAACCGATTTCTCTTTTATGCAACATCCATAGAAAATGGAAAAAATGGAGTCCAAGTGACCATGGTCCTTATTTTAGGACCAAACTTTTAGAGCATGCTATATTTGAGCAAAATTACTTTCAAAGATTTTCTTGACTTTATAGGAGTTAGAACATTCATTTATACTATATACAAATATGGGTTGGATATAAGTACTACTAACCAAAAAATTTTTTGATTGAATAATAGATGAAACCGAGTGTATCCTTTCCCTCAAGAGTTTCACACTGTACTGAAAACTGAGACATCAGTGTTGCCAATATACATCAGACAGTAGGTGTAATATTTGAAAGACACTCCAGTCTTGATGACTAACTAAAGATATCTCAGAAAAATACAGGTGTTTCAGAAATATGATGAATTATCCTTCTGGTCCTAAAAAAAGGACCATGGGCGCTAATGGGTTAATTTCTCACATTGTTACTCATTTCATGAGCGCCCAATAGTTAAAATACACAGCAGCCAAAATCAAACGTGTATGTTTATTGCAACAATATTTTTCATGCATGTAATCTTAATAGTTCCTTTATAAATTTTAGTTGTTACTAAATTTGAATTTGTTTAATATTTTTAATTGTGCACAATTATTGAGAGAAGATAAATGAAAAGATAAGCTTTATTGCACTGTATTGTGAGAATTTAAAATTTAAGATTTACCAAAGGGATTTATTGCATCAGCAACTGGAGTTTCAATAGCAAACTGTACTAAAATAAGAAAAATAAGCTTGTTCCATGATATATACAAACAAAATATTTATTTTTTTCCCATCTAATATTCACTCATTTGGTTTTGTTTTATTCTTAGTTTTAAGTGCATCAGCTAGTTCTTACAGGGAGTAAACACTTGTGTTTGTTGCTGAAAGGCCTTTCTGCTCTTCCTTGATTTTAGAGCCATTTCCTCGCACTCTGTTTTCTTTGATTCTGTTTAACAAAAATGTCCTCTTATTTTCTTCCTGCTGTTGAGTTCTATGTTCCTACACATCAAAGGGTCCCCTCGTGTGAGGGCACACACATGCCCTACAGCCCTGACCCAATGGGGTGCACACACATGCCCTACAGCCCTGACCCAATGGGGTGCACACACATGCCCTACAGCCCTGACCCAATGGGGTGCACACACATGCCCTGACCCACTGGGGGACACACATACAGTATGCCCCACAGCCCTGATCTCCTGGGGAACACATACACATTCTTTACAGCCTTGACCTTCTGGGGAACACATACACATGCCTTACAGCCCTGACCTCCTGGGGTGACACACACATGCCCTACAGCCCTGACTTCCTGAGGGACTCACACACACGTCCTACAGCCCTGACCCCCTGGGGGACACATAAATACCCTACAGCCCTGAGCTCCTGGAGGACACACACATGCCCTAACCTCCTGGGGGGCACAAACACACCCTATTGAGTTACCTATACAACTATGAAATATGGCATGGGTTATCAAATAAATTATCAGTGTAAAATTATTGATTGTTGAAAAATGCTTAGCCCCTCTCCAGCCAGTGGCAGCAGGGGAGGGTGAATCAAGTGGATATGGTGAAGGAGCATATTATAAAGCTTCTATTAATAGTGATGTATGTCGTCATTGATCTTTGGTCAACGAAATACTAAAGAATCAAAGAATGGAATGTAAAATAAGCAATATTCAGCCAATGAGAAATAGAGTATATGATGTAATGTATGAACATGTAGTGTGTGGCTGCTGAGAGTATATGAGGCGTCTAGCGTAGGAGGGACGAACTCGCCGAATTATAGTTTTGAGTAAACGCACGTCAAAGTTTTAGAACTGTAAAATCACAGCGCCATACGAAAACAACAGGGAGTAGAGACGAACTCACCACTTCCAGACATCACAGTTGGAAAGATAAAGCCTGGAAAATTCTGAAACCATAGAAAACGGATTTTTGGGGGACTGGCGAGTTCGTCCCTCCTATGCTAGACGCCTCACATGAAGTACAGTAATGCATGAACATGTAGTGTGTGGCCACTGTACCGACTCATCGTCTTCATGCTGCAGACCCAGCCACCCTAAAGGGTCATTTATTGTTATTTATTGACGAGTCAAACATTTCTCTCATCACGGTCATACCACCTCTCCCTCCCCCCCCAACTTTTCTCAGTGGATCTATGCAATTCAAGTGGGTCGCCTAAAACGATGGGAAAAAGTGCAAAAAAAATAAAATAAATAAATCACATTCCTGAATACAATAGTGTCCCTGAGAGGTCATTCACAATAAGAACAAGGTTTCCCTGGATGAGACTCTTAGTTGACCCAATGAGGGAAGGAAAACAACCATTACAAGAACTATTATTATTATTGTTTGGAAAATATCCCATTAAGCTTAAAAAATAAATATTACAAAATTGTAATTGATTGCAAGAAGCAATTTCATAAATCCTGTTTAAGAACGATGACAATGTGTAGTGAACTTAAATAACTGAAAATTTCTCATGAAAGTGATCACCACTACAGTACTTATAATAATACACAGGAATAAAAAAAAATACACGTTATGTTAATTACACAAGGAAATGCTCAATGCCCGACCAATTGGGGACTAACGGTGGTAGAGGATTAACCGAGAACAAACACACACTGGGACCCGTGACAATTATTATCTGATATGGACAGTGGTCAAACTGGCTCCTGATGGTCTTCTTTGTGTGCCAGACTCTGACACTTCTGCCTTCATCTCTGGAGGTTCTGAACCATTGACCTATTATCAAAAGTAAATACAGACAATATCCTTACATACCATAAATGCCTATGGTGGTCTGGAGACTCCAACACACACACACCATTACTACACATTTTAAAGGCTTGATTGCTATGGACATTGTTGCTGTACCCATTAATGGTAGGATTGTTATTAGCACTATACTGAGGCACCCATTAATGGTAGGACTGGTATTAGCACTATACTGAGGCACCCATTAATGGCAGTACTGGTATTAGCACTATACTGAGGCACCCATTAATGGCAGTACTGGTATTAGCACTATACTGAGGCACCCATTAACCATTAATGGCAGTACTGGTATTAGCACTATACTGAGGCACCCATTAACCATTAATGGCAGTACTGCTATTAGCACTCGTTATATGGACACCACGCCATTAATAACAAGTTGGTGGCATGACTGCCAGTAAAATATCTGCATCTGCCTTTGAGTTTCCCTGAGGTTCCTATTGTCTGGTACTGAGCCAGAGTTTAAATAAGATTGGTTCTTAGTTTATTGTCCAGGTTCTGGCTTAGAGACACTGGCTAAGGTACACTACCCTCAAAAATATATTGTACTAACTGTTCCATCAGCCACAAGACTTTTAACCCTTTGAGCAGCAAGTTTTGACACTTACCATATCCTACACAGAGGGAACTTATTTCTTTGAAAATAATAAATCTTAAAAACTTCACAAAATAAATCTAAGTAATTCTTCAACAAGTGAAAATATAGTAAATAAACAATAGCATACATATTCACCCACTCACCATGAGAACACAACTAAGGCACTATGCTGTCAAAATGTCTATAATGTAGTGGGGGCTCCTGCTGTACCTGTCTAGTATATCTGCTCAAAGGGTTTATGATCTAATGATACAAAATCCATGGAATACAAAAGGCCAGACCTGTAGCTGAAGAACCTATTTTACTAGAGAGCATCAGTTCCACAAAAAACTTCCTACTTCTCATTTGTTATTCATAATCATCACTCCAGTTTGTCCATTGTGCTTGCAAGAAAATCAACTACTACCGGTGCTTTAACTGTTGGTTTTCCAACTTTGATTTATATTAAAATATTATTATGACAATACTTTCATTTCGTCTTTCTCAAAGAGTTGTGTGGAATAGTCAGATCATACACTTTCACACAGACAGCTGACAGCACTATAACCCAGATGAACACGTGAACCTTCATAAACTGCACAAGACAACTCCATCCTTGAGCACTGCACAGGAGACAAATACAAGAGAGCTCCATACAACCTTACCTCTTGTTCATATTGTTCTGGGACCAGATTTATAACAAATATTTTAAATATGCTTTACGAGTATATACATAAAATGCTTTAGCATTTACTACAGCCAACCCAGGAGACACAAGTTAGTCCCTCACGTACCTCAAGTTTGTGTCAAGTGGCCATGTCTTGTGCAGCTCCAGTCACGATTCTTGGCTGACACACAAGAAGAACAACTTGTTGTACAAGCCTCTTGTGAAGATTATCCTTACAGGACATTACAAAACATACAGAGTATAGGAGCTCACAGCACCGAACCCTCATCCAAGCAGAAAGGGTTGACCTTTAACTAAGTTCAATTTACAAAATACACTAATATGAAGTGTACATTAACGCTTCTTCTTGGCTTCCTTCTTGACATCTCCCTCATAACTAAGACCTAATTCTCGAATGCGCTTCATGAAGAGGTTAGAGAGCACAGTGCCACACTTGTACTCCTCAGTCTCCTCCATGTTGTACTGCTGACAGTTCTGGAACACTAACATCACGTCGGCAATAAACTCGTCGTCTGTGGCGTATTTCATGCTGTTCAACTTCTCCCGTACTCTACCGATGTCCATCGGTTTCTTGACAATTTCATAATAATCAGGAGCCTGTTGGAGGAGAGTACAGCTACAGCAGCATGCAATAAGTTTTTTTAAGTTTCCGTGACCACAATAAAAGTCATATGGGATCGCTCACGTGAGGTCTGGTCAACTTAGTTCTAGTCAATTTATACCACTCTTTTTTTTTATTATTATAATATGGGGGGGGGGGGGCGGCGGCGGCGGCGGCATATACTCGTATGCATCATTGACTTCGTTATTGTTTTGGCTTTAATATAAAACAAAAATATATAGATAGAACGAGAATAGGATTATATATTTCACTCCAAATAAAAAAAGTGTGTTCCAAGCATATCTTGGATATTTACCCACAAACCTATTGTATATAGTAAAATAAATATATAAATAATGAGCTTTCCAATGGTGGCTTTAAAATTTTGATAAGTCTAATTGTGGGAAAGGTGGGAGAGGAAATATGAGAAATGTGACCCACCAGCACGGCTGACGGGAGGAAACCAATGGACAACGGAACTCCACCCTTGCTTTGGTATTTTCTGGAAGGTTTACTCACAAGATCATGGTCATCTATGATGCACAAAAATATGACACGATTATCTTTAAAGATAATTCTTTGGTGGATTTTTTTAAGTTTAAGGTGCGGTTCATGTCACTGATGCAAATAGTGCTACCCAATGATTTGTGTCATGATGTGCAAGAAGTTGAGCAAGTGTAAGAGCTGTGTCCTAAAACATACAGGTGTGGAGCCTTCCACCTCTATAACTGTCCTGTACAACATAATATAACTACCCCATACAACATACTGTATTTTACAGCACATAAGACGCACCCCCATTTTAGCAGGGAGTTTAGGAAAAAACTTGTGTGTATTTTCCTCCTGCAGCCATAGTTTTCTTAAATCAATATACAAGTTACAACAAACCAGTTACCAAACCAGTAAAAAGAAGCCAAATGAAAACTTTACAGTCACCATTTGCATATATTGTACATCTGTACTCCCCGTTTACCATAGCAATGGTGACCCTACCTCTGCCAATTCCCTAGCAACGTTACCCCCACCACCAACTGCCCAGCTGTGCGCCCGCTCCCCCACTAAGCCAGCTGACTTGTGTGCAAAAAAATGTACAGTACATTTCTTTTATGTGTTTGCCCTTAGGACAATTATTTCTTTTACCTTTTTCACAATATGTATGTAGGATGGTGTGTGCATGTTTATCAGTAAAAATAAATGAAAAAAGTTATGTATATCTATCCAAAAATAGGAGTTGAAAACAACAGCTAAGCCCAGTAGCCTGGTTAGTGACGAGTCTGACCTGGCTACAATAACGATGTTAACAGATGTAAATGTGAAAAGAAAGTTATCTGTAAAGCTTCATTTGTTTCAGGTATTTGTAGATTTAAAAATAAATGTTGCAGGTATGGCATTAATAGATTGTAATGCTTGTAAGAGTTCAGAAATGGTTACTGCTTCACTACCTCTGAAGCGTTGGGTGTCTGCCGTACAGACGTTAATCATCTCAGGTTTTCATCATCAGTACAGTATGAAATAATTATAGATTGACCTTTTATATTTACAATAATTAATTTTTTTTAATTAATTAAAAATAATAATGTGTTTAAGTAAGCAATAACATATTTTTAATTCTGGAGTTGAGTTAGGTAGAATTTAGCCCACTGGAGACAGCAACAATGGGGGGGGTTCATTAGCTTGCGGGAGACTGCAACTTCACATATAAGACGCAGACTGATGTTTTAGCCATTTTTCAGACAAAAACATGCATCTTATATGACATGTTTAGCCATTTTTCAGACAAAAACATGCATCTTATATGACATGAAATAGGGTAATATAACTGCCCCACACAACATAATATAACTACCCCACACAACATAATATAACTACCCAACACAACATAATATAACTACCCCATACAACATAATATAACTACCCCATCACCTATAACTGCCCCACACAACATAATATAACTACCCCATCACCTATAACTGCCCCACACAACATAATATAACTACCCCATCACCTATAACTGCCCCACACAACATAATATAACTACCCCATCACCTATAACTGCCCCACACAACATAATATAACTACCCCATCACCTATAACTGCCCCACACAACATAATATAACTACCCCCCTTTTCATGCAAAACCACCCAAAGGACAAACCCATTTCAGGTGTTGACAAAAGCATTAGAGACTTACAACTTTCTTTGACACAGGTTTCAGGAAAGGCCAGGAGGAAGGTTGTCTCTGTAGCTCATCCAGAATAGTCTCCAACGCTGAGCAGTTGAGGACACTGTCTTCATCGACCAGTGAACGCCGACCAGTACTACGCTTAGGTGGTGTCCAACCTGCAACGATCCTTAATATTTTGAGACTGTCAACCCCATATACACTGATCTTTGTCAATCAATCATGTTAACTCGTCAAATGTTCAACACTTGGCTCAATATTTTGACACTTAGACCAAATCCTTATGACATTTAATTCCAAACTTTGACTTAGCTCAATATATTATGACACTGCTGAATAGTTTAATGACACCTGACAGCCAGAGTGGTAGGTCACTCACCACACTCAAAGTCATCCACCTTGAGTTTCTTGGAGACTCGGGAAGTGTCTCCTTCACTCCTCCTCTTCTTCTCAGAGGGAGTAGTGGCCTTCTTGCTCTTTGGTGTCTTTTTATTACTTTTGTTTTCCTTGGCATTTTTGGTCTCTTTCTTTGCTCTGTTTTCTTTATTGCTCTTATTATTTTCCTTATTTGTGTCTTTACTGTTCTTCTTCTTTTCTGGAGGACTTTCTTTACCTGTAAAGATATTATTTATAAATAGTAGTAGTCACAGGTCAGTATCATGTATAACATTTTGCAGGTGTAACTTTTTTTCCCACTGACCCACATCAGGGCCTGGGGGGTGTGGGGGGGGGGGGGGAATGTAATAATAATACTGTAACAATAATAATAATAAATGCCATAAAAAATACAAAATTAATAATAATAATAATGATAATAAAGAACCATAAATACAAAAATGAAAAATATATTAAGTGAGAAACAATATATGTATGTTGTGTTGTCTATAGCAAGAGAAACAATTGGGACTGCAATTGTGTGTAAATGAGGCACAAAGTCAGATCATCAACCTGGGACTTGGTCACATATGGCAGCAGGGTCTACCATTAGACAACACATTATGCTTCCAATATCTTCCCAGGCGGTAGTACCTCCCTGTTTGGTAGCTGCCTAATACCTTCTACCTTTCGTTCTTTCTTCTTGCACCTGATTATCACCATGATGCTGCACTACATCACCTATTCTCTACATAATGTAACTAAATGATGAATTATGACACCATACACAAACCATAACATCATGAGTAAACCCAATAATTTATAGCACCTTAGATACTATTTCAGCCCCAGGGGATGGGTTGCCAAATAGGAATATAACATTACTATTTTTTCATGAACCGAGGTTACAACGGAATCGCTTTGAACAAAATATGAAACACTGCGATCCGATGTTACATTCAATGTAAATATAGTAATTACAGGTGTATTATGATGTCTGATCCAGTTACAATGACATTATGATTTACTGCATTTCGATAATATTTCTACCACAGTTGATGAGGCAACAATTATGAATATAAATTATCATCTCATAATTCATGCTGGCAACGGAACATTATCTGATACACACAATGTCTGTCGGTACAAGCCGTGTTTTCCAGTGACTCGGGTACTAGTGTTGGTCATGGATTACCAGCAGAAAACATCCACTATATGACTCCCTTTGATATATTTTCACTACATTAATATCATTACATTATTCTACCAAAGATGGAGCTCGGTGATTCACCATAATTATAACAAATGCCAGAAATAATAAGTGGCAACCTCACATATACCAGGAAGGCAGACCTACCAACATGATGCAGGAATCACAATTAATGATGAGAATTATTCGTCCGTTGTGACACATTGTATCGATGAGGAAAGGGGTCGATACCATCATGTTCAACTAACACATACATGTGTAAGCTACATATAAATGTATAAGCAACACATACATGTACTGTATAAGCAACACATACATGTACTGTATAAGCAACACATACATGTACTGTATAAGCAACACATACATGTACTGTATAAGCAACACATACATGTACTGTATAAGCAACACATACATGTACTGTATAAGCAACACATACATGTACTGTATAAGCAACACATACATGTACTGTATAAGCAACACATACATGTGCTGTATAAGCAACACATACATGTGTTCTAAACATAAAACAGGTTTAGTCAAGGTGGATGGCACAAAGTCAGCCCCACCTTTACTAGATGGCGGGTCGTTGTAGTCAAGGTGGATGGCACAAAGTCAGCCCCACCTTTACTGGATGGCGGGTCGTTGTCACCAATGACACCCGTGGGAAAAAAAATAAATAAAAAATAAAAAATAATAATAAAATAATAATAATAAATAAATAAATAAATAAAGTTCACCAGATTCATGTCTGAAACTTTCCAGATTACTAAAAAGAATTTCAAGGTATGACAAAATTGTATCGAATTAAACCCACCTCTCGTTTTACATTCTTGAAAACCACCGCTTAATTAAAAAAATGCATAAATCAAACATAATTTTCCCATAAGAATACATGTATATGGTACAGGTTAGGGGAACCATCATATACCACACAGGGTACGAACAGTGCTCTCACTTAAACCAAGTACGCGGCCAACCTCCGACACACACTCTCCTCTCTGAAGGCGGGTGATCACATTTAATTTCACATCCATTGTGATTGTTTTTCGTGCCTTTTTAGCTTTAGGCGCCCCAGAGGAGGAAGATGGACATTTTCCAGACATGGTCAATGGGGGAAACAGCGTTTAACACTAAAAAGGTACGTGACAAACACACAATGCAAATGAGAGCACAGAGAAAAAGTAGTGCTGGTGTGAAGTGAGAAAGTGATACCCGGGAAGCTTGCTGGACGTGGTCACAGTTGTTGTACTTCATTATCATCATCATTAGTAGAAATAATCTTTATTATTACATTAATATAATAATTATTATTATTAAAATCGTTGATGTTGATATGGCCGTGACTTTATAGTACAGTAATAACTTACGAGCACCTCACCCGGCATCACATACGACCCCACTGCCAGGCGACCGGCCTAGCGAATAAGCGCGGCAAATTTAAGCTGCCTTGAGCTCGTTGTTTAAAAAACGCTCAGATCAAACCAGAGTTACCAGTACAATTATTTTAATTTTAATCAATACTATTCTACAAACTGTACAAAATATATATTAAACACTTATTCCCCCGTACTCGCGAGGGTTATGTTCTTAGAAATCGCCGTGAATTGTGAATTAACAATTACTGAATTTAATACCTTAGGGGAAAAATAGGTTATGGTACCATGGCTACTGATGTTATAATTTTTGTTTTCATAATATTTAGGGTTAGAAATAATAAATGTTTCTGAGATGGTGTTGATGTTTACATGGAGTGAATTTTTGTAGTAAATATTAATAAATTTTAACAAAAACAATTGTTTTCTGTACCTATAATTCAAGTCTGAGTATGTTAACAAGCACAGAACATATACCCCCTCAGGATATTATAGTCTACCCTAGTGATACCATTTTCTTTAATACAGAACAAAAGAGTACAAATTACAGTATGCTCTAATGTGACTTAGGAATAGAGAAAATATATAAACCTATAAAATAAGAAGAATGAAGAGCATAGGTGTGTATATGTATGGGAGGTGAATGAATGTGGAGGCAGTGAGCCGACCCACCTCCCTCCATGCGACGTCACAGCATACACACACACACAACTAAGTCAGCTGGTTGACTGCCTGGCTGACCTGTGGCATCACTTATATGTACTATTGTATTTTATTACTGTATATGCTATGTATCAACCTTTTTGTTTATCACAAAATTTTTTGTGAACAAACCAGTTATAACACTACTGGTGGCACACACGCGAATGAAAGACTTAGAATACAGTAAACCCTTGAAGATCAGGACCCGGTAAATCCGTATTTCGGAAGATTTGGACAAAAAAATTGGGGGTTCTGGGCTAAGAAGCCTCCCTAAGAAGTATTTCCAAACCAGGTGTGAAGGAAGTTTTAGGCTTAAAGTTTTTATCTTATAAAATTTCAGACTAAACTTAGCAGAATATAACTTACATTGCTGGAATTCTTGTAAGAGAGTGATTGATTTGAATATAAATATGCTATAATTTGCACTAGTCATAAAAAATTGAGTAATTATTTAGTACATTTGAGTAGAGTACAGGTTTGCCCTTAGGACAATTATTTCATTTACTTCATGCAAAAAGAATTTATAATCAAATGAAAATAGAAAACATTGATTTTTTTATAGAATTTTTCAATGTATGGGAGGTTTTCAAAAGTTTCTTTCAACCTTTCAAGGCTGGGATAAAAATTTCAAGCAGTGGCTCCACTGTTTGCTGTCTGGTCATCGTTCCCAACACCCAAGCAGTTCAACAATCGAGCTATGATACTTCCACTTCTCATTAAGGACTGGGAAAGGATGTCAATGTTTTGTTTAATATATTCATGAACAATTTATCCAATGAAGTTTTACATTATGTTGCACATTACCAGACAGTGGGAACACTACAGGGGTAGACCCAAGCTGGTGATAACCATCCATGCAGGACAGGCCATCATTGATGAGCAGGGGTGCTGGACTGGCGACTGAAGGAGTACTTTTGGTGTCAATATAAATGTGTTGTGCATAATTTCTGTAATCTAAGGAATAGATTGTTTGAATAATTGTTTTACCATTTTTAACTGTAAATATTTACAAGGATATTACGTATATACAACATTAGCTAGACAACATTTATGGTTACCTGAACGAGTATAACCAATAATAAAATAGAGTCATGCTATGACCTACTTCCCGTTGTGAAACACTTATATTAATTGGGTCTCTCATATGTCAGCTACACTCCCATTACATAATCCATTGTAGGGGTCAAGCCAAGGTTATGTGTGGTAGACCCTATGGTGAGGCCATCATCGGGGAGAGCAATAAAGTGTTCTCTTAGGAACCATATTATCCCTCACATTCAGGCTTAGTTTTCTGACTAACATTTTGAGAAACCCGTGCTGCCAAGAAAAACACACTCCATTATTTCATGATTATTTAATAATGATGTAACTTATTATGTCAAATAATGTAACACTTGATTGGATAAACATTTGTGTAATTATTATACAAAGCTTTGATATCCTTTCTCAGTCTTTATTGAGAAATGAAAGTAACAGGGCTTGATTGTTGAACTGTGTGTGTGTGTGCGGACTTTGTACCGTCCACCTTGACTGTATCAGAAGCTTCGTTCTGGGACCGTACAACAAAAGGTTCATGTTACACAAAACCTTAAGCTCCAGGTGACGTTCCTGAACATTCCCCAAGGCAACCCCGGGTGGTGTTCCAAACATTCTCAACTCTAGCGGCATATTTTGAACGAGATGTTTGTGTACTTGACAACTCAACCAGGATATATTTGTCTCAAGACTCAGGACTCATGGTCAGTGACCCGCCAGACACTGTGATAGACGCACGTCCTTAGACCTCTCTTATGACCCACCTCACTCCTCCACACCCAAGTGAAGGCATTTGCTTGACAGTTGTGCTGTTCATCAAGAGTTGTTTGATTTGAGTGGTACTGATAGAGTATTGAGTGAGGAAGACAATGATGGGGAGGAAACAGAACCCAGATGATGTAGAGATGGTGAGGACAGTGTTAGGCCTGCAGACTGGTGCTCCCTCCCCACCAGCCACGACACAGAGATGCGGTGACCTGGTGCATGGACTGTGGAGTTGCCTTGTACATTCCATGTTACAAAGACTTCCACATGATCAAGAAGTTCTCACCTCAGTATAAGAACATGTAAATAATGAATATTAAGTAAATAATGATAATAGTGATAAGTTTTGTGCTGCCAGAATATTCCTACTGTTCAGGAGCCTTTATTTGTTTTGAGTAAAATATATATATTTTATGTTTTGTAATGATTATAAGACAGAAATGTGATATAAAAATACCTCCAAGTAAGAACTATGTGTTGTAAGTGTGTGTGTCACCATCACTTCCTGCTCACTGTGTGTAGCAGCTTCAAACAAGACAACTTTCATCACTCCACACTGCTCATCAACACTCCAGACAACTCTCCAACTATGCCATAATGAAAGTTAAATGTAAGTACATTTTTCTGGTATTTTTCTTATTGATTAACCTACATATAAGATGAAAATGGATTAAAATAGAAGTACCGTACTGTATTTTACCGAAATATGCCCGCGTGGGAAGTTCGGTGGGTCTTACAAAGCCAGGGGTCTGAGGGTTAATAATCTTGAAATGAAGTGAATGTTGAACATTACCTCTGACTGGTGCATTGCCTTGACAGTGTTGACAAGACCAGCTACCACGGGGAATTTTTCGAAGGTCGGCACATTCTTGATGGAAGGCGAGCGGACACGTGTCGCAGCAGATCAAAGTTCCGGGTTTTTCACAGACATAACACAAGTCCTGGTTGACCGCTTCACTGTTGGCAAATTTTTTTTAATGTGAAAGTCACATTTCAAACTATGGTTCAACATGCAGGGTATATGGGAGGAACAAGACCATCGAGTACAGTGTAAACCTGTGCCAAAACATTACTACACAACACTCACTTAACACCGTTAATACACACCCACACTTACTGAGATAGAAGGAGTACATCACCACTCTACTGATGTCACCACTCTTCTTTTAATCTATGTCAACACATCACGTTTACCTAAGCTCCACACTGTCTACATTGTACTGAAATTCGTTGGGTAAGGTACAGAGGCACACAGACCACATGCTTCTAAGTATACCCCTCCATCAAGGCTGAAGCCAATAAGAAATACTCTGTACCAGATAGCCTGTGAACTGTCCTGGTGACAGCGGTGTGAGGCCTCACTCCCACCATAACAACCTCTCGTCCACAACACTCAACATTTACTGACAGAGAAGCAGCTACAATCTTATGTAATGTACATAATCTTGTGTTTGTGATGAATATGTTTTCAAGATCCTGAGGCACACAGTGTGGGATTATATACTGTAAGCAAGGTGTTAGAGTGTTCACTATTGTCTGTTAGGTTGTGACAGATACACTTATACTGTACTGTGGCCACTCACTGCCAAACTTTAGCTCCTTATCAGAACTGTGGAAATGCATAAATAACACACACAATGTTTTATATATATATACATATATATGCAAGTAAATCACTGTAGGTGCGCGTGATCTAGGTATATGCTGATAACCACAAGGAAAGAAGAAAACACGAAGTTCCCAAGCGCTTTCGTGTAATTCACATCTTCAGGGGTGAGTACAAACTAGAGAGAGAAATACAAACCAAGGTGTATATATACAGAGGAGGGTGAGACCAGGTCCACAATGGTCAGATATTAGGTAATGACCCTACTAATCTTTAAATAGCACACAACGGTTGGTGGTCAGGTCAGATGGTCAAGTGACCCGGCCTTCTCACCTGGTCACATATCTTCTTAATTACATAATTGTCCAGCTTGTACAAGCCGTTACTCAAATTCATGTTGAATGCTTCGGTATGTTTAATAAGACTAGATTCTATGATGTTCCTACTATCAATTGAATTACATGGTAATATTGAGGAGGCATTATCCCAGTCAATGCAAGGCTTGTTATCCCTCAAATGAACAAACAGAGCATTGGATTCCTGGCCTGTCCTGTCACAAATACAGTGTTAGGACAGGCCAGGAATCCAATGCTCTGTTTGTTCATTTGAGGGATAACAAGCATTGCATTGACTGGGATAATGCCTCCTCAATATTACCATGTAATTCAATTGATAGTAGGAACATCATAGAATCTAGTCTTATTAAACATACCGAAGCATTCAACACGAATTTGAGTAACGGCTTGTACAAGCTGGACAATTATGTAATTAAGAAGATTTGTGACCAGGTGAGAAGGCCGGGTCACCTGACCATCTGACCTGACCATCAACCGTTGTGTGCTAATTAAAGATTAGTAGGGTCATTACCTAATACCTGACCATTGTGGACCTGGTCTCACCCTCCTCTGTATATATACACCTTGGTTTGTATTTCTCTCTCTAGTCTGTACTCACCCCTGAAGATGTGAATTACACGAAAACGCTTGGGAACTTCGTGTTTTCTTCTTTCCTTGTGGTTATCAGCATATATATATATATATATATACATATATATATATATATATATATATATATATATATATATATATATATATATATATATATATATATATATATACTTCATTTTTAGTCCATTTAACACGCGGACTTTGAACATATAATCAACGACCTCACCAGCAAGGAATCGAATCCTCGACCTACTGGGTGTGACTAGGGAACGCTTACCGGCTAGGCCACAAGTGATATCCCCATTAGCCGGAACAATTGGTGCAGAGCACCTCCAGGGATGAGAGATTTCTGGCTAACCGGACGACTTTCTCAAATCGGGAAAAATCCCCCATCCCCGGAATTATTTCCAGTTACTGGAAAAAAACTTTCTGAGTGTCTAAATTATGCATCTTGCACAGACAAACACTAGCCCACATCCTCATAATGTTTCTGTGTGCTGGGGAGTTTTCCTAGAGTATAAACAAAAAATCTAGTATATAATATGGTCGTGAATGAAGCTGTGTGTTACATTAAGGACTGATATTTTCCACTCCCTTGGAGCTGTGAGGGATTCGTGTACCCGACCTGACCTGACACAAGTCCGTAGTGTGGGGCATTAGTGATCTCTTATTACTGACCTTCTAATACAATGTCAGGTCACCCATTGTCGGGTGGGGGATTAGTGGGTCCGAGGACCTAAGATGTCTTGAATAAACATGAAAGCTAAAATACAATATTTTTTATACTTACACTTAACACATTATATCCCTTCAACATTACGTTACAGAAGATTTTAAAATGTGGAGTGAGAAAGCAGAAAGGTGTGGGTGATGGAGTGGTAACATGCACCAGTGTTGCCAAGCTCCTCAACAGCTGCTCTTTTAATTCAACACCACGTAGTTAAGCACGCATAAATTTATGTCTTACAATATGGGGGTGTGCTACTCACTATATTGTGAGTAATACAATATAGTGAGTATACTGTGTCTCTGTAAGTCACCAAACTTAGTTATTATGGCGGAAAAACAAGTGTTCGGTTTCCAGACAAGATGAAGGTGTGTCAAGTCCATTGCTTATAAGTCTTGTATTACGTCCCCCAACTGAACCATCCCAGCAGAAGGGTTGTGAGTTCAATGGAGGTAATCCTCCTTAACATCACCTTCCATGGTTGTGTGAGCTCCTGTACGACAAGGGATAGTGAGTGATCAGGAGCTCAGAGCCTGGTGGGCCACATCACCACTAACTACACCAATATATAACAAACCTATGACCATCTTCATCCGATTCTTCTCCCGAATCGCCCTCATCATCCGACACATCCTTGTATATTTGACGGTTTTTACGAGGACTCTTTGGCTTCTCCTTTGGTTTACAACGATCACAGTACCAGTCGCCCGAGGGTATCTCCTGGTGAATATAGTTTATTACAGTATCAACACAATACATAATCAAATGGGGTGGTCAAGGTGTGAGCATGTTTATTATTATTCAATCATCATCTTCAAACTTCTTCCCCCTTTCTTTTATGTTTATTGCTTCTCTACTTCTGACCTGGACTGCCTCATATACACATCACTACAGGAGCTCAAATATTCATCTTACAATTTCAAGTTTAAGGCCCATGTCTGTCCTCTCATCTACTCTGGTAAGAAAGTTTGAAATAATAATATGGAGTGATAAATGCTGCCACATGCTCCCAGTGTTTGATTGTATGTGACAGACAACAGATAACTACAGGGTACTGGGTCTCTCTCTTTCTCACACACATTTACCTGGGAGCAAATATAATAAAGAAGTAAATGATAAGTACAAATAAATAAAAGACCAAAGCAATAAATAAGAACTACTAAAACCCTAAAACTAATAGTAACTATGAACACATGTTAGAACTAGCACTGACCATTATGAACACATGTTAGAACTAGCACTGACCATTATGAACACATGTTAGAACTAGCACTGACCATTATGAACAAATATTAGAACTAGCACTGACCATTATGAACAAATGTTAGAACTAGCACTGACCATTATGAACAAATGTTAGAACTAGCACTGACCATTATGAACACATGTTAGAACTAGCACTGACCATTATGAACACATGTTAGAACTAGCACTGACCATTATGAACACATGTTAGAACTAGCACTGACCATTATGAACACATGTTAGAACTAGCACTGACCATTATGAACACATGTTAGAACTAGCACTGACCATTATGAACACATGTTAGAACTAAAGAATGATGACAAGTGAGGCTGAGAGAGACTCACACAACACCTCCCTACCTTTAACTTAGGCTGAGAGAGACTCACACAACACCTCCCTACCTTTAACTTAGGCTGAGAGAGACTCACACAACACCTCCCTACCTTTAACTTAGGCTGAGAGAGACTCACACAACACCTCCCTACCTTTAACTTAGGCTGAGAGAGACTCACACAACACCTCCTACCTTTAACTTAGGCTGAGAGAGACTCACACAACACCTCCCTACCTTTAACTTAGGCTGAGAGAGACTCACACAACACCTCCCTACCTTTAACTTAGGCTGAGAGAGACTCACACAACACCTCCCTACCTTTAACTTAGGCTGAGAGAGACTCACACAACACCTCCTACCTTTAACTTAGGCTGAGAGAGACTCACACAACACCTCCCTACCTTTAACTTAGGCTGAGAGAGACTCACACAACACCTCCCTACCTTTAACTTAGGCTGAGAGAGACTCACACAACACCTCCCTACCTTTAACTTAGGCTGAGAGAGACTCACACAACACCTCCCTACCTTTAACTTAGGCTGAGAGAGACTCACACAACACCTCCCTACCTTTAACTTAGGCTGAGAAAGACTCACACAACACCTCCCTACCTTTAACTTAGGCTGAGAGAGACTCACACAACACCTCCCTACCTTTAACTTAGGCTGAGAGAGACTCACACAACACCTCCCTACCTTTAACTTTGGCTTCAAACAATAAATATGGTGGCCCTTGTCACAGCCATCACACAGCAACATGTTCTCTGCATCTGCCTTACGTCGACAGATACGACACCGGGCGTTGAGAGCCGAGCGAGACCACGATATGGAGTTGTCCAACGACGCATAATGTAAACACAGCTGCGGAAAAAAGCGAGCGTGAGCTACAAGAAACGCCTCTCCCTCCGGTAAGAAGATTAATACACACAAAACATCTACGACACATTCATAAAAGTGTGCTTAAAGATTATGAACAGGGTGGTATGGGACATGTTCCCATATCAGTGTCTAATGCACAGAAAAATGGGTGGCCAGGTGATGGTCAGAGCCTTGTGATACTGGCCAATCTGTGAGTGAGTTGCTCCTTTGTCTTTTCAAGCTTGTTATTTATTTTTGATTCTATGAAGTAAATTATTTGCCCATTATTTTACCCACAATTTGTTTACATTAATAATAGTTGGTTGTTATAGTATGTGTATACAGTGAGGTATGAAGGTGAAAAGTTATGGGCATGAGCTTACATGTGGAAATACACAAGTGAACATTACAACATATAGTCCCACGCTGGATGCAGCAAAGGTTGCCTGTCTAATATTGGTGCATATTTATCTTAAATACCACTACATAGTTGTATTTTGCATGCCATCATATTTATACCCGATTACACTGATCCAAAATGGTGGTTTGTGTGATAATAACAGTAATGATAACACTTGCTGGTGGTCCCTGGGTTATGTATGCCAGGCTGTGTGATAATAACAGTAATGATAACACTTGCTGGTGGTCCCTGGGTTATGTATGCCTGGCTGTGTGATAATAACAGTAATGATAACACTTGCTGGTGGTCCCTGGGTTATGTATGCCCGGCTGTGTGATAATAACAGTAATGATAACACTTGCTGGTGGTCCCTGGGTTATGTATGCCTGGCTGTGTGATAATAACAGTAATGATAACACTTGCTGGTGGTCCCTGGGTTATGTATGCCCGGCTGTGTGATAATAACAGTAATGATAACACTTGCTGGTGGTCCCTGGGTTATGTATGCCTGGCTGTGTGATAATAACAGTAATGATAACACTTGCTGGTGGTCCCTGGGTTATGTATGCCCGGCTGTGTGATAATAACAGTAATGATAACACTTGCTGGTGGTCCCTGGGTTATGTATGCCTGGCTGTGTGATAATAACAGTAATGATAACACTTGCTGGTGGTCCCTGGGTTATGTATGCCCGGCTGTGTGATAATAACAGTAATGATAACACTTGCTGGTGGTCCCTGGGTTATGTATGCCTGGCTGTGTGATAATAACAGTAATGATAACACTGGCTGGTGGTCCCTGGGTTATGTATGCCCGGCTTACCAACATCCGCAGATTTGAACTTACAGTACAGTATATTATTTACCCGATGACTTATTTTTTTACTCTATTTAGTACTGTATTTTGTCATTCAATTTCATTTTCTCATAAATTCAGTAAACTAAATAATTTTAGCTGTAATTTAAGGACTTAGGCTATGATATTGTGGGATTTTAAACATTGTACTGTAAGTGCACTATGCACTTAGGGTATGTAGTTCAACTTATGTACAGTTTAACTTACAAGTGTCCGTAGGAATGGAACTTGTAAGTAACCCAGGGACTGCCCGCACATACTGTAATGATAACACACATAAGTTTCTAATAATAAATCTATATGGTAAAGGAAGGAATGAACTAGTTGAGCGTGTCAGCTTGGAGCCAGACATGTCCTCGACCCGGTGGTGACGAGCCCATGTAGCTCACAACCACTGACTGCTGAGTCCACACTGTCAACTAACTCAGAAAAAACATTCAAAATGCCACTGAGACTCTCCGAGATCTACATACATTAAACACAAAACCTCCCTCACCACACAACCTTATACCACAGCCCACAACCACTAGATACACTCTTCTAATGAACTTCCCTCTCAGAGGATGTTTTACCATACTCAGGAAGTTAAGTGACCAACAACATTCATCTGCTTTAACTTACTTGAGAGAGATTTGTGCTGGCCATGAGTGACACTTCCCACCTCTCTATGGGTGTCCTCAGGGCGTTGTCTGTCACCTGCTCCCCCACTTTGTTCTCACTGTCATCCTCATCAGAGTCCCCGCCCTCTGACCCGGCTGCCTCCTCTTCCTTTCTCCGTCTCAACTTTTCTTCTGTGCGTTCACGAATCTTCCTAGCTTTGTCTGTCTCACCTGTAACAGTGTGTTATAATAACTATATCACCTGTAACAGTGTGTTATAATAACTATATCACCTGTAACAGTGTGTTATAATAACTATATCACCTGTAACAGTGTGTTATAATAACTATATCACCTGTAACAGTGTTATAATAACTATATCACCTGTAACAGTGTTATAATAACTATATCACCTGTAACAGTGTGTTATAATAACTATATCACCTGTAACAGTGTGTTATAATAACTATATCACCTGTAACAGTGTGTTATAATAACTATATCACCTGTAACAGTGTGTTATAATAACTATATCACCTGTAACAGTGTGTTATAATAACTATATCACCTGTAACAGTGTGTTATAATAACTATATCACCTGTAACAGTGTTATAATAACTATATCACCTGTAACAGTGTGTTATAATAACTATATCACCTGTAACAGTGTGTTATAATAACTATATCACCTGTAACAGTGTGTTATAATAACTATATCACCTGTAACAGTGTGTTATAATAACTATATCACCTGTAACAGTGTGTTATAATAACTATATCACCTGTAACAGTGTTATAATAACTATATCACCTGTAACAGTGTGTTATAATAACTATATCACCTGTAACAGTGTGTTATAATAACTATATCACCTGTAACAGTGTGTTATAATAACTATATCACCTGTAACAGTGTGTTATAATAACTATATCACCTGTAACAGTGTGTTATAATAACTATATCACCTGTAACAGTGTGTTATAATAACTATATCACCTGTAACAGTGTGTTATAATAACTATATCACCTGTAACAGTGTGTTATAATAACTATATCACCTGTAACAGTGTGTTATAATAACTATATCACCTGTAACAGTGTGTTATAATAACTATATCACCTGTAACAGTGTGTTATAATAACTATATCACCTGTAACAGTGTGTTATAATAACTATATCACCTGTAACAGTGTGTTATAATAACTATATCACCTGTAACAGTGTGTTATAATAACTATATCACCTGTAACAGTGTGTTATAATAACTATATCACCTGTAACAGTGTTATAATAACTATATCACCTGTAACAGTGTGTTATAATAACTATATCACCTGTAACAGTGTTATAATAACTATATCACCTGTAACAGTGTTATAATAACTATATCACCTGTAACAGTGTGTTATAATAACTATATCACCTGTAACAGTGTGTTATAATAACTATATCACCTGTAACAGTGTGTTATAATAACTATATCACCTGTAACAGTGTGTTATAATAACTATATCACCTGTAACAGTGTTATAATAACTATATCACCTGTAACAGTGTGTTATAATAACTATATCACCTGTAACAATGTGTTATAATAACTATATCACCTGTAACAGTGCTATGAGCAGAGTTGTAAGAAGTACTGGACTTTATTACTTAAATAACAATATTGTTGCATTACATTGGCAAAATGTTACTCAAGTAGAAGTAAAAGTATCCAAAGATTAATGTACTAAAGTAGAAATAAAAAAAAAATCTTTCATAAAGTCTTTAAGTAATAAAAGTAAATACAAAATTATTGATTGTCTCAAATATTAATATAAATCAACTGTAAAAAAAATAGTTAACTAAAGACAGAAATAAGAGACAGCATTAAACAAGTTTATTTGTAAATATTTCTATTGAGATTAATCAATAACTGATTATCAAAATTCTGGCTGTCCAATCAGGATATATTAGGCCTAAATGTAAGCCTAGCATGATCTTCTGAAAGTTGTGTGGTGTTTATGTAATGCGAGCGAGTTAACCGCTGTATTGCGTGAATGAGTGTGTGCACGAGTGGTGTCCTCTAGTGACGTGAGTGACGTGTGCTGCCACCTAGCGGTGTGAATGAAGTTGGATGTCTGAGTAGTATATGACATAGCACGAGGTTTTGTGATCATGTGTATTACCCTGTGAGACATATTGTTTCCTGCTGCACCACTGTACAGACCTCTCCCAGTAAACTGCATCTGTGAAGACTGTGTTTCATTGAGCCGTCAGTAACCAAGTAGAACTTGAACAAAAGTGAATACAGCTCCCGCCCCCTCCCAAGTTTGCGGATTTTTATTTTGCAGTCCACTACCATTCGCGGATGACACCCTGGATGTACCCAAGAATGTCTGTGGGTAGTTTTAAAATTGCCGGCATTTTCACGGCCGGTACAGGGAGCCATTCGTTCTAGAGACAATAAGGCGGGAGCGCTAGTGTGGGCGAGTCGGTGGATGAGGTGAGGTGTTGACCAACCAGCGGGTGAGGCGAGGTGTTGACCAACCAGCGGGTGAGGCGAGATGTTGACCAGCCAGCGGGTGAGGCGAGGTGTTGACCAGCCAGCGGGTGAGGCGAGGTGTTGACCAGCCAGCGGGTGAGGCGAGGTGTTGACCAGCCAGCGGGTGAGGCGAGGTGTTGACCAGCAGGGGTGAGGCGAGGTATTGACCAGCCAGCGGGTGAGGCGAGGTGTTGACCAGCAGGGGTGAGGCGAGGTGTTGACCAGCCAGCGGGTGAGGCGAGGTATTGACCAGCCAGCGGGTGAGGCGAGGTATTGACCAGCCAGCGGGTAAATTACCGACCCAGACGCTGTCATCGGTCATACTGAGGGAGTTTAAGTTTTTACCTTATAAAATGCCAATTAATTGACTTTGCAGAATATAACTCACATTGCTGGATTCTTGTAAGATAAGTGATTAATTTGAATATAAACAAGCTATAGTTTGCACTAGACAAAATTTTTAGTCATTATTTAGTACATTTGAGTACAGTACAGGTTTGCCCTTGGACAATTATTCTGTTCACTTTTTCACAATATGTTTTAGGATGACATGTGCATGTAATCGAGTAAAAATAAATGAAAAAAGTTACATATATCTGCCCAAAAATACGAGTTGAGAAACTTGTGCTAATATGTACTACACTAAAGGACTAAAATTTTATCTTTCGGGCCAAATATACTCTGTCTATATTAAAATTATTTGCTGTCTTGTAAGGATTCCAGCAATACAAGTTATATTCTGCCGAGACACAACTGATGCCTCACACCTGCGTGGGTCAAGCTTGGCTGCGTTGGGTAATGTTCCGCATCACTCTGGGTATGTCACATTTTTTATAAATTTATTTCTGATTATTTGTGAGAGTATTTTCCCATTATTATTTATTTGTATGTGTTTTGGGCCTGTCCACACACACACATATATACCCTGCATAAAATACAGGTAAAAAAAACAATTGTCCTAAAGGCAAACACAAAGGGAACAATACATTTCTTTGTACACAAGTAAAAATGTACCCCCCCCCCCCCCCCCCCCCCGGTCAGCAAATGCGGCCATATTAAGAACCTAACCCCCATTAATTTGGAGGGCCCCCTATACATTCAGCCACTCTGCTCCTTACAATCCCTCACAAGGCTGAGAATACGGTGATATCTCCGTTAGCCGTAACAATTGGTGCTGAGCACTTCCGGGAATGAGAGATTTCCAGGTAACAAGAAGACTCTCAAAGCAGGAAAAAATCCCCCATCCCCGGAATTTTCCGGGGAACAGTAAAATGATCCCGGAAGTTCTAGAAATTGCCCACTACATCATATCTCGAACCCGGAAAAATATCCCTCATCCATGAAATTTTCCGGGTATCGAAATAATATTCCGGAAAATTGTTCCCAAAGCCGGAATTTTCCGGAAAATTTCAGCTTTGGGAAAAATTTTCCGAGAAATTTCTATTCCGGCCATCGGAGAGTTCCGGGTTTGAGGGATTCCGGCTACCGGAGATATTACAGTACCGTACAGGTATATCCATCCAACACTACGATCACTTCCTTATCCACACAAGTATCGTCGACGTGGACTTAAGGCCCACAGACATAATGTTGTCTCTGCTGGCATTAGGTTAGGATACAGACCTATCTGGCAAGTATCTGAGGTGGGGATGACCTGCACTTCTCTTCCTGTAACTGCCTCAACACTAACACCCATCAGCACTACTGTATTGACTGTCCCACTGTCAGGGGTCTCCTACCACAGGGAGAGTCACTGACCACTATTATTGCCCACTACCCACACTTTGGTGGGTGCTACTTCCATTGTCCTTAAATCATATCAATATTGTCACCATATCACAAGTCACAGTGTGTCCTGTGAGACACGAGTACCAGTGTATTAGTGTCTGACCGCATGGTCTTGTGACTGGACTTGTTGCCTTCTGGGGTGCAATAAATTAATTATTTAATAAATAAATAAATAAATAGCCCAACATGACTAAATGGACACTCACAAGCAACAGATGCAGGTAGTGGGGTGTTAAGCTTGAGAGATAAGTCACATAATGTCAGGAAAGACCTCAGTAGCTCCATTCCACCCCCTGGGCATGCCAAGCAGCTATCAAGTTCCTTCAGTTGAGGAGTTTGTGGATGATTGTTGCCTCCATAGTGACTGAGTCTGACTAAGACTCACCCTCAACTGGGGTGTGGCTGTGGTCACGTTACTCTTCGATTCTAATTGACGAGTGGCTGAATTTTGCTGGGGGGGGGGGGGGGGGAAGCAGTGGGTACAGGTCGATGACCAGTGCCCACCCGGGCACAGGTCATCGACCCACAACGGGGCCCAGGGGGCAGAAAAATAAGAGTAAAAATAAATAAAAAATAGAAAAGGTAAAGGTTATATTAATCTACAAAACAAAGATGCCGGAAAACCGGCTTTTTGAAGTGAGACACATTGTATGAGTATGGAAACACAGAAGAAGGCAGAGCATTCTGCAGTTTGGCTGTGTGGGGACAGAAGGATGTACTGTAATGGGTTATTTTAGTGTGACCTACATCCACACAGAAACGGTGGGCCCCGCCGGCAAGACGTGTGTTACGAGCCCACGGCCTTGCCTGCGGTACACAGGATGCCAAATCCACCGAACATTGTCAACTAAAGGAGGAGAGTCAATAAGCCTTTGATTCCACCCTATCTAACAGTTGGACAGAGGAAGAGCCACCCTAGATATGAGAGCAGCGCACCAAGTTAGGACGAATGAATCCCTTATATACTTGAAGCAACGGCTCAGGAGTGAAGTAGCTACGGCATCTGTACAGCATTTCCAACTTTCGGGAGGCAGCTTTAGCTATATTGTGGATGTGTGGCTTCCATGACATACTAGAGGAAATGGTGAGACCTAGCATATCTATTTTAGAACTTGACATAATGATTGCGTCCTGAAATGTGATTGGTGGGAGATCATCTAATTGGTGACTACCGAGTTTTATAACGGTTGAATTTAACCAAGTTTCTACCTCCCCATTTGGAGATGCTGCACAGATCTGCATTGATATATGAAATGATATCAGCTCTAGAAACAAGTCTAGTTTGAGAGTTAGGAGGAAGGGGAAAATGTGAAGAAGAGTGAAGAGTAGAATCATCGGCGTAAGAACGGATAGAATTAGTTGTAGAGTGAAGTAAATCATTGATAAAAAGAAGGAAGAGAGTTGGCAAAAGAACAGAACCCTGTGGGACGCCACTACTGGTAGAGAAAGAGCGAGAGATCGATCCCTCAACAACAGCTGCCATGGATCGGTTCTCAAGGAAGCTAGAGATTAGAGAACAAAGTGGTGGAGAGAAACCATGTATAGATACAGGCATTTTACAATCAGAGCCTCATTGAAATTTATTTTAGTTACAGGTAGTAATACTCTATCTCCATTAGCCAGAATCCCTCAAACCCAGAACTCTCCGATAACCAGAATTTAAATTTTCTCGGAAAATTCTGAGAAAATTTTCCCAATACCCATAATATCCGGGGATGGGGGAACTTTTTTCCGGGCTTAAGAGATGAAAATCAGGCGCATTTTCTGGAAATTACGAGAAAAGTTTTCCACTACCCGGAAAATTCCGGGGATGAGGGAAATGTTTCCGGCTTTGAGTCATCTCGTTACCCGGAAATCTCTCATTCCCAGAAGTGCTTAGCACCAATTGTTACGGCTAATGGGGATATTACTGGTACCTGCACAGTATATGCAAAGAGCAACTGACATCTCATGGGAGGACCAAGCCCCTGAAGGAAAGGTGGGGGAGAAGAGAGGGACTTTGATGGAGGAAGGGGGGATAAGACGTGAGGTGGGGGGGGGATAAGAGGTGAGGTGGGGGGGGGGATAAGAGGTGAGGTGGGTGGGGGGGGATAAGAGGTGAGGTGGGGGGGGGGGATAAGAGGTGAGGTGGGGGATAAGAGGTGAGGTGGGTAGTCAGGGTGCAAAGGTAAATCCAAGGGAGAGGTCCTGGGGGTACAGACCCCCCCCCCCTTTTATCAGAAAATTCCAATACTTTTTCTTTAAAGCATTATTGTACTCAGGCAATTTTTTCGTAATAAGTAATTACTATTAACCTGAGAATATTTCCTAATATCAAGTGCATGTGGCTTCAAAATGCCTGTGATATTGGTCAGATTTTAAAAAAAGAAGCTGGGTGGGCTCATTTTGCTCACCATGTTCCACCACCCAAAAATTCTTGGATCCACACCACTCTTTGATATTCCTGGATCCATCCCCGAGGTGCTGATGAACACAAGAAGATCAAAGGGAAAGTCCGCTGTCATGGTCACTGCCACCTGACGTCACCTCACCTCATGAGACCTCTAGGTATGTAACCGGGTGGTGTCTCCCCACACCATACCCTCCACCCACCCAACTCTTTTACTGTGGTTAATAATTAATTAACTAAAAAAAATATATTATCAGTTTGCCAGACATTAAAACTCTTTGTTTGGAGAAAAAAACAAGTAAAAATTTTTTGTTTTGTTTTCAGTTGTTTTGGAGTAAAAGTATTATAAAACCTTACTTAAGTAAAAGTACTAAAAAATTTGAGTACTTTTAAAAAAATAAATACCCAAAAATGTTACTCGAGTACAGTACGCAAGTAAATTTACTTAGTTACTTTACAACTGTGGTTATTAGTAACTATACCACATGTAACTGTGTTATAAGTAGTCTCTAAACGCCAGGAGAAGACAACAATGAAGTGTTACACAACCTTGACCCACATACAGCTGTGTTGTGACTGACAGTGGTGGACAGGCTGACCTATATATTGACAAAGGATATGCAGGGTCTCTCACAAAAATGTATACACATGCCCTTAACAGATTTGTGTAGTGTGTGGACAATGTTGTTGTTGTCATACATGGTCCTCCCTTGATGTGAGGTCTCCCAGGAGTGTGTCAGGTAGTGTGTGTAAATTTTTCCGAGACTGTACATTTAGCCAATGAACCAAGATGCAACTACTGAAGGTACCTGGGGAGCCTGGCTGGACACATACCACAGTGGGAAGCTGCACCTGATATAAAGTTCAAAGTGAACCTAACATTAACTTAATATTTGTAGTGTACAGTTACCTACTAAAGTCCACTTGCCTCTCCCCTGAACCCCAAGATTTAGACTCATGAACCCAAAGCAATAGACCGATACATTATTCTGTCCATAAATGCTCCAGATTCACGAGTCTGAATCTCAGGGTTTGTGGTTCAGGGGAAGAGGTGAACTGGCTTTATTAGTTGACTGTACAGAAGGACTGAGAAATATAGCGTCAACACACCTAGTGGCGGCTGTAGGTACTTGGGGTCTATAGACTGGCCAAGCTGTAAGATAGCCTGAGCCAAGTCCTTCACTGCCCGAGCTTTTGAAACCTCACTCAAGAGTTCTTCTGTATCCTGTTCACCGTTAACCTCTTGACCAACTTCCATCTGAAAATTATATAAACACTGCCAGCACAATATAAACAATGTATAACACTATAGTAACAATGTATAACACTATAGTAACAATGTATAACACTATAGTAACAATGTATAACACTATAGTAACAATGTATAGCACTATAGAAACAAAGTACAGTAGGACGTCGATGTAACGCGAGGTACGTTCCAAGAGTGGTCACTTTAAACCGAATTCGCACTAAATCAAAGTGTTGTTTCACTGGAATAATTTAGTTTGGTATTTGAGAGAAAAAAATACTAAGAGTCTATCCAGATGCACCTCAGCCCATCTCCTAGAATAAACAAAACATTGTTTTTTGTAGTATTATGTTAAAACAAACACTCATAAATCAACACAGCTAAAATTAGGGGACGTGAAATGGTCTGTTTACTGGCTGGGAAGATGGGGGGGGGGGGAGAGAGAGAGGGAAGTGAGGTGATGTGTTTGACAGTTGATGCCAAGGTCTAGTGCTTATTTATTTATCTGTCCTTAAGAGTGACTAAGTTTTCTCTTATAAAATGTCACTGAACTGACATGTTTAATTAATTTTATTACAAAGGGCTAAAATTTTTATCTCTTGTGAAAATATGACATTTATATTCAGCTTATTCGCTGTCTCGCAAGGATTCTAGCAATGTAAATTATATTCTCCTAACTTTAGTCTGTGATATTATATAAGAAAAAACTGTAAGCCTATAACCACCCAACCCTGGCTGGGAGGAGGGAGGAGGGACATGCTTGACGGTTGGCACTGAAGGTCTAGTGAAGTATTTATTTGTTTATTTATGTCTTTTAGATTGAGTTCATGTTTTTTTGCTTATAAAATGTCACAGAAGTGACTGGGGAGAATATAATTTACATTGCTGGAATTCTTATAAGATAGTGATTAATTTTAATATAATCATGCTATAGTTTGCACTAGACGAAATCTTATAATCATTTAGTACATTATTTTGAGTACATGTACAGTACAACTTTGGCCTTAGGACAGTGTAGCGTGCCCAGACACACATTAGGCGCGAATTTTAGAATATGATGCACCAGATTGACTCACACAAAATAGGAAAGATTCGCTTTAAATTAAAACATTGTCCTTAATTGTGGGTGTCGCTTTAAATCAGTATTAAATTGAATCGCTTTAAATTGACGTTCTACTGTATAGTACTATAGAAACAATGTATAACACTATAGAAACAATGTATAACACTATAGAAACAATGCATGGCATTATAGCAACAATGTATAACACTATAGAAACAATGTATGGCATTATAGAAACAGTGCCAACACAATACAGGGGTCCCCAACTTACGAACGCCAGCCAATAGAAACGAGGTCCCATAAGGTCAATTAATTAAAAAATCTGACATAAGTACAATAGTTCGTAGCAGCTACGTACGAGAACTAGCTCGCGCGGCGTAGAGGTGCAGGGAGAGTAAGGCATCGCACCCAGTCACACACCTTGAGGGAGACTGAGCATCAGTACTCTTTATCCTCGTCACCTTACCGTGCGTGATCCAGTGCAAACTGAGATTTTTTTTCTTATTAACTCTCTTATTTGGTTCTCATCATGGCTCCCAAACCTGATGTAAGTGATAGTAGTGCACCCAAGAAAAGGAAAACATTTGCAATAGAAGTGAAATTTGATGGACTGTAATTAAACGTTCTGAAAAAATGCTTAACACCGTCAGCGATCGGTAAGGCTTCAGCCGCTCAACGGTTGGAACAATGTTGAAAGATGGAACATTCTTGAACATGTTAAAGGACTCAACTATCATAACTAAACAAAGAAGTGGATTGATAATTGAAATGGAAATGTTGTTAGAGATATGGGTGGAAGATCAAAATCAATGGTGTCTGCCTCCAAGTCTAGCCTTGATTCAGGAAAAAGCGAGAAGCTTGCACGCTGACTTGAAGGCTAAATGTGGTAGTGAAAGTGATGGGTAAGATTTTATGCTAGTAGGGGCTGGTTTAACCGGCTCAAAGCAAGGGCAAACTTACATACGGTAACATTAAAGTGCAAGATGAAGCAGCCAGTGAACTTCCTGCTGCTTTGGCTAAAATAATTGAAGGAGGTTATTGTGCTGAGCAAGTTTTCAATATTGATGAGACTGGTTTATTATGGAAAAGGATGCCCAAACACACGTGCCTTTCAAAACATGAGAAAAAAAAGCACCAGGGTATAAAGCTGTCGGAGAGAGGCTGACCTACTGCTGAGGGGTAATGCTCCTGGAGACTACAAACTAAAACCTTTACTTGTCTACCAGTCAGAAAATCCTAAAGCTTTGAAGGGTGTTTTTAAGGCAGCACTTCCAGTTATCTGGAAAGTTAATAAGAAGGCTTGAGTGACATTGACCCTTTTTGAAGACTGGTACTGTTATCACCACTGGCTTCATCTACAGTGCTGGCTTTTGTTGCCTTACCCGAATAAACAATAAATCTCTCGGCCTGCGACCACATACGCCGTGACCTCGCCAGATGTAGCGGCTGAGGGGGGCGGTGTGTACAGACAAAAGAACCTGGTACTGCTGAGTGTGTGGTTTGGAGGATGATGTGGCCACCTGACCTCCATGATAGCAGATCGCCCTCTCCAGTGATGTTCTGAGGACCAGCCCTCTGCTAGCAGTGGTGAACACCGACCCAAAATCCTGGCCGAGTTTTGTGCTGGAACAATTGACGCAGCACTATAGTCTCTTGGAACACCATACTGGTTCACATTGACCCGCACTTGTAAGTTCAGCCTAAGTGATGACATACCCCTCAGTACTGAAATATTGTGGACTAATTATGCCTACTCGTTTCTCCCTTATCTGGAGCATTAAGACGATGCGGACTGAAGTATAACTAAGATTAATAGTTATGAACTTTGTATCATGTCACTATGCTTAATAATCAATTGTAATTAAGATGAAATTGTGTGAGACTAAGTAATTATGTATCAGATGGATCACCACATTTTATCACATCAATAAATATAGAATGCATCAAAAGGCGAGTTTCAATCATTTTCCTTCGACTTGCCCATCACCCGAAGGTCCTTAACTAAGGCGTTTACAGGTACCTTAACCATTTTGTGCCTGAAATGAAGCATTATTGTACAGCATTTCAAAATCAATGCCTTTTAAAATTCTCTTGGTTCTTGACACTGCACCAGGCCATCCAGCCTCTTTAGATGACGTTCATCCAAACACTGAGGTTGTGTTTCTTCCTTCTAACACAACATCTGTTTTACAATCGATGAACCAGGGAGTTATTGTTTCATTTAAAGCATATTACCTGAGAAGGACATTTGCTTAGTTTTCAGGGCGGCAACAAAAGAGGGTAGGACTTTAAAGGAATTTTGGAAATCCTACAACATTTTGGATACTATGAAGAACATTGAAGATTCATGGGCAGAGGTAAAAGAAACCAACATGAATGGTTTGGGAAAAATTTCTGCCCACAATTTGTCCATGATTTCAGGGGCTTTGAAGATGATGTTGGGGAAGTGACTCATACAGTGGTAGACCTTGGGAACCAACTTAATATTCATGAGGATAATGTCACACAGTTGCTTGAGTCCCATGCTGAAGAACTAAGCAATGAGGACCTGATTGAACTGAAGCAAATCTTGCCAGAGGATGTAGAAGAAACTGAAACTCCAGGGCCAAAGGGATTCATTGCAAAACACATAGCAGAAAATTTCAGACCTGTTGAAGGAAGATTGTTTAAATCTGAACAGCTAGAACCCACACAAGAAGAATACCAAGATTCATAGAGGTGTTTTTGAATGTCTACGATGCTACAGAGAGATTTATGAAGAAAAGAAGAAAGTTAGTTCAACCATCACTTGAAATATGTCGAAAGGCAGCCAATACCAGTCCCAACAACCTCTGTAGCACCTACAGAACTAGTTCATTCTACCTCACCAGATTCTCCTGTTAACACCTACATCATCATCACCATCTTCAGTTTCGTCCCAATAAAGCCTCTGTCATTTCTACAAATGCCCATATCTACATGCAAGCCACAGCCCCATGCTTCATTGTTCTTTTACGGGAATTAGCCCACAACAGGGCCTAGGGGGGCGAAAAAATAAAAACAGAAAAATTAAAAATAGAAAAGAAAAAGGTTATATTAATCTACACCACAAAGATGCCAGAAAACAATCTTTTTAAAGTGAGACAGATTGTATGAGTATGGAAACACAGAAGAAGGCAGAGCATTCCACAGTTTGGCTGTGTGAGGAAAGAAGGATACACTATAACGGGTTATTCTAGTGTGACCGACATCCACAGAGAAACGGTGGGCAAGATGTGTGTTATGAGTCCACGGCCTTGCCGGCAGTACACAGGATCTCAAATCCACTGAACATTGCCCGTTAAAGTACCTGTAAAAGAGAGAGAGAGTGAAGCAACATTGCGACGAAGAGAAAAGGAAGAGAGATTGTCGACTAAAGGAGGAGAGTTAATAAGACAAAATGCCTTTGATTCCACCCTGTCTAACAGTTGGACAGAAGAGCCACCCCAGATATGAGAGCAGTACTCCAAGTTAGGACGAATGAATCCCTTATATACTTAAGCAACTGCTCAGGAATGAAGTAGCTACGGCATCTGTACAGCATTCCCAGCTTTCGGGAGGCAGCTTTAGCAATGTTAAGGATATATGACTTCCATGACAAATTAGAGGAAATGGTGAGGCCTAGCTTATCTATTTCAGAATTTGGCAGAATGATAGCATCCTGAAATGTAATTGGTGGGAGATCATCTAATTTAGAAAGTGTAATTGGTAAATACTGAGTTTTATTACTATTAAATTTAACCAAGTTTCTACCTCCCTATTTGGAGATGCTGCACAGATCCGCAGTGACAGATGGAAGGATATCAGCTCTAGAAACAGATCTAGTTTGAGACTAAAGAGGAAGGGGAAAATGTGAAGAAGAGTGAAGAGTAGAATCATCGGCGTAAGAATGGATAGAATTAGTTGTAGTGTGAAGTAAATCATTGATAAAAAGAAGGAAGAGAGTAAGTGAAAGAACAGAACCCTGTGGGACGCCACTATTGGTAGAGAAGGAGCAAGAGATCGATCCCTCAACAACAACTGCCATGGATCGGTTCTCAAGGAAGCTAGAGATTAGAGAACAAAGTGGTGGAGATAAACCATAAGAGGGAAGTTTAGAAAGCAAAAGACTTGTGCCATATCCTGTCAAATGGTTTGGAGATGTTGAGGGCCACAACGAAAGTTCCCCATAATCCCTAAGAGAGGATGACCAAAGATGGGTGCAATAGGAGAGCAGATCACCAGTAGATCTTGGGCTATGATATACATTAAGTCCTCGTTTAGCAATGTCCTCGACAACATTGTTTCGTTGTATTTTCGCTACTCTTTTGATACCCATGATTCTGACAACGTCCTGACCGATTCGTTATAACGTTGTCCCCCAACATGGACCACTCTGTATGGTGCATCATCCTCTCTCATCTATGCTCTCTCGTGAAGCATCACAGCATCCCCAGTCTTTGTATGGCTTCCACAATCTTATACCATGGCTTACAGAGTTCCTCAGTGACCGACGCCAAGCTGTACGCTTCCGAGGGGCTGTCTCCACCTTTCAGTCACTTACCTGTAGTGTCCCCCAAGGCACCAAGATGGGACCACTCTGCTTCCTTATGCTCATCAAAGATGCCCGAAGAGAAACCCCTGCTCGCTGGAAATATGTCGACGACTCCACCATTGGGATCAGCATCAACAATTCTGCTCCCGACTACACCGCCCTTCAGGATTTATTGAACAGTCTCCAAAACTGGGCCACCAACAACCATGTCACCATCAACCATACCAAGACCATGGTTATGCACATCAACCTCTCCTCCGACGTTGTCCCACCCCCTTCCATTACTTTAGGTCCCAACACACTCCAGGTTGTAGACTCCACTAAGCTCCTCGGCGTCACCATAGACAACAAACTAAATTGGAAACCACACGTCAGTGAAGCTGTCAAATCCTCCAGTTTCCGTCTCCACCTCTTCCGCCGACTCAAGTCCCTCGGAGTTCCTGCACCCGTTCTCCTCAGTGTTTACCCAACATTCATACTTCCCAAGCTCACCTATGCCTCCCCCACCTGGTCTTCCTCCCTAAATGCCATACAACGTAAACACCTAGAAAAAGTGCAAAAGAGAGCAGGCAAGATTATTCTCTCCCCTTCCTACTCCACATATCAAGAAGCGCTCAACACACTGACCCTTTCGACTCTCACTGACCATCACCATGACCTCATCTGCAAATTTGGTAAGAAGCTTCTGCACCATCCTCGACACCGGCTCCTACTACCACCTGAGATCCCTAGCCCGAGAATTGCTGTTCGACACCACATCCACATCCAGCCCATACGTGCACGAACTGATCGCTATAAGAACAGCCCAGTCCCAACCATTGTAAAAATTATCAATAACTTGTAATAAACCAGTGTATTCACTCCCAGTCACTACTACTTCTTCCACTCTCACTATGTTGAAATGCCCTGTAGTTTGAGCTTTTCCCCATCTAGTTATTATATATCTTATTTATATCACTTATGTTATTTGTATATTATTTGTAATTCGAAACCCATTCCCTAAATATGTAACTGTATATTTTCAGCCTTCTGGCTGCCAGCTCTTTCAATAAACCATTAATTATTATTATTATTATTAAGTGTTTTTGTTATAAATACTGTACTGTAACCATTCAAAATGGCTTCCAAGCACCCATCATGTGTTAGTGAAGCTAGTACTGTGAAGAAGCAACGCAAGACCATTACCCTTGATACGAAAATGGAGGTTTTAAACCCACCACACATTCGCTCCACCTCTGCCCATCAGTGAGTACAATACAAAATGATTTAGTTTATTTATCTTTTTGGATGTACAATATAATATACACTATTTTCTATAAAAATTCCATTGAATTTCTATATATGTAATGTATTTTATGGGGCAAAGAGAGGCTGGGGAACATAACTCCCATACTTTATCTATGTCTTATGGGGAAAATTTATTCCATTAACGTTGTTTTTCAAGAACGTAACCACGACATTAGACGAGGACTTACCGCAGTGCACATGGGGTACGTGTTCCGACTCAAGGACAGCCTCAGGAGATGAACCCGTACGTAACCCGGGGACCCCCGTACAAACACCGACACAGCCAACACTATACAAACTTTGCCAGTTCCAACATACCCTAAGCAGAGAAATGCGCTTCCGGCCACCAAAGTCCAGCTCTGACTCCCTGAGGTAGCTGCCCTCCACGATGGCTCTTCTCCAGGCCTCCCGGTCCTCCAGGCGGAGTGAACCCAACATCCCCATGTGTATCTTCTCTTCAGTCTCCAGCACCATGTCCCGCAGGGTGGCCTGGAGGATCTCATCAATGGGCGTCCCCGGTGGGAAGTTCAGATTGGCGTCTCCATCCTTTTTGGTTGTTAAGTTCCGCTGTGACTTGCGGATGGATTGATCTAAATCAGGTTCCTGTAATAATAGAAGATAAACATAACTTACACTTGATCACTGTCACACTTCATCAAATGGACGACTTTCACATCACACGTCCTGACAGCTAACTTCCACTGATGATGGCCACCGTCCCTACAGCTAACTTCCACTGATGATGGCCACCGTCCTGACAGCTAACTTCCACTGATGATGGCCACTGTCCCTACAGCTAACTTCCACTGATGATGGCCACTGTCCCGACAGCTAACTTCCACTGTTGATGGCCACCGTCCCTACAGCTAACTTCCACTGATGATGACCACTGTCCCTACAGCTAACTTCCACTGATGATGACCACTGTCCCTACAGCTAACTTTCACTGGTGATGGCCACTGTCCCTACAGCTAACTTCCACTGATGATGGCCACTGTCCCTACAGCTAACTTTCACTGGTGATGGCCACCATCCCTACAGCTAACTTCCACTGATGATGGCCACTGTCCCTACAGCTAACTTTCACTGGTGATGGCCACTGTCCCTACAGCTAACTTCCACTGATGATGGCCACTGTCCCTACAGCTAACTTCCACTGATGATGGCCACCGTCCCTACAGCTAACTTCCATTGATGATGGCCACTGTCCCTACAGCTAACTTCCACTGATGATGACCACCGTCCCTACAGCCACTACCACTGATGATGACCACCGTCCCTACAGCTAACTTCCACCATTGAAGGCTGACATCTTTAAGCTAACTTTTACAGTTAATGGCTGACACTTAAGGGTTAAGGAACACTCTGAGTCATAAAAGTTTGTCACTAAATCTTTAAATAGCTAAATCATCCTCAAGTTTAAGATAAATAAGAGGAAAAAAAAATCCCAATGACTGGTGAATGGGACAACCTACATGTGGTTCAACATAACAAGTTTGACAACATACAGTTATAACAGTCCACATACCTGACACTTTCACAACACACAGTTATAACAGTCCACATACCTGACACTTTCACAACACACAGTTATAACAGTCCACATACCTGACACTTTCACAACACACAGTTATAACAGTCCACATACCTGACACTTTCACAACACACAGTTATAACAGTCCACATACCTGACACTTTCACAACACACAGTTATAACAGTCCACATACCTGACACTTTCACAACACACAGTTATAACAGTCCACATACCTGACACTTTCACAACACACAGTTATAACAGTCCACATACCTGACACTTTCACACCACACAGTTATAACAGTCCACATACCTGACACTTTCACAACATAGTTATAACAGTCCACATACCTGACACTTTCACAACACACAGTTATAACAGTCCACATACCTGACACTTTCACAACACACAGTTATAACAGTCCACATACCTGACACTTTCACAACACACAGTTATAACAGTCCACATACCTGACACTTTCACAACACACAGTTATAACAGTCCACATACCTGACACTTTCACACCACACAGTTATAACAGTCCACATACCTGACACTTTCACAACATAGTTATAACAGTCCATATACCTGACACTTTCACAACACACAGTTATAACAGTCCACATACCTGACACTTTCACAACACACAGTTATAACAGTCCACATACCTGACACTTTCACAACACACAGTTATAACAGTCCACATACCTGACACTTTCACAACATGCAGTTATAACAGTCCACATACCTGACACTTTCACAACACACAGTTATAACAGTCCACATACCTGACACTTTCACAACACACAGTTATAACAGTCCACATACCTGACACTTTCACACCACACAGTTATAACAGTCCACATACCTGACACTTTCACAACATAGTTATAACAGTCCACATACCTGACACTTTCACAACATGCAGTTATAACAGTCCACATATCTGACACTTTCACAACATACAGTTATAACAGTCCACATACCTGACACTTTCACAACATAGTTATAACAGTCCACATACCTGACACTTTCACAACATAGTTATAACAGTCCACATACCTGACACTTTCACAACATGCAGTTATAACAGTCCACATACCTGACACTTTCACAACATGCAGTTATAAGTCCACATACCTGACACTTTCACAACATGCAGTTATAACAGTCCACATACCTGACACTTTCACAACATAGTTATAACAGTCCACATACCTGACACTTTCACAACATACAGTTATAACAGTCCACATACCTGACACTTTCACAACATGCAGTTATAACAGTCCACATACCTGACACTTTCACAACATGCAGTTATAACAGTCCACATACCTGACACTTTCACAACATGCAGTTATAACAGTCCACATACCTGACACTTTCACAACACACAGTTATAACAGTCCACATACCTGACACTTTCACAACACACAGTTATAACAGTCCACATACCTGACACTTTCACAACATACAGTTATAACAGTCCACATACCTGACACTTTCACAACACACAGTTATAACAGTCCACATACCTGACACTTTCACAACATACAGTTATAACAGTCCACATACCTGACACTTTCACAACATGCAGTTATAACAGTCCACATACCTGACACTTTCACAACACACAGTTATAACAGTCCACATACCTGACACTTTCACAACACACAGTTATAACAGTCCACATACCTGACACTTTCACAACATAGTTATAACGGTCCACATACCTGACACTTTCACAACATACAGTTATAACGGTCCACATACCTGACACTTTCACAACACACAGTTATAACGGTCCACATACCTGACACTTTCACAACATACAGTTATAACAGTCCACATACCTGACACTTTCACAACATAGTTATAACAGTCCACATACCTGACACTTTCACAACACACAGTTATAACGGTCCACATACCTGACACTTTCACAACATACAGTTATAACAGTCCACATACCTGACACTTTCACAACATAGTTATAACAGTCCACATACCTGACACTTTCACAACATAGTTATAACAGTCCACATACCTGACACTTTCACAACACACAGTTATAACAGTCCACATACCTGACACTTTCACAACATGCAGTTATAACAGTCCACATACCTGACACTTTCACAACACACAGGTATAACAGTCCACATACCTGACACTTTCACAACACACAGGTATAACAGTCCACATACCTGACACTTTCACAACATGCAGTTATAACGGTCCACATACCTGACACTTTCACAACACACAGTTATAACAGTCCACATACCTGACACTTTCACAACATAGTTATAACAGTCCACATACCTGACACTTTCACAACATAGTTATAACAGTCCACATACCTGACACTTTCACAACACACAGTTATAACGGTCCACATACCTGACACTTTCACAACATACAGTTATAACAGTCCACATACCTGGGAGGGATCTAGTTTGTACACAGGACACGCCTTCATTGAAGCTTCTACTGTAGTTCTGTAACACTCTAACGCGCTCTTAAGGTCCTTTTCTCTGGATCCTCTACTGTTAAGGGACATTAATAAAGAATTCAAGTCTTCTACACTGTGGAAAAAGAACCACTTGTGACGATCTCGTCTCTCCGAATGCACCGGACAGTTTCTGGGATTAGCCGTACACAGACCAAATATATCCGGCATCGGACTACGGTCATCGTCCATAACTAGACCTTCACCGTCTGTTTCCAGCTTCACGTCACCACTCAAATTTATGTCCATTTTCAATTCCGACTCGGCACCGTCAGGGGACGACAACACCGAACACTTCTCCGTCTTAACCTGGTGTGACGGTTGATTGTGATTGAGAGTCTGTAACAGTTTCTTACTTGGAGTGCCTTTGGCTTGCTTAGCGGGGCTCTCACTGCCGTCATTTTCCTTGTCACTGTTGCTCTTGTCGTCCTTCTCGGCGATAGTTTCCGACATGTTCTTCTTGGCCTGCACTCTCAACACCTCCACGAGTGCGTCGGTAAGATCGGGATTGGACTGAGGGTTGTAGGGTGTTGGAGTCTGCCGACACACTCCCGGGTGCTGCTCGTTATCCTCCACGAACAGTCCGGGGAGAGAATTGAACAACCAATAACGGCGAAATGCTCTGTCGTGGCCTAAAGGTTGACTGTTCACACCTTGAGCCATATTAAGCACCTGGAAAGACATGCATTTTATTAAAAGACTTGAAGTAATAGCCATAAGTCTGAGGGCTGGTGACCACAGCTCCACTTCATCTCTATCCTTGATCCTACCATCACTCCTTAAGCTGATATTATTTTTCTTAATGTATAAAAGTTCAATATTTCTCATTACTTAACCTACTTTAAATACCTCACTTGTTTCCTGTCAGTTTAACATAATTTTAACATTCTCCTGAAGCAATACATTATTAAGGCTTCTAACTCCTTTCTGGGGTCTACCAAAAGTGTCTACACTTCTGAACACAATATGTAATAGTAGTCAGGATGAGCTTCCTTGCCAGCCTTGGTAGAGCAATGGACAAAGGTGTGTGTGTGTGTGTGTGTGTGTGTGGTTGCCCCTCGTGTAACCCGGGCAGGGTGAAACTATGGTCAAGTTTCTTTACGCCATTTGCCTCTGTCTATCCAGCAGTAATTGGATGTTAATCGATTTGCGGATCGTATTCCGGGGTAATGGTTAGCCAGTGCAATTGGTGAGTTGTCCGGTCTTCACGGACTGTTCCTTGACACTGGGTCGTGCAACTCGTTAACTTAGGGTGTGGTTGTTGTGTTGGCGACAGCTTCTACACCTTAAATAAATTCACACCAAGGTGGCCCTTGGGCCAGTCATCCTCGTTACACAAGGGGCAACCATTATGTATGACTGATGTCATATGGTGTACTGTACTGAGGTCACCACAACTGGGCTCATTCTTGACACAGGGTTACACAGTTCATGAATTATCCAGGGGTGTGATTAACACTTCAGCCGGCCAATGACACGATTTGGATCACTAGACGGGCCAGGAGGAACAAAATGTCCCCCTTCACCCTGAGAGCACACCAGCCATCTTTGGGTCACTAGACAGGCCAGGAGGAACAAAATGTCCCCTTTCACCCTGAGAGCACACCAGCCATCCTTGGGTCACTAGACGGGCCATGAGGAACAAAATGTCCCCCTTCACCCTGAGAGCACACCAGCCATCCTTGGGTCACTAGACGGGCCATGAGGAACAAAATGTCCCCCTTCACCCTGAGAGCACACCAGCCATCCTTGGGTCACTAGACGGGCCAGGAGGAACAAAATGTCCCCCTTCACCCTGAGAGCACACCAGCCATCCTTGGGTCACTAGACGGGCCATGAGGAACAAAATGTCCCCCTTCACCCTGAGAGCACACCAGCCATCCTTGGGTCACTAGACGGGCCAGGAGGAACAAAATGTCCCCCTTCACCCTGAGAGCACACCAGCCATCCTTGGGTCACTAGACGGGCCATGAGGAATAAAATGTCCCCCTTCACCCTGAGAGCACACCAGCCATCCTTGGGTCACTAGACGGGCCAGGAGGAACAAAATGTCCCCCTTCACCCTGAGAGCACACCAGCCATCCTTGGGTCACTAGACGGGCCATGAGGAACAAAATGTCCCCCTTCACCCTGAGAGCACACCAGCCATCCTTGGGTCACTAGACGGGCCATGAGGAACAAAATGTCCCCCTTCACCCTGAGAGCACACCAGCCATCCCATACCATTTATACAAATATTTTGTTCTTTTAACTATAAAAACAAAAACAACACAAATGGCAAATAAAATAAATGAAAAAATCTAACGCATTTCAGATGCCGCAGATAGCATCACCGGCCGGTCTACGGGCGAGATTTAGACCGCATGGGTGGCAAGTGAACGGTTTAAGTGGGAACTTCTACACCACTGATAAACTGCTGCTAAGATTGTTCCAAGACAATTGTTCTCACTCACAAGGGGATAACATCAGCAGCATTTACAACAATTTTCCACGTTTATGTTGGGCGGCCATGACTAACTACCTTACGGTACAGCAAAACAAATAAAAATAACGAGTCAAAGAAACACTCGAAAATCTTCCCACCTGCTGCATCAACTCCCTCTCTCGCTTCAGAAAGTCCTGCTTCCTGGCCTCCTTATTCTTCTCTTCCTTTTCCTCACGCGCCACCTTCTCACTCTCGTCCTCTTCTTCCTCCTCCTCCTCCTCGTCCTCGTCCTCCAGCTCGATGGGCTTGTCGGGTTCACCGGTCATGGCGGCAGCGGCGGCCTTCTTCTCTGCCTCTTTCAACAGCCGTTCGCGCTCCTTCTGTTTACGGTCGCGCTTCTCCTGCAGCCTGGGGAGGGAGTCACACATGTAACCTTCTGTTGGACACTAAGTTTTAGCATTATTTCTTGTTATTCCTTTTAAGATCATTTCTTACATAACAAAGGATGACCAAGCTTCTAATGACACACACACACTATCTCCTTCCTGATGAATGACTCACCTGGCAGCATTGATCTCCTTCCTGATCAATGACTCACCTGGCAGCATTGATCTCCCTCCTGATCAATGACTCACCTGGCAGCATTGATCTCCTTCCTGATCAATGACTCACCTGGCAGCATTGATCTCCTTCCTGATCAATAACTCACCTGGCAGCATTGATCTCCTTCTCCTTCCTCATCAATAACTCACCTGGCAGCATTGATCTCCTTCTCCTTCCTGATCAATGACTCACCTGGCAGCATTGATCTCCTTCTCCTTCCTCATCAATAACTCACCTGGCAGCATTGATCTCCTTCCTCATCAATAACTCACCTGGCAGCATTGATCTCCTTCCTCATCAATAACTCACCTGGCAGCATTGATCTCCTTCTCCTTCCTCATCAATAACTCACCTGGCAGCATTGATCTCCTTCTCCTTCCTCATCTGGGTCAGTTGATGTAGACGTAATTTATTCTTAACCTCCTTCAGCTTCTCAATGTTGTCATCAATAATGTCCCGCACTGAGGCGTAAGTTAGGATCTGGCCCACCAGCACACTCAGGATCTTCAACTTATACGCTGAAGCAGGAGGAAAAAACATCAATCACTCTTTAGTTTGACCCAAAACACATCAATCACTCTTTAGTTTGACCCAAAAAACATCAGTCACTCTTTAGTTTGACCCAAAAAACATCAGTCACTCTTTAGTTTGACCCAAAAAACATCAGTCACTCTTTAGTTTGACCCAAAAAACATCAGTCACTCTTTAGTTTGACCCAAAAAACATCAGTCACTCTTTAGTTTGACCCAAAACACATCAGTCACTCTTTAGTTTGACCCAAAAAACATCAGTCACTCTTTAGTTTGACCCAAAAAACATCAGTCACTCTTTAGTTTGACCCAAAAAACATCAGTCACTCTTTAGTTTGACCCAAAAAACATCAGTCACTCTTTAGTTTGACCCAAAACACATCAGTCACTCTTTAGTTTGACCCAAAAAACATCAGTCACTCTTTAGTTTGACCCAAAAAACATCAGTCACTCTTTAGTTTGACCCAAAACACATCAGTCACTCTTTAGTTTGACCCAAAAAACATCAGTCACTCTTTAGTTTGACCAAATGTGTCTAATTCTTTCCCTTAACAATTAACCACAAGTGAGGGGAGACAGTAAGTGTTCCTCCTGGCTGGTAAAGTTGTTGACAACTGAGGGGATGAATGACCATTACTTAAGAGGGAACAATAGAGGTTTACATAGATGAATGACCATTACTTAAGGGGGAACACAAGAGGTTTACATAGATGAATGACCATTACTTAAGAGGGAACAATAGAGGTTTACATAGATGAATGACCATTACTTAAGGGGGAACACAAGAGGTTTACATAGATGAATGACCATTACTTAAGAGGGAACAAAAGAAGTTTACATAGATGAATGACCATTACTTAAGAGGGAACAAAAGAAGTTTACATAGATGAATGACCATTACTTAAGGGGGAACAAAAGAGGTTTACATAGATGAATGACCATTACTTAAGGGGGAACAAAAGAGGTTTACATAGATGAATGACCATTACTTAAGGGGGAACACACCTAAGGAGAGATCAAATATAGTCTGGGTAGATAGAGTTTTTATTATGATGGGTTCCTCCAGCTTGAATTGTAGCCCTGGATCATCCCAGTTCTTGAAGCCACCACGGTTCAAGTGCCTGAAAAAGGAAGGCATCAACTTAGTCCGCTGTACACTGTGAAAGTCTTCTCTTAATGCATTACATTTCTCAATCTTATTCCTTATTATACATAGCTTGGGGGGAGAGCAGCCAACACATGAACCAACACTCTCAGCACCTACAGTAGTCATGTTGGGAGTCCTGTCCTCACCCCTTACTACACTACACCACACACACGAACATTTACCTCCATCGACCATTGGCAACACTGGTAGCCCCCGATGCCAGTAGATGTAAGCGTAACACCTCCGTGACTGTCAGGGCGTCAAGCGGCACCTTCTGAAGCGGCAGTCCATGATACTGCTGGCTCCAAGTAGATGCCCGGTTGGCGACCCTCACTGCCTCCTGTATGGTGATGTCGCTTGTGTCTGTCTCCATCACTGTCAAGTGAAGGAGCGTTACAATACATGAAGCACCAAAAACTCTCTCCCATTTCTGCAACTCTTAGTAGAACTTTTCCCTCTCTGGTAAAAATAAACCAAAGTCTACACTACAACACACAAGCCACCCCAAGCCCTTCAACAACACACAAGACGTCCATCACCTTTACACAGTTCTGCTACACCACTCAGTATACCCAGGTTCATAAAACATAATGGTAGGCTCATATTGTACCTGCCTTAAGTAAGAACATAAACAAGTTGTAGCACACCTTCCTCAGCGGTGGGATCAGCATCCACTTCATCGTCCTCCTCCTCCTGCAGTGTGAAGATGCCCTGAAGCAGCAGCTGCAGCACATCATTAAACACACCTGCCAAGTGGACCATTATACAACCAACCCTTGTCTGTGTCACCAGCTTACATAAACAACATGTCCCCAACACTGTCTTTAGTACTCACTTATCTTACAATACTGTCCTCACTCATAGATGATGTAAGGAGAAAATTAAAATAAATTATTTGATAAATATGTACACTAATAACAATAATATGAACTACAGCAACAGCCTAGGGCAGCAAAGATCCTCAGCTGTCAACAAACTTTGAAAAAAAAAAGTAATCATCTTGTTCTATCAACTTGGAACATAGTTCCACCTAGCTCGAGGTTCATTGTGAAATACAAGTATATGTGATATAACTATATAACCTATGGTGTATGGTATACTGTATATGGTGGCAACACTGTACACTAAGCCTTCATGGTGTATAAGGCACTCTGCATGACATGTTAAGTCTACCATGGGTCAAACAATTGTTTTCTATGTCTCAAGACAGCTCAGTCCATGATCTATAATACTATAGCGCATTTCTTCCCAGCCGAGAAAAGAGGCCCCGCCCCCTCCTCAAGAGTTACAGCTGATTGGCTGTTGCAAAACCTGTCCAATTTTGTCCTGAGTAATGATGTATTTCTAAATGAGTTTATTCATAATGACCGTTTCTGACGAGAAAGATATTTAACTAAATTATATATAGCTACATCCCTTCATTATTTCAAACATGTAGGAAATTTATCAAAACTATTAAACGTGAATTAACTGGTAAACTCGGGGAGCAAATTCACGCTTTCGGAGGATGCATTTAATATATACTTATTTTTACCTACAATAAGACATACTAAGACAAATTGCATATCAGGAATAGTAAATTATGCAAAAACGACATTTGAAAAGATCAGAATCACAATGAAATATTACAAGGCTGTCAGCAGAGGTGGGAAAAATATGAAGTAGTTCGCAGTCATATTTCCCACCTCTGCTGACACCTTTCAATGTGATCATGATCTTTTCAAATGTCGTTTTTGCATAATTTACTATTCCTGATATGCAATTTGTCTTAGTATGTCTTATTGTAGGTAAAAATAAGTATATATTAATGCATCCTCCGAAAGCGTGAATTTGCTCCCCGAGTTTACCAGTTAATTCACGTTTAATAGTTTTGATAAATTTCCTACATGTTTGAAATAATGAAGGTATGTAGCTATATATAATTTAGTTAAATATCTTTCTCGTCAGAAACGGTCATTATGAATAAACTCATTTAGAAATACATCATTACTCAGGACAAAATGGACAGGTTTGCAACAGCCAATCAGCTGTAACTCTTGAGGAGGGGGCGGGGCCTCTTTTCTCGGCTGAAAAAAACGCATTATAGACAGACAACATGTGGCGGGCTCACCTCTATCAATTAAAAAATCCGCCTTGTATACAAGGTTTGGAGATCACGAAAAACTTAGAATCCCAATATCTCGAAATATTATTTTGGCGGGCTTGTCCTCGTCGTGTGGAGCACTTCATATATGATGGCAACACTGTGTACACAAACACCAAGAGAGGAGACTGACCTGCAACTTCCTTCTCCACCAGTGCGTGTTCCAGCATGTCAAAGGTGATGCCCTGAGGATACACGTCTCTCAGCTCCACAAGTTCAGAGAAAACGTTGACGAACTCCAACACCATGATGAAGTCGCTGAACAGGTCATCCGGGATACGGCACCTTATTGGAATGGGTTTTGGCAGGTCCTGTGGAGGATGACAGATCATGTTCAAGTTCTATGAGGAAAATACTGATACACAGCATGTTAACAGTAGAGAAGTGAGAACCTGCTGGCAAGAGAGAAACTAACAGTGACACCACCACTACTGTGGAGAGCAGCACCTGCCTCCTGTTGATGAGTAACACCAACAGTACCAAACTGTGAAGGAGTCTAACATGTGGTGAGTGAGGGTGGTAGTGACCACACTACTTCTTGTGTGGTGAGTGAGGGTGGTAGAGTGTACTGATGACCACACTACTTCTTGTGTGGTGAGTGAGGGTGGTAGTGACCACACTACTTCTTGTGTGGTGAGTGAGGGTGGTAGTGACCACACTACTTCTTGTATGGCTTGGGTCACTCACCAACACCTGCCACAACAGTACTGTACACTGCAGCATGTTAATAGTATAAGGTAGAACTTCAGTTACTACCCACCTTATGGTCGTCACGTGTTACTACCCACCTTATGGTCGTCACGTGTTACTACCCACCTTATGGTCGTCACGTGTTACTACCCACCTTATGGTCGTCACGTGTTACTACCCACCTTATGGTCGTCACGTGTTACTACCCACCTTATGGTCGTCACGTGTTACTACCCACCTTATGGTCGTCACGTGTTACTACCCACCTTATGGTCGTCACGTGTTACAACTCACCTTATGGTCGTCACGTGTTACTACCCACCTTATGGTCGTCACGTGTTACTACCCACCTTATGGTCGTCACGTGTTACTACCCACCTTATGGTCGTCACGTGTTACTACCCACCTTATGGTCGTCACGTGTTACAACTCACCTTATGGTCGTCACGTGTTACTACCCACCTTATGGTCGTCACGTGTTACTACCCACCTTATGGTCGTCACGTGTTACTACCCACCTTATGGTCGTCACGTGTTACAACTCACCTTATGGTCGTCACGTGTTACTACCCACCTTATGGTCGTCACGTGTTACTACTCACCTTATGGTTGTCACAGTCCAGGTCGTCACGTGTTCTGTTCCAGTCCTTGACATACTGTATGTGTAGACGCTTCTCCTCCTTCTTTATCTCCCTCTCTTTCTTCTTCTCTTCTCTCTCTCTCTCTAACCTTTGCTTTAGTTCCTCTCTTAGTTTTTCTTTCTTCTCAGACTTCAACCCGTCCTTCACCTCCTTACTCCTGTTAAGTTCACATCCACCTTTAGTTACAACTCTTCTCTCCAGTATTTGCTGAGCCTAAGTGAACTTGTATGACAATGTTACTGAACACATGTATATATACTGCACTGTGTCTAACTATTAGCACGTGTAAAAGTTGTAGATGTGATAACATGATAAATCTTTACAATATATAATGGCAAAAGGACCACAAAAACGTCCATATTTTGTGTATGATAGTGATGAAGGGCAGTGTGAGGGAAGGAGGGAAGGAGGGCGGGAGGGAGAGGGAAGGGGTGTGTGTGAGGCAGTATAGTATAACAGCACCAGGGAATGAGGACATTAAAACAATGACTGGAGGACAACAAGCCATGAGACTGGAGGAGGAAACCACATATTTGTTTCACACTTTGATGATTATTATTATTATTTATTTCAAACGTTTTTTCACTCATATACTGAAAAAAAGAAATGTTTTCAAGTAGTTATATCTATACATACATAAATTGTGGCATTAAAATGAGCCAATGAATTGCAATAGTGGCAGGGCTTATACCACCAACTACAGTGACTGGAGAACAAAGAATCAGTAAGTGTAGAGAACAGAGAGACGTACACTTTCTTCCGTTCCTTCTCTCCGTCGTTCAAGGAAGATCTGCCTCGCTTCCTCCCGTCTCCGTCCGGGTTCTTCTCCCTCGTCTCCTTCTTCTCTCTCCTCCTCATCTCAGCAGCCAACTTTTTCTTCTCCTTGTCGGGATTTAAGCTGGCAGGTATCTTCTTGGCCCGAGTCTCTCTGAACCTTGGCGGCTCCCCCAGGAACACGTCAGAGTAATTCACGTTGGCCAGGTCGTATCTCTTGGATATTCTTTCCTGCGATGATGATGATAAAAACCCACGATTAATAAGTTATGGAGAATAACGCTCAGCTCCACCCCTCCCTCTATACACTGCTCCACCTCTCCCTCTATACACAGCTCCACCTCTCCCTCTATACACTGCCCCACCTCTCCCTCTATACACTGCTCCACCTCTCCCTCTATACACTGCTCCACCTCTCCCTCTATACACTGCTCCACCTCTCCCTCTATACACTGCTCCACCTCTCCCTCTATACACTGCTCCACCTCTCCCTCTATACACAGCTCCACCTCTCCCTCTATACACTGCCCCACCTCTCCCTCTATACACTGCTCCACCTCTCCCTCTATACACTGCTCCACCTCTCCCTCTATACACTGCTCCACCTCTCCCTCTATACACTGCTCCACCTCTCCCTCTATACACTGCTCCACCTCTCCCTCTATACACTGCTCCACCTCTCCCTCTATACACTGCTCCACCTCTCCCTCTATACACTGCTCCACCTCTCCCTCTATACACTGCTCCACCTCTCCCTCTATACACTGCTCCACCTCTCCCTCTATACACTGCTCCACCTCTCCCTCTATACACTGCTCCACCTCTCCCTCTATACACTGCTCCACCCCTCCCTCTATACACTGCTCCACCTCTCCCTCTATACACTGCTCCACCTCTCCCTCTATACACTGCTCCACCTCTCCCTCTATACACTGCTCCACCTCTCCCTCTATACACTGCTCCACCTCTCCCTCTATACACTGCTCCACCTCTCCCTCTATACACTGCTCCACCTCTCCCTCTATACACTGCTCCACCTCTCCCTCTATACACTGCTCCACCCCTCCCTCTATACACTGCTCCACCTCTCCCTCTATACACTGCTCCAGCCCCTCTATACACTGCTCCACCTCTTCCTCTATACACTGCTCCACCTCTCCCTCTATACACTGCCCCACCTCTTCCTCTATACACTGCCCCACCTCTCCCTCTATACACTGCTCCACCTCTCCCTCTATACACTGCTCCACCTCTCCCTCTATACACTGCTCCACCTCTCCCTCTATACACTGCTCCACCTCTCCCTCTATACACTGCTCCACCTCTTCCTCTATACACTGCCCCACCTCTCCCTCTATACACTGCTCCACCTCTCCCTCTATACACTGCCCCACCTCTTCCTCTATACACTGCCCCACCTCTCCCTCTATACACTGCTCCACCTCTCCCTCTATACACAGCTCCACCTCTCCCTCTATACACTGCTCCACCCCTCCCTCTATACACTGCTCCACCTCTCCCTCTATACACTGCTCCAGCCCCTCTATACACTGCTCCACCTCTTCCTCTATACACTGCTCCACCCCTCCCTCTATACACTGCCCCACCTCTCCCTCTATACACTGCCCCACCTCTCCCTCTATACACTGCTCCACCTCTCCCTCTATACACTGCTCCACCTCTTCCTCTATACACTGCTCCAGCCCCTCTATACACTGCTCCAGCCCCTCTATACACTACTCCACCTATGTATAGCCACTATACACATCTCCTTACACTGTGTTAAGAATATATAAAACATCTTACTTTTATGACCCAAAAGCCAGAGGGGGAGAGCTGGACACACTGCTTGAGGAAGAGTTTACACTTCTCCCGGGTGAAAGTTCCCTTAATGCGCCGTATCTGTTCCCAGGAGACTATGTGCTTCTGTAACACAAAAAAACAAAACAAAAACAATAACTACAACACAAGGAACACTATGATAACTACAACACAAGGAACACTATAATTAAAACACCATCACCACCACTATTACCTTTGCCTGCTTATAGTCCCACGGCTCCTTCTCGATGACCTCGTACTTGAAGGTGGCAAACGGCGGGTACTCTTCCTCCTCCTCCTCCTCCTGCACAGCCTTCTTGATGGGTGTCACTTCCTTAATGATCTGTATGTCCTCATCATTCTCTGTCTCCCCTGTTCTCTTCTTCTCCTCTTCTTCACCGTCCTGCATTTGTTCATCTTTCTTCTTTGTCGACTCCTCGTTGTCTTCATCGGAGTCTGCCATCTCTTCCTCGTACCGGGCTATTTCCTCCAGTGTGGGGTATATTGGCCGGAGCACCTGTAACAACACGCCCAGTATGAGAGAGGGAGATAAACAGTGGCAGCTTGTCTCCCCTATAATCAGGATTTAAGATGAGTTCAGCCTGGTAAGAAAGATTAATATTTTCACCAGTGTACAGTATAATAGTTCACATCCATATAATTAACAACCACATAACATAGCCCTGTCTAACACTCACATTTATTTCTTCCTCACTTGACCGGCTGTTATCATACAATGTTTTTTACTGCATTTAATAGCCTTCCTCCCACCCTATACACTTGTAATGTCTCCCACAATGTGTTTCTCTTCACCCTATAATATACCTTTTCTAAATCTACCATAAATCATTAAAACCATCTGTAAGTAATAATAATAAAAAAAACTTATTAAAACCAAGATAAATTAATATAATTTGGTGTAAATCAGCCAACCTCGAGAGAGAGCATAAACTCAAACACAGTATCCGAGTCAACTGAAAATGGGAAAACACCAGTGGCGGACTGGTCCCGGTGGGCCCCAAAGTGATGGTCCATCACTCTGAAAATAACAGAAAAAAGATAAAAGAGATATGAGGTTTATGAGATATTAACTCAATCCGTACCAATGCGCCCGAATTTGACCTGAAACTACGCCATGTGTTTGCAATCGTCTAGCAATTCAAATCTTCCCGAACGAGATTTCCGGCGAAAACGACCTTCTCGGCGAGATCTCCAGTTTATTTTTACCGAAAACCGGATGTTTATACAGTATCTACTTTAGTTTACATTCTACCATAATTTGAACAAAAGCTGTTTTCCAACGTGAATTTCAAACAAGTTGCACATTTAAATTTCTTCAATCGCTTATTGATACAGTGGTCCCTCGCTTAACGAACACAATTCGTTCCAGAAGGTTGCTCGTTAACCGAAACCATTGTTTCAATGGGTTTTTGGGTAAATGGTTCCAGCTCACCGAAAATTGCCTTAAGTCAACAAAAAAGGTAGTAAAGTACACTTACTTTGAGGTGTGTATATAGAAGGCTCCTGGATGATGATGATGGGAATTAGAATGGGGGAGGAGGAGAAGGGAGAAGAGAAGGCATTGGGGTGGAAGAGAAGTCACCCCATGCCGTCATTTCACCAATAAAATTTTAGTTCTCTTGGTGTAATTCAAGATTATTTTCTTTAAACCAACACTGCACTGCATTACATATTGTCAATATGTAAAATATATTTCAAAATGACCAATAATTTGACTGGAAACACAGAAAAAAGCATTTATGTTGAAGAGAGCCTGAAGCAAGATGTTACCTCCACTGTAAAGACAGAGAGACTGACTCCTGTATGGTGTGTTGAGAGGCTGTTTGGCACGCTAAAAACTAGTTTCCCTGTACTTAAATTATGTTAAATAATTGTTAAAATGACTAAAAATTGTAATATAAGACTTTGAAAATTATTGAATAGTACAAACTTCTTGATATTTACTAAAATAGTAAGGAATTTAAGCCCTAGAACCGATTACTGTATTGGCGGACTAATACGACAGCTAGTGTGCAAGCGAAAACATGTTGAGGGCCGCTCGAAAGGAATTTGTTATTCGAGGGAATGCTAGTTAACCGAAGTTAAGAATCTTATGGAAGGTAATTCGTTAACCGAGGGATCACTGTAATTTCAATTTTGACAATGAAAACGAATCGGATGTAGATCTACAGCGTGAGGAAGTGTTTTTCAGTGATATGAGTGAAGTGGGGACTGCAGATGTGGATTCACATGCAGATTCGGATATAGATCTAGAATGGTCAGATCGACCCGTTTTTATCCAATGTCTTCCGTTTTTTTAATTTTTTAATCAATTCATCAATAAATATAGTATGAACATTATATAGTTTTAAAGCTTAATTATTTCTCTTTATTTTGGTGTCAGTTTCATTATGATTGATAAATATGAAGACTACGCTAGAATATAGTGGAGAACATCGCAGGTGCGTCGTTTGATGGAGCTGCTAACATGAGAGGTGAATACAGCGGTGTGAAGTATATAAGCGATGCAGCCCCACAATCTGTATACATTTGGTGCTATGCTCATATCCTTAATTTGGCATCAACAGATCTGGTCCAAAATATTCTGCTGGTCAAAAACTTGATCGGACTACTACAGTCAACAGTGAAATATTTTTCAGAATCATGTAAGAGAATGAACATCTGGACAGAAGTTGCTTCAGAGAAAATGGTTGGATCAGCGAAACCAAAACGTTTGCAGAAGATTGGAGAAACCCGTTGGTGGGCTAAACACGCGGCCCTTGAACATATTTTCGGAAGTTTTGACTCGCCACAGCCTGAGTTGTTTCACCTCTCGATTTATGTCTTGCTTCGGATTGTCGAATCTCCCAATTTTGATGCGAAAGTTGCTTTTGAGGCCAATTCACTTCTTGATAAATGGCGTATCTTTGACACTCACTTAACTAGTTTCTTGTTATTGCAGGTGTATGGTACCCTGAGATTGGCTTCGGAATATCTGCAAACTGAAGGCCTAGATTGTCTTAGTGCCTGGAATATGGTAGAAAAAGCAAAAGAGGTTTTAAAACAACTGGACAAAAACATCATGAAAACAACAAGAAATTTCATTGTGGCAGCGAATCAAATATTCGATGATGATGAGGAAACTGATTTTGCAATAGAAGGGGAAGTCAGGAAGATGAGAACACCAAGAAAGAGACGAATGCCTGGTAACTCCAGAGGGATGAAACAACTGATGACCCAGTGGATCGCTACAGGGTGGAAGTGTTTCGTCGAGTGATCGACCAAATAACGACAAGTATTGTTTTGATCCATGTCGTTTCCAAGAACTCAAAGAAGATGGATTGCCACCAGAAGCGCTGAAAAACATATGCAATCATCTTGGTTTGGACAAGCAGGAACTGAGCAATGAATTGCAGTCTTTCATCCTAAACTTCGACAGCCTTTCGAAAACTCTGAATGAAGAGTTTGCAACAACCAAACACCTAGAATCAGAACAGATACTTCAAACTCACTTTGATGTGACTTCAGGTTCACGTTGCACTTCTGGAAAGTCATGTAGGAAGTGCCTGCTCTGCTGTTTCCGTATCCTATTTAAGTATTCTTTGCAAGCATCTGCATACTCGAATTTGTTCTTAGCTTACAAATATCTTTTGACCCTGTTGTTCACACAATCCAGTTGCTAATGCCCATTCAGTAAGTTGAAAATTGTAAAAACTCGATTACGCTCTTCGCTATCAAATGAGCTACTTGAAACTTTTATGCTCATGAGCATCGAAAAAGATTTACTTTCTGAAATTTCAGTGGATGATATTACAGTAAAACCTCGATTAACCGACCACATATGGGGTGAAGGGGCCGACGGATAATCGAAAAGGTCGGTTAATAGTACATTAAAGTCTACGGAAATAAAACATTTTCAAAGTACCTTTCCCTAACCTACCTCATTTAATTCCCTCTATTCATTTTTGTTCATTTGCCATTCATATTTCAAGAGAATTTGCTTTAAAACATTAACCACTTTAGTAAATAAATATGAACCAGCACAGAAACAGTGAATAAAAAATAGAAAAGTCAAAGAACATGTCATAACAAAAATTGTGACCAAGTCCCAGGTTGCTGATCTGACTTTCTGCCTCATTTACACACAATTGCAGGGTCTCAATTGTTTCTCTTACTATTGACAACACAGCATACATACAGGCACATTGTTTCTCACTCTTGTTTTCTTTTCATTTTTGCATTTCTTTATGGTTCTTTATTATTATTATTATTATTAGCATTATTAATATTATTACACTATCAGCCCCCCAGGCCCCGATGTGGGTCAGTGACCTGTGCCCGAGTGGGCTAATCCCTGTGTAAAAAAAAAAAAAAAAAAAAAATTTAGGGGTTCGGGATTTACGGTTAATCCGAAGTCGGTTAATCGAGGTTTTACTGTACTCCTTTTCTTGAGAAAAAAATCAACACAGTTTTCTAGATTGCTTGCTGTCTAGGTGATTTGTGCTTTGTAAACTACTGAATTTTGACTGTTTTAGTGATATGTGCACACATTAAAAAATGCACACATTCCAATTTTAATTATACTTTGAAAACAATTTCAAATTATGCTTTGTAAATTACTCGGATTGGTTGTTCAATGATCGAGATTTTCATATTTATTATAAGATTATTAAAATTTTCTAGTACAGGTATTTTGCTGCACGCATTATAAACACAACAATATTGAATAGATGTAACATTTTATTTGCTTAAAACCTTTAATTTTATTTGATTCCTTTGACTACGTTTTGGGATTAAATGGGCCCTTTTGAGTGGGCCCTTTTACAAGTTTTCCCGGTAGAAATTTTTGACCCAGTCCGCCACTGGGAAACACCATATTGGTGACCTTGTCCTTGTTGCACGAGAAGCCTCATGTGCTAGGTTAGATTATGTAATAATGCACGAGGTTAGGTTATAGTCTGCTGGGTTATATTATTATGTCAGGTTAGGTTTACACCATATGGTGTACAGGTTTGGGCTGTACAAATATGACATACAATATTGTATTCTCTCCTTCCCTAGATATATCTCTTGTAGCCGCCTGGCCATAAGTATTGCCTCGGTAGTCCCCCGACCTGACATAAATCCAAACTGCATTTCCTTTTTCAATCTTTCTTTCTCCAACTTTGACAGCCTGATCTAGCAGCTTCAGGCCCCTGTAGTGCCCACGTTCACCTTTACTCCAGTAAGAACAGTATTCATGATCACACTCTTCCTCCCAATACATTCCACCATGATTTCATTTGTAAATTCAGTCACCATTGATGCACTTACATCACCAGATACTTTTGCATTTCTGCACCTATCCCAGACTTTCCTGCAGCGTTTTCATTCTTTATTTTACCAGGTGCTTTCTCCGCCCAGTCTCTTCCAATCATTGGGCATGGTTCCTGTACTGGTTCTACCACCTCTAGGATGCCACTGTCCCATTCTTACTCCTCATTCAGCAGTTCATCATTGTACTTCCTCCAAGCAGCCTTGATTCCCTTGTTTCACACACACACACAGCTCACCAACATCCTTGTTTCTACCCACCATTTGCTGTCTGTTCTGTTTACCTCACCTCTAACATCTGCACCATTCAACATATCCAAGAATGTGTGCTGTTCATGTCCTCTTAGCCTTATAAAACTCTCTTCTGTACCATATTTGGCCTCCAGGTACTCCTCCTTTCACCACCCATCCCCCAGGCCTCACACAGCACAATCTTCTTGTCTCCTTTATCTGTCTATTTCATCATTCCACCACTATGTCTGGCGGGGCTCTCCATGCAGCCACATGTCTCGTCAGCCACACTCAGCAGGACAATTTATTTTGGCCCAGATCTCACTACACTGTCCCTCCCACTGTTGTTTCCTTCCATTCTTCTCAACTGGGCATAAAAATCTTTGCTTACATTCTGTTTCATCAACTTTCACACACTCCTTCCAATAACCATCCTCTTCACCATATAAGCAACATGTCACACAGTGTTACAAGACTCATTCTTCCCCTAAACATCCCGAACAAGTTTCCTGTCTCATACCCCAATGAGAAGGTGATCAATCTGGGTTTTCATTCCTCCGGACTCGTACATAAACAACTACAGTATTTCTCAAACAATCAGGATCACTGCATCCCCAAGCACCAGGTTTTCTTTCTCATTCCAAGCGTTAAGGAGTCCATAAATGACACAAGACACCTACCTTACAGTCATACCAATGCTTGTTTACAATGGCCTCAACTTCCTCCCCGACAAAATATCGGTCACGAACAAAGTTGAAGACATCTTCACTCATGTCTGCATAACGTCCACGGCGAGTCAGGGTGGCAATGTACAGCATGGGCTTCCGGATTACCTGTATGGAGTATTGTATGCTGAACTAAACCCATACAAGCTAACTTAACAATGTGTTAGAAGCATCACAAGTAATTATTAACATATATCTCTTTCTTTTACCTGAATATCTTGGGCCATGAAGGTGTAAGAGGACCAGGCTGGTGTATGAGGGCCAGAAAGGTGTATGAGGGTCAAGCAGGTGTATGAGGACCAGGCTGGTGTATGAGGGCCAGAAAGGTGTATGAGGGTCAAGCAGGTGTATGAGGACCAGGCTGGTGTATGAGGACCAGGTAGGTGTGTGAGGACCAGGTAGGTGTGTGAGGACCATAGGATGGAGGGAATCAGTAACCTGAGTCACAGAACAGGACCAACTCTTTGTTCAAGTTACTAACACTGGCTACAATAACTGGCCTCATAACCAGGACTGGCTACAATAACTGGCCCCATAACCAGGACTGGCTACAATAACTGGCCTCATAACCAGGACTGGCTACAATAACTGGCCTCATAACCAGGACTGGCTACAATAACTGGCCTCATAACCAGGACTGGCTACAATAACTGGCCTCATAACCAGGACTGGCTACAATAACTGGCCTCATAACCAGGACTGGCTACAATAACTGGCCTCATAACCAGGACTGGCTACAATAACTGGCCTCATAACCAGGACTGGCTACAATAACTGGCCTCATAACCAGGACTGGCTACAATAACTGGCCTCATAACCAAGACTGGCTACAATAACTGGCCCCATAACCAGGACTGGCTACAATAACTGGCCTCATAACCAGGACTGGCTACAATAACTGGCCTCATAACCAGGACTGGCTACAATAACTGGCCTCATAACCAGGACTGGCTACAATAACTGGCCTCATAACCAGGACTGGCTACAATAATTGGCCTTCAACCAGGACTGGCTACAATAACTGGCCTCATAACCAGGACTGGCTACAATAACTGGCCTCATAACCAGGACTGGCTACAATAACTGGCTTCATCTCACATTTTACAACATCCCCCCCCCCCCCCCAACCTTCCACAGTGTTTATACAGACTATAGCAGTGGCTCACCTGAGGAACATTAGCAAGGCACTTTCTGGCTTTGGTCTCACTCTCGCTAGCTTCAGCGTAGGTGAGGTTGGGGCGTCCTGTCAGCTCACACGTCCACACCATGGCATTACACAGGACCAACCGCTCCCAGTACTCTCTGTAATACACAACAACAATAATTCCTGCCACCTGTATAGTTATCATCTACACCACTGCCTGTACAGTATAGCTACCCTTGCTATTTGCGATTTTGACGATTCGCGGAAAGCAGATGGTGGCTAGCTTGACAGCCTTTTCCAACGAGTCACCCCACGCGCCTGCAGCATCTCATCTGCCTCTGCTCACCAGTGACCCAGCATCTCGTGTTGTACAGTACTCTCACAACTTTAGCGTTTTGTGTGAAAAATGGCCCCTAAAAGACTGCCTAGTGTCAGTGATGCTAGTGGAGTGAAACATAAAAGGTAAAAGTCAGTGATGACCTTGACAAAGAAAGTTGAATTATTAGACAAGTTAAAGAAGGGGACGAGTGTTATTACTGACAGATAATGCACCGGGCCACCCAGAATGTTTACAGCTTAGCCATCCAGGTGTAGAAGTGGTGTTCCTACCCCCTAACACCACTGCTCTTATTCAGCCTCTCGATACACACCTTCGAGATATATTACACAAGCGGCTCTTTTGGTCGTATCCATAGTGCCATGGATGAAGACCCTGACCTTGATGTTAGCAAGTGTTGGAAGGAGTACAGCATTGTGGGCTGTATTACCAACATCAGTGAAGAATTCAATACACCAGAGACAGTGAATGCATGTTGGCGCACCTTATGACCCGAGTGTGTGAGTAACTTCCAGGGATTTCCGTCCATAGTAAAGGATGTGAATGACATTGTGAGTGTTGCACGTCAGCTGGGTGGTGAGGTGTTTGTGGACATGGCTGTTGATGATGTGGAAGATCTGATTGATAGGAATGGAGAGGAACTGACAGAAGTGCATTTGGAAAAGTTGGTAAAAACCTACTACCACTGCCGCTCCACCCTCCTCCTCCCGGTCGCGCGCCACCTCCCGGTCGTGCACCACTCCACCAACCACCACTGCAGCACCCTCTTCCACCAGTGATCGTGATGATCCACCTATGCTTCAGTAACCAGATGTCTCCCTATGTACAGTGCACCACTTCATCAAGCTCCCACATAAGAATGTAAGGACAGTACAGTATTGTGAGTAAGTTTCTCATTCACAGTATATATTGGCATACAGTAGTGCACTTAGGTCGTAGTATATAAGTGGCTATTACCGGTTCTACCAATTCGTGCTACTCCTTGGAACCTAACCCTTGTGAATAGCAAGGGTTTACTGTATCACTTGTACAGTGATCCCTCGGTTAACGTGATTTCGGTTAACGAATTACCTTCCATAAGATTCTTAACTTCGGTTAACGAACATTCCCTCGATTAACGAATTCCTTACGAGCGGCCCTCAACATGTTTTCGCTTGCACACTAGCTGTAGTATTAGTCCGCCAATACAGTAATCGGTTCTAGGGCTTAAATTCCTTACCATTTAGTAAATATCAAGAAGGTTACACTATTCAATCATTTTAAAAGTTTTATATTAATTTTTTTAGTCATTTTAACAATTATTGAACATAATTGAAGTACAGGAAACTAGTTTTATGTGCACCAAACAGCCTGTCAGCACACCAAACAGGCGTCAGCCTCTGTGTCTTTTCAGTGGAGGTAACATCTTGCTTCAGACTCTTCAACATAAATGCTTTTTTACATATTGATGATATATAGCGCAGTGCAGTGTTGAGTTAAAGAAAATATTCTTTATTTACAGCAATTTAGCTTAAAATATCACTTGTTGAAATTGTTTTTGAATCCAGCATGGGTCCCAAGAAATCTAGAAAAGCGATTTCAATTCAGATGAAACAGGAAATTATTAAGAAACATGAAGAAGGCATTAGAACAAATGTGCTAAGCAAAGAATATGGCATGTCGACATCAACTGTGTCAACAATTCTTGCACAGAAAGACAAGTTCAAGGAAGTGATAGTGAGAGACAAATCTACCAGAGTGTTTAAAGGTAGATCCCTAATAGCAGAAACAGAGAGGTTACTTCTCATTTGGATTAGGGAAAAACAAATGAAAGGTGATTCAGTTTCTACTGAATTTATTTGTGAAAGAGCCAGGGAAATATACGAACATTTAAAGGTAGATCAACCTGGTTCTTCAGGCACAGACCTTGAAGATTTTAGGGCCAGTAAAGGCTGGTTCGAAAAATTAAGAAAAGAAGTGACATATTTAGTGTTGTTAGGCATGGTGAGGCTGCTAGTGCTGATAAGGAAGGGGCAGCAAAGTTTTAGTGAAATTTAAAGAACTGATGGATACAGAAAATTATCTTCCACAGCAAGTGTTCAATGTGGACGAAACTGGGCTGTTCTGGAAAAAAATGCCCAAAAGGACATTCTTCACCAGAGATGAAGCCTCTTTACCTGGGCATAAACCCATGAAGGACCGTCTCACTCTATTGCTTGGTGCCAATGCTTCAGGGGATTTCCGACTGAAGCCTATGCTTGTCTACCACTCTGAGAACCCCAGGGTGTTCAAGCAACAGAAAGTGGTAAGAGGACGGCTTGGAGTTTATTGGAAGTCCAACCGTAAGGCATGGGTGACAAGACAGCTCTTTAATGAATGGGCTGTTGAGGTGTTTTGCCCTTCTGTCAAGAGCTACCTAACCACCAATAAACTCCCTTTAAAGGCTCTTCTCCTCATGGATAATGCCCCTGGTCATGACCCTGAACTTGCCAGCACTTTGGAGTCTCAATTTGACTTTGTCAAAGTGTTGTTTTTGCCTCCCAACACTACATCAATCATACAGTCAATAGACCAGAATGTGATCAGCAACTTCAAGAAGCTGTACATGAAGAAAATGTTCAGGAGGTGTCTCAGGCAACTTCCACTGATCCTGAACTAACACTGGCACAGTTCTGGAGGACACAGTTTAACATCCGGGAGGCTGTAAAATTGATTGTGTCCTCATGGCAAGAAGTCTCCACTAGATCCCTCAATTCTTCATGGAAAGCACCGTGGCCATCAGTAGTCCATGATTTTGAGGGATTTGAGGAAGAAACAGAGTTGGACAAGGAGATTGTGTCCATTGGTCAGTCATTGGGCCTTGAAGTGGAGGAGGAGGATGTGGAAGAGCTTGTGATGTCTCATG